>VZRS01003123.1:144146-244018 GCA_013398055.1 Ifrita kowaldi
GGGCGGCTCTCGCCGGCGCCACAGCCCCGTCCCTGCCGCCACCTCCCGCGTCCCGCCGCGGCTGTTCCCCGGCCTGTCCCTGCGGCTACAGCCCTGGCCCGGGGGGAGTAGCAGCCCGGCCGCCGCTCGGGCAATGAATGGAAGCGCAGTCAGCGGTCCCCGTCCTCTCTCCCGTCCTNCGTCCCTGCCGCCACCTCCCGCGTCCCGCCGCGGCTGTTCCCCGGCCTGTCCCTGCGGCTACAGCCCTGGCCCGGGGGGAGTAGCAGCCCGGCCGCCGCTCGGGCAATGAATGGAAGCGCAGTCAGCGGTCCCCGTCCTCTCTCCCGTCCTCCCAACCCCGCACAACTTCAGCGGGGCCGCCGCCTCACCTCTGCCGGGCACAGGCGGCTCCTCCGCGCTGGCGCTCCGCTCTCTCTGCTGCCTCCGGCCCGCGCCCCGCCGGGCTCGTCCTCCTCCGCTCCCGCCGCGACCATGCACCGATGGAGGAGGAATGGGATCCCGGCGAGGGCCGACCCGGCCGCCCCCAGCCGGAGGGAGGGAGTCGCGGCGAGGGGCGGGGAGGGACGGGACGCGGGCGCCCTGCCCTGCCCAGGACCGGCCCCCTCACACTGACGTCCCCCGCTCCCACTCCGCCGGCCGCGGGGAGCGCCCGGAGCGGGGCCGGGCGGCAGCCGGGCCAGGGCAGGGAGGCACCACGGCCATGGGCGGGCTGCTGTGCCCCGGTCACTGTCACAGCTCGGGACAGAGGCTCTGGAAATAGCCCAAATAACCGCTGCCCCCATCCTGGCGTTCGAATAACCAAGGGTCCTCCATCTGCCCCGTCCGACAGATAGGCTGAGAACGGACTGGGCTGCACGACTGGCCCGGTGTCAGGCCCGGTGTAGCCTATTGTACTTCGCATCACAGTCTGCCCCACCGGACCTAGCCATAGTGGATGCACTGAATGGAAAGCAGGAAGGGTAAACAGCAACTCGGGTCTCCAAAAATTCCTCTTGGTGTAGACCTTCGGAAATACTATTTAGCTTGCAACAAAATGTCTAAAAAAGTCTACAATGCTTCTGTTTTCGAACTTCTCCCCTTCAGAACAAATATTTTCCCACCGCTCTCCCTTTAAATTAATATTTAACACTCTCCCAGTTTCAAAGTAACATTCTGATGACCCAGGCTTTTCCAGAACTTTGCAATTTTTAAAGTATCTTGAGATGTCTAATGCCAAGCACATACGTGTTTACAAGCAGTGACACTCATTTAAAGCATCTGCAGGGAAAATTAAGGTTTAGGCTTGGATATGTCTCTGCAAGCCTCTGCTATCCCCCACTGTTGCACCCTTATGCAATATGCTGATCGTTGTAAGTGGATGACAGGTGTCTAACTTCATACAGCTCATCTCAGTCGGCTTCACTTGCTAGATTGGAACTGGCTGTTGCAATAGATAAAACCAGCTGCTAAGTTGGTCAATAAAATAAATCAGAGACATAAATGAAGTGCTACACCAGCGCAAAACCTGCTTTGCTGCAGCTAAAGCTGTCCTCCTGGGAAAAAGTAGGGAGCTCTTTTTTCACTGCTATCAGAATGATATCTTTTACAAACACTGCATTTACTCGAAGCTATGGCTTTGGACTGAATTACCCTTCTACTGTCATGATACAGAGGAATCAGTGCAGGTTGATCCTGCTGACTGCTTGGGACTCCAAAGTCTTCAACTGTGCAAGAGCACAGCCCATCTGACTGGACCCAGTTGCTGGATCTGTGCTTTTATAATTTTTGTCTGCTGCTCAGAAATCCAAAAGTCAGTAAATGTTTTCCCAAGTACATAGGTTGAGGAAGAAAAAACAAATACAAAACTCCAAGAATTATGTTCCTATGGCAGAAACATTAAAAACATACGCAACTCTCTACACCTACTGAAAACAGAGCATATGCTTTTGTGTCTAATTATTGTCCAAACTTGTATCCTTACATTACTTTTCCTCTTTCTGTACAAGTCAGCGAATGAAACATTCTTTAAAAAGTTTTATTAGAGACATTTTTGAATGTTCCCGTTAGAGAGTCTGAAAATTCATTTCTACAAAATAAGGGTGTCTTTGTAAAGCTGAACTCTCTGTGACCTCTGAGAGCAGCTACTTTAACATACAATAGGAGACAACTCAATAGGTCTGTCCAAAAATAAACACCTCTTTAAAGAATATTTTAACCCTAGAGACTTCACACAAATAGCACACTGACAACATTATTCGATAACACAAAATTAACATAGTAGTCATATTCGTTTTCAAAAAGCTATGAGACCTTTTGCATTCCAGTTTTGGAGTGCACTTTGAGCTAATATCCACAATACATGGGTCTGATACTTTTGGATTGGTTTTTTTCTGAAATAGATACATGTTTCATGCTGTTTCAAAAAGATAGAACCATGATACTACATCAATAATGTGAATAAATGTATAAAGTATGCATTTCAAATATGCATGTAGCAAACACCAGTTTTCTCACTATTAACTCTTAAAAAGATATATCTATTAACGTTTTAAAAGATAAAGTGAAATGCTAATTGATTTAATAAAGCTTATCTAGAGAGAAAATAATTATTAAAGCATTCCTACTATTTTCACTTATGAAGTCAGCTTTTAAACATAAATACCCACATTTGTCCAAATCACAGGTAAGTCTCACAGCAATTAACAGATCGGATATAAAGAGTGATGTTGTGATGGTTGCTGCAGTAGTGGATCCAGTGGCAGCAGCAGCCTTTTCTTCCTCCAACCATTAACTGTTTAAAAATTGTTTGCTATTTAAAAATACACAGTAGGAACAATTACACAGTGCTGCAATCAGTTAGTGGTAATGTGCAGGCTTAGCCACTGGATAAAGTAATTACTAATGGGAATGATGACATCTGATAATAAGCAAACGATAAACCACGGAACACTATGATAAAGTTTTTAAGAAACTCGTTACAGACTTACAATATTGCATGTCACACAAAGGCAACCGTGGCTTAGAACATTTTAATTTTGGCTAACAGATAGTCTGACCCCATTGGAGCCTGTCTGGTCCACAGCACATATTGCTACAGATACTTTTTACCATACTACCCTGGATGCAGACACTTGTGTGGCATGCTTAGTGCATCAGGTTGTGGGGCTGGACAAGTTGACGACTTAAACAGCAGGCAGTTTTCACAAGGACGTAGGAAGCAGCACGCTGAAATCCCCTGATGCAGTCTGAAGGCCAAGGATTGCGACCCAGACAGATCTAAGCATATCATATAATTTTCTTAATTTGAATACTTCTTTATTTGGAATTGGTGTGGGGAACTTGGTATTTCCTTCTATCGAAGTAGTGGGGTTTTGATGCTAACTAATTACTATATTGGCTTTGATGTGCAGCTCTAAACATTTTTATTTTGCTTATCTTAAGCCCAACTGCACAAACAAATAACTCCTCACCAGAACTCTGCACATACGCATTATCCAAACAGGAAACAGAGATGTCAAACAAGCACATTCTGGATTAAGTAATATATGAGATGAAAAAGATGATACAATGTTTTTGCCTCTTGCTCATAGATCTTTCCAAGTATTAACTTCATAAGCATTAATTTGTTTAGACAGTTTTCCTCCCTAAATATTGGTTTACTTATAACCCCAGATAGTAATACCTGACCTCATTTTGATTGATCAATTTAAATTCCCCGTGGACTGTTAGAATGAAGGATTATTTTACCCTGAAATTTCCTGAAGTACACCTGAACAAATACAGCCTTGGATGTGGCCCAGAAAACATTCTCTGAAGGTTGTAAGAATAGAATATAGACAGGGCAGACAAAACAGGATAGCAGAAAGTACAACCAAAGAGACTACGACATCCAAATAATTAGCAAATAACATACAGGTTGGAAAGAAGAACAGACACTATTTGGCTCAAAATGAAGTTCTCACTTAGCCTGTGAATAGTCACTGGAAACTATTAAAAATATTGGAGAAGATACAAAAATTTCTATATAGAGCCTACAAAAAGCTAAAAATGAACAAATTGAATATCATGTGTGCATACTGCAATTAGAAGTACTTAGACTAAATGGCAAATCAATCTCAACTTTTTAAGCTCCAGACATATTTATACTACATTTGTTCCCTTATTGCATTTACTTTTCTCTTGCTTTTTGTTGTTGGTATTTTGGTTTTTTTTGAAGTGGCTGCTGTTCCAAAATCTTCTCACTGCAGAGGAATGGAATAAATTTTAATATTCTATTCAAATGAATGATCTGACTACAGAAACACACAAGGAAGAATTTTTTTGGAGTAAAATAATGTTAAAGAAAATGCTACATTTGGAATTTGTTCCAAGAACTCCAATGGAAATGGAGAAAGAGGAGTTAAGGAGGCAGAAGATGGTGGGAAATATATAATAGGGAGGACTTTGCTCTGGAAAAGTGAGAGGAAATTGAGTTGGGACATGGGTGTTATTTCATTGTGGGCTTTTTGTTCTTCTACCCCAAAGAAAAGTAAGATGTAAAACATCAGCTGAAATAAATCTTCAAGAGAATGTGTCTTTCTCAAGTAACACTCGGTTTTGTTTGCAGCTTCAGAAATTTCAGTTTCTGTAAGCACTTAGTTACGACATTTAATTTTTCAGTAGTTCACTGCTCTAGTCCCAACCAGTAAATGGTGTTACAGAAAAGAATTTGATCTCTCTACTGTACTGCTAGTGACAGTAGGGAAAATAAAAAGGAAGAAGACATTTGAAGAATGGGGAAACTCAGCTGTTCATACTGGGCATTTCAGGAGCAAATGAAAAATGAGAAGAGGCTGTTGTTAAGCTAAAAAGATAATTCAAAATTAGCACCTCATGTTGGTAGATAATAAAAAAAAGGTGCAAGAGCATCCACAGTAGGTAACAGCAATACTACATTGAATCGATAGGTTTCAGAGGAAAGGAATCTCATAGCTCAGGCCAAAAAGAAAATTTATGTGAGAACTGTAGCCATGGATAAAGAAAAACTACTATCTCGAAGTTGTTATGTACAAAATCAATTCTGTATCTAGATTTACCTGCATGTGATGACCTAGGGAAAGATCAGTGCTGAGTAGCAGAAACAGAGAGATGTCTGCAGAGAGAAAGGAAATGGGAAGAAGGTTTGGAAGGAAAGACTGGGAGCTGTTTTAAACCACATTGAATTTGAATTGGTTACTTAATTTCAATGTATCCAGAGACATATCTTGAGACTTCCATCTCCACAGGAGAAAGAAGTCGAGGGTGACTCAGGAAAGCTAGTTAAATGATCTTTTAGAGACGAAGAATAGGTGAAAGGGACGAAGGACAGGGCTGCTTGAGTTTCCATGGGAAAGCAATGAAGAAAACACTCTTCCAGACATACAGACCAATGCAAGGCAGCAGCAGGCATTCATCAAAATAAAAACAAATTGAAAAAATAAGGTCAGTTAAAATAGTGCCTCAGAGTCTGAGACCTTTAAAAAGAAAGCAACATGAGAAGAGACAAAGGCCTGTGGTGGGTGTCAAGAGATATCTGTTGACCCTGGCTGAGTATTCTGAGTTCTCACATTCCAGCTCTGAACCAAGCTTGGTGTTTTGGGGACACTAATTGTTAAACTAATTTGGGACTCTGCCAATATGGTACAATAGAAGAATCTACCACTGTATTTTAAGAAGGCTGTAATTGAATGCAGACACTCAGGCTCACTGAAGAGATCCAGATTTATCACTGTGTCTAATCTGTATTTTTGAAACACATATTATTGTAACTAGTATGTAAAAAAAAAACTGTCTAGCCAAATAAATGCTGCCTGACACAACAGCAGTAACAGCTGTTTTATCTCCTTCCCCATAATTTGGCTCTCTACAACAGAGAATATTTTAAAGTGCACTTTGATGCAGTAATTAATGGGAATTTAAATTAACAGTATCCTTTCTACTGAACAAACCAAGACATCCATTAGGTATAAATAATTAAAGAAGTTGGGTTTTAAATATGATATTCATCTACTGAAATTCCCACATTAATAACCAGCTGTGCTAATCTAATGTCCTCAGGAGTGCTAAGAGAAAACACACGCATTCAAATGACTGAGCAGGCTACTATGCATAAAATATTTGAAATTACTCTATCCACTCATATATCCAGTTGAAAAAAAGCAACTCTGACACCTTCTTCAACTACTAGCTTATTTATCCACAAATGAGGCATTTTCTAGGACTTTTTCCAAAATATCCTACAGTTCTACTGGCTGCATTACAAATTGTAAAAGGAAATAGCCTAGTGCTATTTCTAGGAATTATACATCTCAAAAATGTTTAATGTTTTATTCATCAGTGTTAACATTGTTAGAGATAAATCTCAAAGATTGTAACATTGCCAAGTTTTTCAAATTTAAAACTTGAAGAAATTGCTTAAGAATTGGGAAGATTCACCCAAACTATCCAAAGAAATTTCAGTGAAAAAGTCTTGTTACTCCATATTCCTAGTTCTATAACTACTTGAAACTTTTTTCAAAATTAAAATGGGCATCCCAAGCAATCTGGACTTAGGAATAATTCAGCCATGATTACACTAAAGTTTCCTAGGCACCACAGCACGTCAGTGGAGAACCAGAGCAGCACCATTTAGAGCAGTTATAGACACTTACTACTCCCGCTGGCAGTTTGTTCTGGTTTTGAGCTAATTTCCACACATTCCCCACATTCAAGGATAGGAAGTGGATTCCTAACATATTTTATGCTTATCTGGATGCTCAGGATTGTACACACTGACCATAGATCAGTGATTTGCCAGGATGCAAAAGAAGGAACAATGATACAGATTGTTTTTTGTTGGGCTCCCCTTTGTCTTGTCTGGTTTGGTTTTTGTTGGATTCCCGTTTGCTTTGTTTATCCTGTAGACGATCACATTTCTACACCTAGCACTCTGATAAAACTGTCCTTACAGAAGTTATAATTATGCCTTCCAGTCCAGGAGTTTGAATTAGTAGTCTATCCTCACCATCTTCTCAGCCATCTGTCATACAGTATTTTAGAGTATTTTGGAAATCCTTTCCCTGTCTTGTCTCATGTAGCTCTGGTTTCACTGCTTTCCTTTCCTGCTCTTACTGCAAATGTAGAAACTCTTCCTACTTCTAATATGGACATTATGAAATGATCACATCTGTCTCCAAAGTAAGTTAAATGAGCTTTCTATTTCCAGACGGTGTAAGAGACGGATGGAATCCTGCTGGTAAACCATACTGTCTTGAGTCACACTTTAAACCTTGATTGTTGTTTCTCCCTCAGAAGCCTTTGTTTTCTGTTTTGAGGCTTATTGATTATAAAGCCAAATTGGACAACATGCAGTCTAGCACTTTTGCCAGCATAACATATTTTGGTTTACCCAGAACTCTGAAAATAAACTAAAAACAAAAACAAAATACAAAAAGATTAAATTTAAATTTAAATTAAATTTAAGCTTCCTGAGAAGTAACTCTTCTCCCATCTGCTTGGACCTTGCTACAAGCTATTCCAATACACTCAAAATTAAAATAACCACTAAACTTTGGAGGACATATTGTACAGCAACATCTCTGTTAGGAGAATGTATCTAATTTTTCCAGAAGGCAGCTAGCACATAATAGATAATTTAAAAAAAAACTCCCAAAACCTTGAGATAGTTTTAGCTATAGAATACCTGAAATACCCATCAAATACGAATTTTAAATTATAATGCTACAAGTCAGACACACTCTCTCTGAAAAAAAGCCTCCAACAGCCTTAACACATCCTGTGGGGCTACATCATGTTCATGTTTATGGCCTCACAAGAGCACTAATCTGACATGTGTCAGATTAAAGAGATTCAGATGTCCTAAGCAGCCTGGAGGCATACAACGGCACATCTCTTCCAAAGAACAAAATATATGCATGTACACACTGACAATAATTTGGGGATGCTGTTTTAATGTGGAGTATCACATACAGTCTACATAACCTGGGGAAACCTGGATCTTGCTAAAAGAAAAGATTTGTAAATTGGAAAAATACTTTTTAAGGTTGAAGCATGCATTTTTGATATGGTCTGCACACTGACTGACATCAGTAGGCTTTTCTTTGTCAAACACTAATCACAATTATGAACTAACAATTACAATGTAGTAATTTCCTTGTAACTGGGCAAACTACAGAATGTTATGATGTTAACTTCCTCAGGACAAGTCCATGTGTTCTGAATTTAAGCAGAAAAAAATAATGTAAGATGCACAAAGAGGTTTAACCACGATTCTTAAAAAACTCCAACAATTTTGAAATCAGATTTCATTGTTCATTGCAGGATGCAACACTAAACTTAAGTGAGCCTTAATATTAGATGCTTTCAAAGAATATACACTGAATAAACTGTAAAGAAAACCAGCAAACAAACTTGCTAATTGTACCCTACTTAGCAGAAAACATATAACCTCAGAACCTGTTCAGAGCTCTAAAAGGAATCTATTAAGAAACACCTAATTTTTGTCAGCACACTCACAATTGCTCCAGTACCTGAAGCTCTTAAAGACAAAGTAATTACATTCTTTTTTGGAGAAGACTGTAATTCCAAACAAGTGCAATAAACCCTTTCTTTTTACATAACACACAGAAGTCTTCAGAAAGATCATAGTGCTGCATGAAGCTTCTTTTAAAATATTGTGCCTTTTCATTATAAAATGCCGTTTCTGTAAAGTAATACTCTGTATTTCAGCTTAATAATAGCTTGTATGTATTATTAAGATACAAAAAGTTCATCTAGTGTTTTGGCTTTAAATTCCATGTAATTGAGCTTACAAGGTGTTATCAGTAAAGACTTGCATTGAGCAGAATGCTGGCCAAAACAAACTTTAAATGACAGAAAAAACCCCGCTGAAGGAGCCTGATAATTAGGATTTATGGTGTTTCCCTGTAGGAAGAATTGTCTTTCTCCAATTATTCACTGAAATCTGAATCAATGACTTCGTTTGATATGGTACCCCTATACCAACTTTACAAGAATGTGAAAATCAGACCCAATGTAAACAGATGAGACCTCTTTAGGAGCTTTTGCTGGTCTAGAGATTGAGGACTCTGGACAACAGGATGCTAAATTTCTTTAGGGATCCAGCCCTGTGCTAAAATACACATTTCTGACTAGTCTTAGCTTTCCCTTAAATTAAAGACTGGTGTTTTCATAACACTTCCTTTCACCTTTCTGCTCATTTACCCTTTAGGTGCATATCTGCATATATTAGCATGAGAGATTTGCTGGCATCTCTAACTCAGGATTCTACTGATCCCATCATAAAAACACAGAATTTGAATCCCTGTCTTTAAATGGGTTGGTGGCTCTCATGGAAAACGATCTTTCTTTTTCACAGCCCTTACAGTTAGCTCCACTGCAAATACTGCACCATCTCCCTATAAAGTATGTAAATGTCTCTTCTATGCCATTGGTTTGTGTGTGTTCAGTGATAACCCTGTCTTCTGATGGGTCAATTACCTTGTCTCTCTGCAAAATAAACAAATAATCTTACTCCCTGCCAATGGTCAGTTCTGACTACAGCGTAAAACTTGTTTCTGCAGTATCTATCCTTGTTAAAGACAGATGCCTTGGATCACACACTTTGGAGCAGAAAAACAGCCTTTTATTTCTCAAAGATTCTCTCACACAGTAAGTTACAGTTCATCTTCAACTATGTTGTGTGTAAGTAGGAAACTAAATTGCATTTTTATGTTTTTCATGTCTGAAAGAATTAAATTAGCTGTTTAAGAAGTGATGAATGATCTATATTAAAACACAAATGAAAATAATTAGTTGGAGATAACATTAATGAAACACTGCTGTGATTAGTCCAAGGAATTCAGGCTTTCCTTATTTGAACAGATAAGATGGAATCAAAACAATAGCTTGGAAACAAACTATTTGCATTTAGAAGCAAATGATACTGATATTGCAAGGACATTGCAATTATTGCGAATAACAAGGAAAAAGAAATAAGAACTGAGAATTATAATACCACAACTGATTTAAAGTAAACATTGTTAATGATGATAATTATAGGGCTACTTAAGAGAAGAGGAAAGAGAAAAGAAGAAACTAATTACAGAGAAAAATAAGGCACATATTGACCAATAATATTGCATAGTTATTACTGCATGCTTTTCCTGCACTACCAAAATATCTGTAAAGAGGTGTAGTGAATAAAGAAAATTCCAACTTCCAAAGCCAAAATAATAGAAATTGCTATTTCAGTGTATAAGACCTTACTTAGCTATTACCTACACCTTAGAACTTGGTCTGATAACCAAATTCAATAATTATATATTACATCAACAGTAGCTCACAAAATAATACTGTGATGGCCACCATGCAGTAATAAGGCTGGGTAACTATCCCACAGAAGCCTTTAAAAGATGGGGTTTTGCTAGGTGAGTATGTTTTAACAAAATCACAAATTTCAACTACTTCTCTTCACATTTTTTTTCTAGCCTATTCTTATGTCGTACCAAGGGACGGTTACACAAGAAATTGGTGGGTACACTTGCAAAGTCACTGAATGACAAGTAACCACAAGTCATATCTCAACATCAAAATTAATTCAGTTGATGATCTTCCCTGGGAGTCCCATTTGGTTACGAATTGTTGCAACAATTGGAGCACCTAAAGAGGAAAATTGTTCAGTATATTTAGTAAACTAAGAATTACACCTCTTTGTTTCGAAGGAGTGATGCATCATATTCTGTTGGGGAATTCACAGCATGTCCAGGACACACTACACAGTCATTCTTAGCGCTGCAGCAAGAAAGGAAAGGTGCAAGGTCATAAAGAAATGGTTCCATGAAGCACTTTCTGACCAAGTTCTGACACTGAAAATTGGGATTGAAGTTGCTGTTAATATGCAGAATATATATTCTGGCCTTGAAACAGCAAACAAAAAACCCCAGCCTTGCATGGCAAAGTGCTTGTGTTTTCCCAGTGATGTAACAGCAGCAAAATTACTAAAACCTGAAGTTAAAGGTATATCAGGAGCTTTTATGTGTGTCCTCTACTTACTATGTGTATGCCAGTCTTCTGGATTCACTTTTTTGGAACAGTCACAATTTCTAACAAGTTAGGATTCTTGTGGTTTTGGCTATCTGATTTCAATCAACACATCTGACTCAGAGCCAAATCATAATATTTCTTAAAGTGGTTGTAGGCCAAGTGGTCTTCAGGAAGCCCAGACAGCGTACATGCAGTCAAAACAAATAAGGAGCACCTTTTTATCTCTCATCTGTCACATTAATTAAAGAATGATAGTGGCCCTGAACCTCCATTAGTGCTATTCTAAACATAGTAAGTGAATCACTCTCACTTTAAAAAACAACCAAAGAGGAAACACTATTTTATTCTTCATAGTCTGGTCATAAAAAATAAAATCCAGTGAATAAATATTTTGCAAGTCTATTGGATAATTTAAATGACAGGTATCTTACTTTCTCATGTAAATACAGAGAAAGAAGAAATGTGGAGTAACTCACATGAATAAAATCAAGTGGTTCTTTTCCCTATATTTGGGGAAACCATATTTATTACCAGAGGAGTGGATGGTCTGTACCAGAATATGGACAAGTGATAACCATGGCTTGAAGCACAGATACAAAAACTGAATAAATACAAGGAAGTTACATGTTTAGGCATGTAGTGAATCATCTGCAATGTCCTTAGCCCCAAAAATTAGTTTTCAGTGGAATTATTCTGCATTGAGAACCTGCTAAGGAAAAACAAACATTATTAAAGTGTTCAACTAGAATAACTTCTAAATAACTGAATACGTAAATCCAAGACTTGGGGTACCATGGTTGTACAGTAAGTTGAAGTATATTCAGCATCTTTATATTGTTTTATTTTTCTCATAATGTTCAAACTAATAAACTTCAATTTTAACAATAACATTAAAATTCAGAGTCACTAATTATGATTCACTGTGCTAGTAATTTTATGTTGACTATGTAATTAGGATTTCCTGTTGTTTTTTCCCCTGATTACAGTCTTTGTTTAAATACAGCAGGCACTTATGTCTCTAACATCTTCCAGAACTGCACTAAAAAACTCCATACCAGAGACAGCAAAGAATGCATAAATGAATGACCTTTAAACTCGTAAGTCAATGGAGAAAGTTGGTATCACCCTCAAAACAGCACATTCTGTCAACTCATCTGAAGTTGCCAATATCATCCCATTTACGATAGAGATGCAATTATGGCTGGAAGATTCCCACACTCCTGCCAGATTCCTCAAGGGTATTAGCACTTGTCTGATCGCAATACACAACAAAGACATTGTTAAAATATATCAGTGCATCAATCAGGAGGAATTTGGAGACTTTGAAGTTTAAAAAAATAAAACAACAGTGTGGGAAAAAGAAGCAGCTCCTACAGTTAGGTGCAGTTATGTTTGACAGGTTTAGTTAAATGATACACTCTATGACAAGAGTTTTATTCTTAATTTGTCGGAAACATATTTAGAAATAACTTTTCTTTAAAAAAGAAATTCATTAATATCAACATTTATTTGAAAGTACTTCAGCTTTATGTGACCTTTCCCCACAAGGAAGAAACTAGCAAAATAAAACGGAACATTAATCACCACTAACCATGAGTCTCAGGCTTCTAATTAAGGGAGTGCAGAGCCTGAGACTGCACTTCCTTAACACTGTTGCTAGTGTTCCTTCCTGCCAGCAGCTAATTTCAAGAGGGTGTGCAGAAATTCTGAGGTGCTGGATCTATGAAGAACAGGGTGTAGTAAATGTAGTAAATGCATTCTCTTCTAAATCCCTCTCTGCTTTGTAGGCAATGCATAAATTTCAGATGTACACAATTCACAAAGAGTGACAATGAAAAATACCCATATCATATCCTAGGAGCATAAAATCATTGTGCTGGAATTTACTGTTGCAACATCCTTACAGTAAACATACGGAAATGTACAGGCTTTTATTTTTCTAATTTACATTAATAGTTTCTGTTACTGTTTGGGTATGGATCCAAGCTAAAAGTCATATACCAGAGGTGTCAGCTATAGGGATGTACTCAAACTCAAAGTGTAGAACTCACCAAAACCTTGCTATTATTTACCCAGAAATTTGCACCACCTGCAGGAATGGACCTCTCAGAATTTCTTCTGAAAGTCCAGCAAATATAGTTTTAAGAAATGTTCCAAAAATATATATCTCTCCAAAAGCATCTCTTACAGATTAGTCACAGAAGTGACTAAAGAAGTTCAATACATGCAGACAAAGTGCAGCATATTGAAAGCACAGAGAAGAGCAACCAGAGATTTCCTAACTGCTCTCCTTACTACATTCGTTCCTACTACAAACAAGTCTCACAGAAGTTTACACAGTTCCAACTGAGTTTGCAGTTCGTACCATGCTTGCAAATAATCTGATTTTTTTCAAATAGCACTGAGCTCTTCCAATGAAGTCAGAGGGCACGCTGACACTAGCATGAACTTGAACAAATCCTTAATGAGAACAAGCAGCCAAAGCAACTAGATAATTTTCCTAGCCCAGAGTCCAGAAACTTTGCAATTACTATTGTAAAAATACATATCCATCACACAAAGACAAACAGACATGATAGCAGCAAGTAAAGCTATGTGTCAAAATGTTTGTTCTATCAAGTGTCTTACAACCATATTCTACAACTGGTGCAGCCATGGTTACTGGATGAGCAGGCTCACGTGCTGTTAGGACAGAAGTGTGCTTGAACAGACATACTGCGCTTGGAGAAAAATCGTGTTTTTAAATTGTACAGCTGCCCTTAACCATAACCATACCATCGGCAGAGAAATAACGAGTCTGTCAAAAAGAAATTACAGACTGACTAGAGTTGAGTTACTCACTCTGAGCACGAAAAGATCCAATTGTTACCACTGCATACATATGGAGAAGCAGGCCACCACGATGTGCTTGCTAGAGACCAGACATTAAAAAATAGAAAAAAAGGGACTAATATCTTTTTAATCACTGCATACTTATTGGTATGAATTAGCATAGCTCTGTTGGCTACAGTCGAGCTGTATCAGCCTCCTAATACAAAGGTCTTGGCTCTTCTACGACTTTTTATTCCTCATGAGTTTGGAACAATAGGGCTGAAATCAGAGAAATGCAAAAACATGAATTCTCAGTGAAACGTGCATAACTAGACAATGTGATGAGAGCAGGAACTGACAAGAGAAAGGCCAGGTCATGAAGCCTTCAGTTTGTACATGCCAACAAATCATTAAATGTGCGTGAGGATTTACAAACGCTACACGATTTGAAAATCTGTTCTGCCTTTAATTTTTTGGTTTACTGCCTTTGAGAGGAGAGGAATGAAGAGTGTCAGATTACAAAGTGGAATTCCTACTGCTGACCAGAAAACATTGGATTTCCTTGTTCAGACCCTAAGGGAAAGAACAGTAGCCACTGTTACAGCTTTTTGGAACTTGATTTCTAAGCAGTAATGTAAAGTTAAATATGGACCTATTTAAAAAATATAGAAATCTACCACATTTACTGGGCTCTCTGTCTCTATGGGCTTTATTATGGGTCTACCAAAAGAAAATTCTATCTTAAACGTATTTCTTTCCAGGGTTTATAGTTATGATTTATTCTTTCTTAAAAAAACTTCCATTTCCAGGTTTTCAAGCAGAAGGATGAGAAAATGGAGATTGTAACATTTTCAATGCAGTAAATTTTATTAATGGTAGTTCTTAAAGTCTGGTCCGCAGGTCTGTTTAGAGATTGAAATTCGATGAATAAATGTATGTTTGCTAACTTTCTCTGTAGTCATACCTAGATAACATTTATTTTAAAGATAAATACACAATGAGAAAAACTAAAACAACATTAAGCAAGAATAGAATGCTTGCAATATGCATAGATTTAAAAACTGAGAGTTATTTTAGCTGAGAGAGTAACTTACTCCTCTTCCCGCAGTGATATAGGGTAACAGTTGTCATTTTATCATAATTTCAGATTACTGTTCAAAATAAACCATGATTCCACTACAAATACAACTTAATCAGTGAACAATAATCAAAGAATTTTTCCTGAACTAAAATAATTATTTTGGTTTATATGATAAATACGATAAATTTAATTCTGCTCTACAGCTTGACTGGGCCAGTTCATAAAACAAACTTGAACCATGACTGCACTTGGGCTGAGTGACCAACACCTCAAACAAAGCTTTTCCAAGCGCAGCCCTATCTGTATTTCTCACAATACCCTGTCCTCTCCATCTTTTCACACGGGCAATAAGACACATGGATGTTGATTAATAATGAATTAATTAAGAATCTTCTGACTGCAGCTCTTGGGCAAAGATCTTTCATGAGCACTGCATTCACTTGAAGCTATGGCCTTGAGTGGAATCATTCTGGTTTTGCTTTGACAATACAGAGAGATTTCTGCACCAATCAGCTCCTAAGACAGGAGTGGACGGAAACAATGCTCCAAGGGCACTGCAGCTGTGTGTGCATTTGGGGCTAAGAGTTATGGACCCAAGCAATCACAGATCTCTGCTACATCTAGAATTTTGGTGATTATCAGTGTATTATAGTCATTTATTACCTGGATAATATTTAGGATTAAACCAAGTTTTCCTAAATCTTTTCTTGTATTCTCATGCATCAGCAGTACATTTATGAAAAGCACAATGGAAATAAACTATAGATAAAACTAGCATTTGCATTTAAAAAGAGGCCATTACTTTATTTGAACATGTCATCAATCAAACGCCATTAAACAATATTAAATAAAAGGATGGATAGTGACTGTTGTCAGATAGTTGATGGATAGTTGACTGTGTCAGCTTTTGCTTGCAGCTTATGATGCTTACACTGCTACAGGCTCTGAAAAGAATTGCTGTTAAACAGTGTTGAGATAGCGGGGTCTCAGCATCCTCACTGCTTCTGAAAAAATAGATACTATGTAATTTAATACAGGTATTTAGAAGCAAAGACACAAAATATAAAATTTAGAAGTACAACAAACCTAGACAATGTAGGAGCTTGCTTTGTTTGGATTTGGGGTTTGGATTAGGTCCACACATATAATACATACTTAGTCACGAGTTAAATATAAAATGCATCATTCACTGCATAGTACAAAAATCCTCAATGATATTTGTGGGTTAATAATCCCACTTGCCTCGAAACACTACACTCAATTTTTATAGCCAGGAAGATGGATTCTTGCAATTGCATTTAATGCAACGAACAGCATAAACATTTGCATAGAAACTCTTATTTTTGTAAGAAAATTCTCTCCATTTTATGGTGTTGGAATAATAATTTTACTAAATTCCTTTTATAATTTCTTTTCCATATACCATGGCTTTTTCTTTATCACAAAGTAAATACAGAAAAAGGTGAACTCTAAAAACTTCTCCAAATAAAGCAGTGTACATTAAATTCTTGTGTACTGTGGGCAGAAATAATTACCAAAAAATCCTGTTGTTAACAAGCAATTATAACTCAAAGGAATTTCAGACATCTTATACCTGCTGCCTCTAAGAGACAATCTCTCAATCACTCACATTCCTAAATGTTTCTTCACAGTGGGCTACTTTCTATGGCAAATATAAACAGAAATGCAATTGTTCTACTCTATTCCCTCCTACATTTTTCAAAATCCAGCTGGGGTATTTTCGTATGTCTCCTTTGATATTATAAATATGTCTATTTTTTACTCAGCCAAAGGCTATGCCATTTCAGCTGTTCTGGATTTTTTTTCTAATGCTGAATTTATGGCAAAAGAAAACTGTCAGTAAATTCCTAGCCAGGCTTCTCCACTACATTAGTTTTGGAGCTTTAGTTAGAAGCAGAGTAATGGTAATGTATATGTTGCTCTTATCCAGTTGTTTAATATACCATGACCATACTCTCTTCATTATAGAGTAAAGTCAAAACAGAACTGAAAAGGCAGGAGAATGACTTTGTTTCTACAACATGTCACTGCTGGGGCTGCGGGGTATGACTAGACCAGACTAACAGCCACTTTGGGATTATTTCAGACAGTGCTTTATCCATCAAGTATGACTTGTAAAACAGAATATTTCAAAACAAAGCAAAAGGGACAAAAATTAAAGTAAAAATTCAGTACATCTATAGGGGCCACCTACAGGGCAGCAGTGCTTTCATGGTTCTTGGGCTGGCATTTACAATGTTCACAGCCTTTAAAGAAAGGCTCCTCTTACCACATACACAAGGGAAGAGGGGAAAAAATTATGATCCTCCAGGAATTGACTATTTTCCTGGAAAACCACACACTGATGAGCAGTATCAAGAAAGCAGTTTGGAATCACAGAATTGCCCTGACTATAATCTATAGATAAAAAAGACCCCAAACTATTTGTTACTGCGAGTTAAGTACAGTTAAGCTGGAACTGAGAGTATGTTTGCTAGAAGTTAAGTCCATCCTCTGACTCAATGCTCTCAACATTCATCTTTTCATCATCCAGACAGACTCCTTAAAGTTTTTTCCCAGTGAAGCAGAATAAATGTGAAGGGTAAACTTAAGGGCTCAGATGTCCTTGAATAAGCCATTTCTGAGCTTTCTATCCAATAAAAATCAATGACTCCTACTTCATGAGTGTGCTTGGAGAATGTACACAATCAAGAAAGACTTCAACATCCCTGGTTAATAGGGCCATCGAGTGATGTTTCTGGCAGATTTGCAGGTCCCATGAAATGATTTGGGCAGGCCACAGATGTCCTGATCAAAGTTTTCCATTCATTACCATGGGCTCTAGGCCCAAAATTACTCAATAAGCATTGCTGAATACCAAACACAGCTTACTTTGTTTGTACGTGTATTCACTGTGTTCTGAATCCTTGTTTGCTTGAAGAAATAGCAAGAATGCATAGCAGAAAATAAAGACAGGGATCTTTTTATTTTTATCACTGTTCTGAATGCCAGAATCTGGCAGCCCAGAACTGTGGCTTTGGTGCAGTACCTTGTTGTGGCTTTTGAAGATTCGTCCAAATAAACACTGCATTCCTTAGATCCAAATCTAGCTATTCTGACTATACTTTTTTTCTAACTATAGTCCTGCAGTCAAAATATAACTGCCTTTATTGCTATTGAGTTTAGCCAGGATTAGGGGATCAACATCCGGTAACTGCTTTGATGATGGCAGCCAGTAGTCACTTTTTTGAAACTTGGCAGCAGATATATCGCCAACCTTTCCAGTATCTCTGCACTCCACCCCGCAAAAACAACACTCTCAGGAGAGAACACTAACACAACAAGAAGTACTGCATCATCCTCTGCCTCTGCTAACCACAGTATGCAATTATCACAAGGGCCGTCACTGATCCTGTCCATGGTTGGATGGCTGACTCATTCTGACTGCCCTGTGCCAAAAAAAGTTTTTACTGCTCCTTGCAGCAGTTCTACTCGATGTAGATGAGCTCATACATGAATTGAAAGGCACTGGAAGAAGATGGGAGAGCACTGGATTCAGAAGCAGCAGCTTGGGACCCCAGGGAATTCTTTACACCGTATATTCAACCAGGTTCTTCCCACATAATAAACCAGCTTGAAACAAGACTGAGTCCACTGCCTGCAGATGACAAAGACAGTAAGCTGAAAGAGTTAAAACATTCAGCTGGAAACCCGCTGGCAAAAAAATTGCTTAACCTCCTCAAACTTAGAATTGGCAGGTTTTTCCCTCTTCTCTTAGCAAAAGTGCTACTTCCCCATTACAAACCTCAGCTTATTTATAGTTAGAGAGACATGAAACCTATGGGTCTACTTAGGGTGGGGCTCCAAAGGGACTGCCAAGGGCAGGGCTGAGCCAGAGAAATGGTCCTCTGACCACTCCATCACACCAGAGCTCAGGTCAATGTTTTGGAGAGACACAGCCTCGGGGTCCAGCTGGAGTGGGGCCTGTGGTGGGCTGCCAAAGGAGCAGGTAGGTAGGAAAACAAATTCTCCCTTAATAGCTGCTACATCTTGGAAATGGTTTGGTGTTCCTACATTCAGGACAACCCTAACCTATGGCTGGATTCCGGTTCCCCTGGTTATGCTTGACATGATGTTTTTCATTCATCAAGTAATCTTTCCTTTTGACTTTGACTTAATATGTTTTGTGATTCAGTTGCCTCTGTCATTTGGGTGTCCCTGGCCCTAGGATGACAAACATGACCACACATATGGACTGCATGTCCTAGTGTGCCAAACTTCATCACACATGGATAGGAGCCCTCTCAGTGGCTCTGTCACCATCTCCCCCTCCATCAGGACCCTTCGGTAAGTCTGCAGTAGGGTGTCACAGGTTTAACAGGATTCCCTGTGTAACTTCACGCTCATTTACTGTTTGTTACAGAAAGCACGCAACACCTTTGGGAATATCGCTAGTAGTCTTACTACCATTGAACCATTTTGTCAGAAAGTAAGATGAGAGGCAAATTCACAGAGGCCAACAGGGACTGGTAGTGGAGCTTCAAATCCACACAGACCACAAGTGTTTAAACTCTGGGTCCTTCTGTTCAGAGATTCCAAAGAGGATTAAACTCAGATCTTTATCCAAGACCCATTTATCAACCTTAGGAAAGTTGGACAAATTATTTTCAGGCTGAATATAGGGCCTTTGACTCAAGAAAAGATCCAGATCTTCTGTTTTGCTTTTAAAATCATCCCTTCCTTAACTGTGTACAATCTTTTTTACAAGTAAGCAATGCAAAACGAGTAGCTGGTGTCTGCATTCCTCCTAAACTTGGTTACTTTTCTGAAGCTTAAATAATTTCTAAAGCATAAAGATTAAGACTTTTGAATTCATAATGCTCAGATGTTTGCTAGATTAAGAATGAATCTTAAATTGGAAAGGGATGAAATGAAGTTTTTTTTAGAGTTCAAAATACTTGCATTTTTGAATGTTACTCAAGTAACCACAAAACATATAAAGAATTCTCTATTTCCCAATTCGAAACAACTGAATAGCTTACAACTCTTCGCAGATGCCAATCTAAACGTGTCAGCCAGATGTTTTTTTTCCCTAACCCAGTTCAATTAAAATGTTTTATGAAGGACCACCCATGAAAAATAATTAGAAAATAAAAAAATAAATAATTATGTCTACTGTAGCTGAGAAAATAATGAATCTTTGGATTTTAAAATATAACAAGAGGTAACAGAGGGTGAATGAAATACCTATGTGAGACAATGATATGTCATAGTCTCTTCCTAGTAAATGAATTACATAAATCAGAATACCAGCAAGACATTAAAATGCAGATTGCAGGACATAGAGAAAAGAGAAGACATAAAAGCCCTGCTTACCTCTTAAATTAAAATCACACATTTTTAAATATTTTCTAACTTCAGACAAGGAGCTGACATTGATGGGAGTCAATGTCATTAATTACTTGAGCTTTTACAACTTAGGCGATGTTTTTCTCTTTTCCATTAAACTAGGTATCAGCATAAAAAAGCCAGTTAAAAATATTATTAACAGAAGTTTCCACTTCTGTGGGTACGACAACATCTTTCCTCATGTAATATGAGTATTGAATGCTGAAGGACACACAGGAATGTAGGGCAGAAATTTCCCCCAGCTCCAAGTCCAGTCCCTTGTGATTGCGGCAACCACATCTTGTAATGCCTACTCTAAACTAAAATGTTACATGGGATACTGACTGAGAACAGTTAGCCTTCTAATCTTACATGTCTGCATGTGTACACAGGGCACTAAATAAACCTGCACTACCAAAAAAGACAGAGAGTAACATAAATTCCTTGGATCTACTGCCTTACATACTGGGGAATGGCTGTCAACATCTCCATTTCCATTTGATTGCATAAATAAACTAAACATTCTGAATGAATGAGAACTGACGGAACTTCTGCCTTTGGATGATTTCTCTCCAAAAGACATTTGAAGGACAACATGTATCATTATGACACATACAAAGATAGTAAATCTAAAGGTCACAAAAGGTAATTTAATACCCTACTCTTTCAGAATCCCCTGATTCTGAAGCTCCAGACCATGATACTAACTGTATGCTACAATTAGAATATGGAGCTTACAGTAGCACTAAACAGGTAAGTTATAAACTAACATAAATCATTGTATCAGTATAAAATAAACTGACTGCAACAGTTAGAAAAGGGAACTGCAATAAAGGTTTTTCTGGAGCTACTGAAGGAAAACGCAAACTCTGTCAACGTGATGCAATAGCTTATAAAAAGGTTTTGTTGTTTACATTTTTTTCTCCCTTGATGTGGTCAGCAAATAACAGAGCCTTAGCCTCAGTTATCAGAAAGAATCTTCAAAATCTCAAAAGTGAAATGCTGCTGTGCTTTGAAGCCAAGATTGTCACGGTCCGATTGGATCTCTCTAATTCACAGGACAACATAATCTGTAAATTATTTTATGAGCTCATTAGGAAAGGAAACACACACATCCAACAAGGCTCAACCCCCTCCATACAAGTAAGACTAACATGAGAATTCACTGCTTCATTCCTTAATTCATGAGGTTTTTAACTCACAAGTTGCCTAAGCCATAACTTACAAGTTGTAAGCAAAATACTCCCAGAGCTGCTGATGAAAGTGCTCATCCTTTCTCCTCTGTCTCAGTAAAGGCCTCCCATGTATCCCACCAGGAAGCATGAAAACCTCAGCCGACTGGCTGATGTTAGATATGCTTCAGAGATATTTGGGGCAAGCTGCCATATTTACACCTTCCAGCTTGAAAGTTTGGTCTGCATGATTTCCGTAAGTTAGTGGATTCTGAAGGAACTGACAATCAGCAGGAAAGACTACGGCTGCAGCAGACAAGTAGTGGCTTCATAATGACCTGTGCCCTTCCTGTGGGCTGCCTGTGTGCTGCTCCCACTTGGATCTCACGGAGCTGGTCCCAACACACATCAGCACATCATTTGTACGAGCTGTGTGTTAGCAGGAACGGAGTGAAGAGCCACACAACAGAAAGAAAAGCTTAAATGTGTTTTATGAAATGGAAGGACATATGATCAGGTACCAGTTTGGACACTACTTCTACAGAACATATAAGGTTTCTAATTTAATATTTTAAATATGTTAGTTCATATGAAAGTTACTAACCGTAGTAGGAGCTTCTGTCACAGCAGATGTATTTTACCAATGAAAATACAAATTACCTTTAGGCAGGTAACAATCAGATCATTCTCCCAGTGCATAGATAAGCTGTGGAAATGCATGACTGCGTGAATACCAACAGCTCAGAAAGTATTGTAAGGCTGGGCACTATGCTCAAGGGCCCCATTGGAAAGGTTGTGCAACCCAATTGAAGAGAAAACTAGTCTTTGAGGCTCTGCGTGATTATTTAGAAGGTGAGGAACAATCTGAAGAGCTTGCCTGGTCATATCCAGCTGCAAGGATTAGCTTTCAGCCACTGATGGATGAATGGAGAAGGAAATTGAAATAGGAGGAATATACCCAATGAAACCACACAGAATATATATTGTCTGTTATACAAGAATTACTTTCTCCAAAACTACTTTTCTTCTTTCCTTGGCTTCAAGGCTGAAGATAGCAAACGAAGTAGAATAGAAAAAAAATACTGACATAAAGGAGCAGAAGTGACAAAGGAGCAAGGGAAACATGACGTTCTTTTGGAGAAAGATAAAAAGCTGAACAGGCTTCTGGAGATCTTTAGCTTCACTTCTACTTGTAGAAAAAGCACCAAAGGTAGAAAAGACAAGCATTTAAGATTAGATTTAAGACAGTGTAGTGGAGAATCAGCTGTATCAGAAAGCATAAGCATTTTCAGTTTTCTTGTTTCATCTTTTTTTTCAGGCTTCATCTATTTTTACAAAAAAAATGCACAAATTTTGTCAAGCCTTTCTTTTAATTTATCTGTTTGCAAACAATTAGCACAAGTCTCCCAAGAGAAAACTGGGAAGCTGTACAAAATTTTAGTGCAATTTATATGAGTTGGTCCCAGAGCCAGGAAAAAGGCAATTAGATTCCTGCTTTCTGGAGACGATGACAGATTGAGCACTGCATCCTGAGAACTTAGCCAAGGACACTGAGAAGCAGTACCAGAACTCAGGGCCTGAGACACTAATAGAGAGCTGGCAGGTTATCTTGCATCAATGTGATGAGTAACTGAGAAATGTTGTTTGGCTTGGTTTCATCATGGCTCAGAGCCCACTTCAGGATGAACACAGACTCCACTATAGTAATAAAGAAACAAAACAGGAGAAGAAAGGGTGCTTACCAGGCAGGTAATAAAAATAAGGTTTTGTTCATCACAGAATTGTTGAGTAATTCCTGCAGAAAGGGGTCTTTGGAGGTCACTGGTTGTTTCTCATCACCTCTACCAAACCGAGTAAACTTCAAATTTGATCCAGCTTCAGGGATAGAATTGTTCATAATGGTCTCCAACCAAAGACTGAACATCTCCAAGATCAGGGTTGCCATAGTCTCACATTTCCCATATTTAACTAAACTCATGGTGTGATTTTTTTCCGCTTTCTTTACATTACATTGAAACTCCACATGTCCCCTGTGTGCTTTTCATCTTTGTGCATCTCTGAGAATAGTCTGGCTTCCTCTTCTCTATACTCTCACATTAGGGAGCTGAAGATAGCAACTCCCCTTTTCCTCACCACCATAAAGTAACCCGTTTCTTGATTTTCCCCATGATCATATTCATAGCTCTCCACTGAACTAACTCCAACTGGTCAACACTTTTCCTGTATAAGGAAGCTCAAAACGCTCTAGTGCTGATAGAGGGGAATTAAGACTTCCCCTAAGCGCTGGTTAGATTCTTGCTTATATGGAACAACATGTGGTTGGTCTTCTTCACCTAGAGAGAAAATGGCAACTCTTGTCCTAACTATCGTCCAGAAGAATGCCTAGATTCTTTTCCCCACAAAAATGCTTTCCATCTGGTCATGGGCCAGCATGTACTCTTGAATGCAGCTATTCCACCCCAAGTGTAGGACTCTGTAATTGTTGAACTTCATGAAATCTTTATTCACCCGTATCTTCAGCCTGTCAAGATCCCTCTGCCTGACAGCCTTGCACCCCAGTTGATCATCACTCCCTACTCCGGTTTGATACATTAAGAGTGAAAAAGAAACAGAGATTTTGTTGTATTTGTGAGGTTTTCTTTTTTTACTCATCCCTTTTCTGGAGGGAAGTACATGTTAAAGGCAAAAATTATTATGCCACTACAGATATGTAATAGCTTTCAACAGAATTTGTCTTCTGGACAAACATGAAACCAGAATTCATCATATTCCACAAGACTGATTAATTTTGGATGCCCCTGCTGCCATGATTCCTTTCAAGGAATTCAGTTCCTTTCAGTTTCTTTCAAGGACGGAGGCAGTGTTTATCTTCTGAAGTAAAAGCATATTCCAGACAAAGAATATTAAAAAAAATATATAATTTTACTAACATTTCACATATGATTTTTCGGCACAGGACAGTGGGAAAAGACTGAAATAAGATTCCCAACATATCGAGAATAAGAAATACGGAATTATTCAAAGAAAAAGCTCACAATTAGCAATAGTTCATTACAAAGAAAGTACAAAATACGTGACTAGGACTCTGAGTCCATAAACCAGACTCTGCTACAGAGGTTTTTTTTCAGGATGCAAAGCTGTGTGCACTATGCCCAAGGACCCCAAGCCCCAGTTGCTGCTGGATCACAGTCGGGATCCTCATCAGGGTAGAACACAGGCACTGAACGTTTGTAGTAATACTGAAGCCGAGAGAGTAGTTTTTCCACCACATGAGGATACTTTTCAGACACATCATTTTTCTCTTCAGGATCATGAACAACATCAAACAGCCAAAGTCTCTTTGTCGATGGATCAGACGATTGAATCTGTGACTCATTGAACAAAGACGGTGGAGGGAACCAATGACTGCAGCCTACAGAAAGAGGAGCAGACCAAGGGTCAATTCTGAGATACAGAGCAGCAGTGTGGAGACACAGAGTTTTGCTGTAACTGATGAATTCACTATGTCTCTCAACAAGCCCCTGGGCAGTGACTGTTGCTGCACACCTTAACTCTAGCCCTGCACCAGTGTCTCTCTAGTCCAGGGCTACCTAAAGGAGTCTTATTTATGCAAAAAAAGCTGCACCACTGGGATTCAAAATTCCATGTAACTTTATTTCATAGCAAATAATTTAATGGACCTTCTTCTTGGATTCTGTGATCCTTATGGGTCCCTTCCAACTTGAGATATTCTATGACAGCTTTTTCACTACAGTTAAAGTAATCTGTAGACAAAATATTTGGAAAATGAAACAGTTTGGATTTTGGAAGTGCTCATTCTAGATCTTTGCATGTAGTCAAAAACCTAAAAAGGTAGCAGAATTAATGAAAGAAATTAAAATACATGAAACAAAATTAAACTGTGTTTGCGGTGGATAGGAGATAGGATACACTGTACAAAAAGGAGTTATTTTGTTACCTGGATATCCAGTTAGTAACTTCCATTTGCCACGTCGTATTGCTGCATGCACGGATATATTGAAAAGTGTATCATCCCATGGAGAAGAATTGCTCTGTGGTAAAGATGTCCTCTTGTCAACGCCAAGACCTTAATCAAACAGTAAACTAAGTTAGGTACATTGCATAATCATGAGGTAACTTTTAGAGCTCTGCTGGAAAACAAAGCAGTATCATCCATTTGTTTTTCTGTACTGGATAAACAATTTATTGTATACATGTGCAAAGATCTGTGCTATGATTCAATGGATGTATTTAACTCCGAGCTTGAACTGCATTTTAAGAACTTACCAGTGGAAAGTGCTGCAGCTAAGTCCAGGTAACTGGACTCATTTTGTACAGAGATATTATTACGTGTATTAAGAATGCTCAAGACTGGAATTGCTAACTTCAGTCATACAAGTGCCTGTATCTTTTGCCAGGCAGGAATATAGGATCGAAAGATCTCCTGAGTCAATGCTACTACTGTTAATTCTCTTAGGTCACTACAGGGAACGAGTCCCGGCTTCTGACCTGTATCCACATCAGAGAGCTGTCTCTCTGGGCTGAGCTGGCTGTGCTCATGAAGGTCCGTATCTGGTCAGCAAGCTTCTTCTGTGGCATGTCTTCATACTGTCTTTGGAGGAGCTGTGTATGATGTGGCCCCATATTCACATACTATAGAAAACTGAAATGTCAACTCTGTGCACATTCCCTCTCAAAAGGAAACCTGAAGCTCCTTATAGGAGGGAGCTCAGGAAAAAAAAATTAAAATGCATTGACCAGGGATGAGAAGGAGACCAGTTTGTTATTGAAACCAACAGGGAGGAAGTGAGTCAGACAGACACCCCAGGAGCATCCAAACCATTTTCCAGATCAGCTTTCATAAATAAAGTAGGAGTTCAGGACCTAAAACCTAGAAGTTTTATATTAATTGTATCAGCTGCTAACAGTTTACCAATGACTACAAGAAGGCAACTTTAATCAGACTAGAAGACACATTAAAAGATGGAGAGAAACCAATGCTGATTTTCTAGCTTCTTTCAAGAGATGGTTTTCAATCACTTTAGGGACTCTGAAGGACTCAGCTGACAGATTTTCAGATGAGAATTCATGACATGTACAATGATCACGTAAGAGCCAATAGGAAGCAGAACTAAATATTTCTAAAAAGAGTAAATTCTGCACAACACAGTGAGGCAAATACACATGGAAAGAACAGAAAGTTGGGAAAGGAAATGCTAGGATACAACCTCTCTACTTTTTATGAAGGACTTGCAAAGTTTCTATTTTCTTACTGGACTTCACGCTTTGAGTTGATTTTCTTCAATAAACAGATTTGTGCATACCCAAGTTCCCTAACTATATCAGACTTGTATAATGTTACCAGATTAATAAGGATACAAAAGAGGCTACTCGTTTGGAGTATGCATACACAGACTGCAGAGGACTCAGCTCATCTTAGATCAAGAAGCACTGAAGCTGACCTAAAAAAGAAAATAAACCTCAAACCCCCATAAAAACAAGGGAAACCTCATAAGTAATCCAAGCAGAATCTCTTCTGGAAGAGAAATCCTCACACAGCCATGTGATGTCCATAGAAAATATGAAATAGTTTAAAGATTAATACTACTTACTTTTCAACATCACTGTGTTATGTGCTATTCTGTCACGTTTTGCTACTCCTCCTTGACTACTCCTCTTTGCTATCTACTTTCTTAAGCACAATGAAAGACATTCAGCAGGTCAAAAAAAGAATCATGCTTTCTAAACCCTATGTCTCAAAATTACAATATCAAGGCTTGGTCTAAAGATAAAATTACGTGAGCCTGTATTTCTGATTTTAAAGTTTAGCATGAAGAATATGCTTCTGATTGCTGAGCTACATACGGTATGTGAAGCCATAACATTATGCAAGATAAACTATTTTAAACACTTCAAATAAATGGTATGAAAGATTGTATTTTTAGATATACTTTGCAAAATATCCTTAGAATGCCATGCATGAGACTTAAAAGAAGATTCAAGAAGATAAAACAGTTTTTAAAAACTCGGATTTGGTCCAGGTAACAAAACTAGACTACTAAATGAAAAAATGCTTTTACTAAAGCATGAAGTTGACGTTGTTTGGTGAAATAGTATCTTTCAGCAAAATTTTTGAAGAGAAATGCATAAATTCTCTCATGTTGAGCTGTTAGAATTCTGTCAGTCATGTTAATTCACCCATCGCAAGCACTTGTTTTCTGCCAAGGAAATGTACTGTCTATTAACCAGAAAAGCGCATTGCTTTCCAGACAGTATGGGCCAACTTTCATCAGATGTATTGGTCATGGAAAACAGACTGATGCTTGTTTGAATGCTCTCTACAAGGATACTGACAGGACTGTCAGTTTATTACATTACATAAGCACCAGATACAGAACTAAGATAAAAATTTTGCTTTATATGAATTCTTTTCTTCCCATCCTATGACTCACAGCTTAAGCTGAGATGTTCCTCCCCCTGCATTTACCCATTTTCCTCCTTCTCTTCAGCCCAGATGGTAAGTTTCTACCTCTGCCTTCAGCTTTTGCTGCTGCAGGTGAAATGCAAAATGCCTGGGCTGTCTTCTCCCATGCCATATGAAGTTTACAGGAATCCCTTTTCTGATTTCACAGAGTGAAGAAGTCATATTGATTTTGTTTCCTTTTCAAAACAAAATGTTCACTTCCACAGCATCCAAGCAGTTTTTTTCTGCACTTGTTCTATTTTATGGGGGAGTTTTTTATTTCTTCTTTTTCCATTATGGTTGACAGAAAGAACAGCCCTGTGGACTAATTCAGCAATCAAAGGACAGATGCCTTTTATTAAGTTCTGTAATCAAGCATGCCTTTATAGGTCTGCATACTCTCCTTACAGACTTATATACAAAAAATGTGATGCTTTTGCTCGTGTAGAGGCTAAACATTTTAATTTTTTTGCCGTTGGATCAGTGTATCAGTGCCTAACTAAATAAGGCTTTGTTTTTACCTTGAAAGAAAGTCCCACAGCCTTTGTCATGAACTTTATTATTGTCAAACAGAAGCCACTGTTTCCTGAAGCCCGGCTTTGGAGCCTCACCAGTTTCTATATTTCTTTTTTAAGTAGTCTCTTGGGAAATGATAAAACTTGTATTAGTTAAGAAAGTAGTGACCTTTTACTCAGATATTCATTTTCAAATATTTAATGCTAAAATGACTTTGTTGAAAGATTTTAGAGTTCTGGTTGGAGTTCTAGGTCACCAAACAGTATTCAAATAGCTTTTGTATCTCTATAGAAAAACATAGGTCCCTCAGAAGACGCTGCCCTTGGTAGGTGATTTTGGAGTTTATAGCATAGTTCAAGAAATCCTTTGACAGCCTGAAAAATAGTTTCAGGATCAGATTTTTAAAGGAACTGAGGTGGCCAACTCTCGCTACCCACAAAAGTAGCTTATTATTTAAATACTTTAGAAGTCTGGCCCTTTGCCCCTTATGGAAACTTCAGCTTAGTTCTTTTATTTCTATTATCATACATTGTTTCTATACACATCCGTATTTCAAATTAGGATGAAAAATCCTATCTAATTTTCAATAGCTGATTTGCATCTTCAAGAAACCTGATTTTTCCGAGGGTCAATGTCATTAAATCTGAAAAATCTATGCAAGATGCTCAGAAAGCATCAGTCAACATGTTGGCTGCCTTTGCAAAAATAACTGCCATTTGGATAATTTGAATATTCCATAATATACTCTTCAGGCAGGACGTTGGAAAACTGACTACTGGATAAGTACATTAGTAATATCCTGACTGTTGACCAGAGAATATCCTGGACTTTTTAGGAAAAGTGAACAATCTTTCAGTGCATTAAGTCTTGCTGGTGCACAAATTTAAGTACAACAAAAGGAAAAGTAACGAACATGGTGGGGAAAAGCCAACACGCCACATACTCAAAAGAATGTGCTCTGAACTAGCTATTGCCCTTTAGGGAAGAGTTTGTGAAGTTGTAATGAACAGGTAATGTCCAGAGGCTATTCAGAAAAGCAATCCAAATATTAGAATAGGCAATGAACGAGACATTATGCCACCACTGAGGTCCTTCTTGTTCCTCACATAGCGTACTGTGCTGTTTTCATTCCCATGTTACAAAACAGACACAGAAAAGCCGTGCAAGATACAAAGACCTGAGGCAAGGAAGATTAAAGCTATGAACAACTTCCATGTGAAGAATGACTAAGTAAATAGGACTCTTTATCCTCAAAAACGGACAACTGACGAGAGAAAGGACAGAAGTCTAAGAAATTGTGTGGCCACAGGAAACTGAGTAACAAACAAGTCTTTCCCAATAAGGGCATTGAATAAATTAAGATGTTATGTATTGAAATTAAACAACAGTTTATACTTCCTTATTACAAACCAAACTCAAGTGTGGAATTCCTTTATATGGAATGCTGTGGGTACCAAAATTTTATGCAGGTTGAGTAATAAAAGGATTCAAAAAGTGGAAGAAAAATCCATCAAGAATTCTTATATCCAAAATCACAACCGAAAGATTAGGAGCAGGCTGTGGGGGCCACACAAGAGAAGCGTATTTATGTGCTTGCCTTTGTATACTCTGTCCTACACAACTGCTACTTTCAGAACAATGAACTGGACAGATTTTTGGTGTGGTCTTACACAAGATGTGTTACCAAATTAGTTTCAGTTCAGGAGAGACAAATAAAAAATTTACAAAAGAAAGTGCTATATCAAAGTAGATTTATACAACTTTCTTTATATTAATCCCTGTATGCACTGAACCAAATGGGTCAAAACTTCCACAAAAATATACAACTTTCTTTATATTAATCCCTGTATGCACTGAACCAAATGGGTCAAAACTTCCACAAAAACTAAGTCTAGAATCACAGCACCATAGCATATCTATGTGGATCACAGACTCCAACTCTCTGCTCCTCACAGGATTACCCAAAACAAAACCATATGACCAAGAGGGTTGTCCAGATGCTCCTTGAGCTCTGGCAGGCTTGGAGCTGGGACACTCCTGGGGAGCCTGTGTCAGTGAAGAACCTTTTTGTAATGCCCAGTGTGAACTTCTCCTGATGCAGTTTCATTCCATCTCCTCATGCCCAGTCAGCAGTCACAGAGAGAGGGGATCAGCACCTCTGCTTTCCCCCTTGAGGAAATTGTAGGCTGCCCTGAGGTCACCCCTCAGCCTTCTCCAAGCTGAGCAAACCAAGTGACCTCAGCCACTCATCCCAAGCCTTGCACTTAAATTCTTCCACCACCTTGGTTGCCCTCCTCTCTACGTATATATGGTTCAGATTCAGGTTGAGCTACGATTTCACACATCCATGAACACCATGAATCATTTCTAGCATACCCCTGGTATACTTTGAGGAGGGCTGTTCTTTAAAGGAGGAGAATAAAGCAATGGTAACATTAATTTGTATTAGCAATGACTTCCAATGCACAGTTCAGTTTGTGCAGACAGGTCAGTTATTTCCTTAGGGCTGTTTTTTCACTTACACCGGAACATAAATCAAGAGAAAAGTAACTGAAATAATGAATTCACATTGAAATCAGAATCTGACACCTACGTTATTTCCTGCCTTAGTCATACAATATTAAACTTTAAAAAAATCCTTACAATTTACAAAAATGTTACAACATGACAGGTTTTGCCATACTGAAGGGTGTTCTGAGAAGTAGTTAATAACAGAAGATTCAACATAAAACAGAAAAGATAAACCAAAACTGCTTACTTTGCCCAGCAATCTGTTCTTTCGCTTCACTTCCTAAGCACAGCGAAGATCACTAAAACTGCTGCAATGTGCTTAGCCCTGTTTCATTCCTTCTTGCCTTTCAAAAAAGCTCTCTGATCTCATTCACTATCCCATGTGTACTCCTGATTTAAAACATCATTTATGTTAGGTGGGTAGCTCTTCCAGAGGAAGAACTGTCTTCCTACATATTTTTGCATACACTTACAGCAGCCTTCTGCTTAACTCATTAGTTCATCAATCCAACTGGGCAATGATTTCTGGAGGTGGAAAACAGGAAGCAAAATTTTTTCACATTTCTACCCTGCTGATCAATGTATGCTTGAGAACCAATCATCTGTTCCTTGGCTTATACAATCCTAGTTACCTACCAGAAACTTATCTAAAATTAAAAAGTACTAATTTATCTGACCACCAGGAAAACCACAAAATGTCTGAAAATCCATTTACTTTCTGTACAACTCAAAACCTTTTAAATCCTTCTACTACTGCTGCAAACCAAAACTACTTCACGACCCTTTGATGCCTGCAATGCTACATGGTAATAGAAGAAAAGAAGGATTGATCCAGTTTTAGTGCATTTTACAGATTTAGATGTCTATCAGAAGCACTCATCTTCTTGCATGGAGACTATAAATCCACTTTGTTTATCTGTCTAAGTCCTATGATGTTTCCAACAGTTTCACTGATAATCTCTACAACATTTAATATTCAATCAAGAGAAAATACTAGAAAAAAAGTTTTTCTAATGCAACCAAAATCAAAAATAGCACAGACAACAGCAAAAAGTCAGTTCAACACTTGGTAGGAAGGCTGGAAAATTCAGATCTGTAAGCTTCTTTGCAAATATTTCCTATGATTCACTTTAATCCTCTGCTTTTTACTTTGCAAAGCAAATAGTTCAAGTACCACGTAACCGTTATTTGTAAAAAAAGGTTAAGGATAGTCCACGACCACCCTGTGCAAATTTGTAAGTTAAAGAAAATAAAAGGTACAACCTGAACCTGCCTTTTAAAGAAAGGCTTAAAGAAATTAATCTAAAAGACAAATTTGTGGAAACATTTTGTTAAATAATTAGTTTCATAAAAGTACACTCATTTAAACTTCGCAATCTAATTTTTAACTGTAAGAAAGAAGATAAACTAAATAAATTGTAAAAATCTTCAGCTGGGATTTAAAAGAAGGACTATGCATATCCCATATCATTATTCATTGTATTTTGAAAGTTTAATAAACATAGATCAATTACTCTTCTCATTCCTGTAGCTTTTCTTCTTTCACTCACTGAGACCAACTCAAGCAAGTGGTAGAAACTTCAAGTGCAGCAACATAAATAGACAGTACATCTAAAAATAAAATATTCTGCTTTCAGTGTATGATTAAGATGATGAAAATGACCCATGTTGAGAACTAGTTTTCTTGCCTGGTGAGAGATCAAAGAGTACACAGTTCTCTCCAACATGCCATTTAGCAAGGTCCTGACCACAAAACTTAAAGCATCCAAAACGACGTTGCTTGAAGCATGCTGTATTTCTGTACACTGTGGTCTACAATACAAGCATGTGGGGAGGCAGTACTGGGTACTGGGGAATAATTTTGGAGAAAGACAAAGGAACGTTAATTTATTATTTATTTGGGAGACAGAGCCCTGACCAAAAAGTAATCTGAACAGCTAAGTGAGTATCACAGTGGTCATACCTACAATTTTCCAATATCCTACACAGTAACAAAAACATTCTTTCATAAGCAGCTGCATATAATCAGTGTTGTTTAAGGAAAACAGAAACAAATGAAGCTTCTACCATTCTTCATCTGCTAAACAAGGATGTTAGAAGTTATCTACTTTTTCAGTATATTTCCCAAAGGAAAAAATGACAAAATATCACATTCTCTATAGTTAAACTTCTATTTCTGATAATATAATGTAGCAGCCATATGACAGGGTAAATACAATCACAAAAAGTTCCAAGCTTAATTGCAACCTGCTTGACAGAAAAGACTGAAAAGTATGTATTAAGAAAAGCCACAAAACACAGGGTGAATTAAGATTTTAGATGGCTCTAAAGATTTTTATTTGGATTCTTTGCAGTCCAAATTAAAAGCACATCTGAAACAAGTAGTAAACAGGTGATAGTGCTTTGCAGGTGTAAAGCACATTCAGCCCAAGTAGGAATATCATCAGCTTTTTTTGTGACACAAGTCTGTGGACATAATACACTGGATATGTCAATAGTTTGAAACCTTGCAATTTGTAATGTATACTGCACAAAGAGATTCCCTAGATATTTTCTTATTATCCAAAATTTTTCACTGTAGTTCTCAAGACTTGTATTTCAGTATAAATTTTGTCTGGCTATGCAACACCCCGTATAACTTACTTGGTTACTCCACTCTGGTACTTTGATAACATGTAACAGGATCCACATAAAACAAAAATTCACTTCTCATACCACATGGCCACATAGGTCAAGAAGCTAAGCAGCGACAGGAAAAGAAGGAAAGATCCTCATGTGGATAGAAAAGCATATAAAAAAATAGGAAACAAAACCAGTTTTGATTCTTAAAGGAATTTGTGCTGGTAACTATACAGTTGAACATATTCCAAATGACCTGGAAAAGAGAATGAACAGTGAGGCAACAGAGTCTGTGAATGATGACAAGTTATTTCAAGCTGGCTATGAAGAATGACAGAAGGCCTGTATGAGGCTGAGTAGTAGGCATTAAAATAGTAATATTTAATACAGACGCAGGTAAACTGATGCATGGGTGAAAAAAAATTCTGAAATTCATATGAACATATAAAATGATGGCCTTTGTGTCACTTCACAACCAAGAGAGAAGCCCCAGAATCATGACAGATCGAGCTGATGCTTTTTCAGAATTATGTCAGCATTGTACAAAAAGAGAACTGAGGGAAGGAATTATTAGAAAAGGACATGTTAACAAAGCAAAAAGCCCCATGCCACTGGAAAACTGTAGTTTTGGTCTTCCCATCTAAAAAGCAAGACTGAGGAAGTACAGTTTCAAGTTTAGGTGGTACGTAATCCCTTGTGAATAAAACTCCTTTACTAGATGTACATTCTACTTAATTAAATTTGCATTTTCTATGGAACTCCAGGGACCAGGTTGTTTTCACTCCCTCCCATCCTGTGTGACATTGGCCAAATGCAATCATATGATCAAAACCTTAAATGACAGGGGATATATCATTCAAACATGCAGGCCAAATACTTAGAGTACTTTGAACTTACTACACACACCACAGGAAGTATCTTGAGTGAAATCCCATTACCTAGGTAGTTTTTAGTATTTTTCAGTGTCACTACAGACTCCACCTGACCTAACTAGACATCACCTACAATGCAGAGCAGCACTACTGCAAACCGCGTAGCCACAGTGAAAAAAAAGACTCAAACATGCTGAAACATTGAGTGAGACATAAATTCTTTACTTAGGAAATTCACTGTCTGCTTTGGCTTGGAATGGCCATATTCCAACGGGACTAGACTATGTTCTCTGAACAAAATGGAGTGGCTTTTTTCTTTTAATCACATCAGAGATGTTTCATAGAAAATATCCATGTTATTCTATCACTTTGTAAAATCTTTTAATTGCATCTCAGCTATCAGAACACCTAGGACAACTCTCTGAGCTTCCAGTCCCCTGACACCCTTAACTGCAGGTTATAAAGGTGATAAAAGAGATTGCATTTTATCAGTAAGCACAACATAAGCACAGTTGTCACTAGGACAGCAATGCAACGAAGTCCTGCTTGTATGCAGAGACTCTTGGGAGGATCAGTGCAAGTGCTCATGTTTTCAGACTTATCTCTGCTAACAGAGTCTGAAGGAACACACACAGAGCTACCGGTGTGACGAGAGGCACCCGTCACAGGGCTCTGTCAGACACGCCCTCCGAGCAAGAGTCACAGCCATTACAAAGCTGCACTGCACAGCCAGACAGCAAGAAACTACTGAACTGCAGAAACTAGTGCTTGCTGTGAGGCAGCTTTAGGGAGTGAAGCAGCATTTGCATATATGTTCAAAAAAAGATATTACATTTAAAATAATTCAATCTTGTGCATACCGGCTGACAATGCACTGAAGACTGTCACTCTTGGCAGACAGACTTTCAAAAGGTAGTGTCACCAGGCAGTGATAAGTCTCAAGGGGATATATTAGATGTGCAAATTCCACTGAGATTATACTCTTAGACATTGTCTTAGGTTACAATGTGAATGTAACCAAAAGGTATGTATTCTATCACCATCTAGGTAAGCTGTTAAGATAAATGGGGCAGTGATATTTATCCTCTCCATAACTCATCCCTGATAACTCCCTCTGGGGGCTATCTCCCCTAATGAACTATCAAGGCCTCACTGCATGACTCATAAAATTACATCACCCCATGTTGAGATGCTCTGCCCAGGGGGCGGAACCAAGCATTCCTACCTGGATATAATCTGAGGTTTGGAACACCAGAGTGGCCTAATCTACTGCATTCCCAGAGTACAAGAGCCACATAACCACTGCGGTGATCTGTTTACCCATCGCCTTTCCCATCCCATATTGTTCCCCCGGCTTACTCCCCTGCCCCTAGTCCTGGCCACTCCCTCGAGTTCTCCCTATTGGTTCCTGTACCCCAACTCCACTCATGTACCGCCCCTGTGAGCTGACAAAACCCCCCTGCACTCGAGCCACGTGGTCTCTGCATCTGAGGGTCGTGGGGACAAGATGTACCCATTAAAGGTCCTCTGAAACGCTCATGGAGAGATCCTTCTCGCCTCCTTTGCCATCACTGTGTTGTAAGGCTGACAGCTGAGGAAGCAAAACTGCAGGGCCACCCAGAATGGACTACGGGAGGACAGAACGGCTGTCCTGTCCTAAGAACCCCTGCTGCGCTCCCAGGGGAGGCTGCAGCGTGCTAAAATAAACCTAGCGTTTACAACAAACCACCACTGGACCTTCAGAGGAAGACCAGACCCTTCTACAGGATCACTGCTTCAACAGAACCGTATCTATCAAAGAGGACTGCAGCCACCATTTAGTTGGACTGCTACCACCACCCTGACATACAGGGTTGTATCCTGACCTTGTCAGTTTAAGCCAGTATTTTCTGCCTTTATTTTAACTTTCCTATTAAATTGTAGTTCTGACTTGGAATCTCCTGCTAGTTTGTTTTCAAACTAGTACAGATACTCAAAAAAGTTTCCTTATTTTGTAAAAATGTTTTTTATTAGAGAGAAATTAACTCCATGTATGTTGCAGAGTAGAATTCTGCTTAATAGTTGAACCAAACCATGGATACTACTTCCACTAGGACTTACAACCAACAAGCAGTAATGAGTATTATTTTCATAGTAAGGCGATGCCTATGCCTCCCTGCCTCTTGTGATCTGATTAGCAGTCTACAAAAACCACAGAGGAGATCCCCAGACAGAAGTCTGGGACTGGTGAACCAAAAACCACTTACATATGAAACCCAAACAGAAAGAGAGTATTTTCTATTATTTTCATTACCATCTTTAAAATCAACATACCATTTTAATCATCTAATAAATTCCTATTGTATTCACCATCTTGTATGCATTGTCAGAAAAATGGTAATTGAATTATTCTCCTACTGCTTCCATTAAAATAAAAGCTTCTGTTCTTAGCTATTTGATGCTGTTATCAAGATTTAAAATTTTTATTTACATGTTGGTCAGTAGAGAGATAAAAGAAAACCCAAGCAGTTAAAAAAATCACAAGTGATAACTTTACTAACAATAGACAATGCAAACTCCTTCTAATCATCTTACCCCATTTTTGTGCTACAATAGCAGAAGTACAGGTTAAAAAAAAATCACAAACTTTCTTAAATATTATGAAATTCCACATAAAAATTACCCTCATGACAGCAGTCTTCAGCCTCTTAGAAATGTCACCACATGCACACACACAAATCCTGCAGGATTGGCAGGCTTCCTGTGCCTTACTAATGCTCAACTGTGGAACAGCGGGAAGTCTGTTAGGGCTTGAAAAAACCTACCCTGAAACAAATGGGAACCTTTCCATTAATTCCAGTGGGCTCTGGTTCAGACTGGTTAAGCATCAGCAGCAACAAACAAGGAATTTACACCCTACCAACTTCTCTTAATCAAATAAATGAAGCTGAATTCCCCTTTATCCAATACAATTCAGTAGACACAATGCGTTTTCCACAAAACTGTCCTATGAAAGGCTTCCCCATTTCCATTTACAGCAATCACTTCTGGCAAAAACACATAAGCTTTAATCAACTCCTCAAATAGAAGTGATTCTAAAATCGAAACGAAAGTGCCCATACATGATTTACCAATTCTCAGAAGAAAGAGTTTAAGAAAATAAGAACACACAATGCCATGAATTATACCAAAAACTGAGCCTTATGGATGAACAGATAAAACTGAATTCTACAGTAATTTTCCCTGCTCCAAAACCCATGTCACTATGCTCTGAAGTTCTAGAAAATCTAGAAAGTGTTTACTTAAAACATATTTCCCTGCAGCACGGAAACAGCAGAATAAAGGCAGACTTCAGGTAACAGGTACCCAAATACTTGATCCCTTAAGTGGAGCCACAAAGGGGAACACAAAGTCAAGAAATGAACCATAACTTCAATGCAGTAAAACTCAGGAAGCCACCCAGTAACTTTTCTTTATGGTCAGCACTGCTTCCCACAACCACATCTTCTGAACTTCCCTCCAACAGCATTTTTCCAACTGTCCAATAGTTTCCTCCCTGAGGAAATTCTCAGGCCACACCAAAAGCACTAACCAACTGAGTTACTCTGTTTGTTACGAACAGTTTTGAACAGCGACCTCCCATCTTTCATGAGAGATTTCTCCCCAACTCTGTGCAAGTCTGTACTTTAAATTTCACATCATATAATACATGCAAATATTTTGAATGGCAACATAGAAAATAAGTAACGGGATATCCGGATCGGTTTGAGTAATTCTGATTTCCACAAACACCAAATTTGTACATAAAATTTTCAATTTATATAAGAAAGTAAGGAAAGTTAGTGGGTACACCACTTGTAATAAATTCTTAATTATCTACTATCCTGTAAATCTTACTTCAATGACAAATGTGTTCTTCTAGCATTCAGGATGCAAAATATTCTGTAGGCACAGCGTGTTTTTCATTTGCAAGTGATCTGCCCTATAGTTTGACTTGCAGACAGTCTACAAATACATTCAATCCCAGGTCTCTACATTACACCATAAAAACCAGAATGGTAAATTAAAAAAATCCAGATTTCCTTTGGTATTTCCCAGTTTTTAAGTACCTGGATCTGGGGAAAACAGAAAAGGTTGCAGGAAAGTTTAATGAGGCAACATAAGAACAGAGAAACAGCTTTCAGAATACACCACTTCTAGCGGAGGCCACTTCAGCAACTGGAAAATGGTACTGTCCACATTGTTCACCTGCACACAGAATAAAAGTAGTATGGATCTACAGACTGTGTCAGAAATGACAATGGATTTTGTTCTGTCTGAATTTCTTTGCTTTACCTTTTTGATTGAGCACCAACACGATGCTTTACTTGAACATGAGATTTTTTCCCTTCTAAGCTTCAGGAAATAGTATGTTGAACATGACTGAAGTTTTTATTATATACCCCAGACCACAGTGGTTACAGTATTGAGAGCAGTGAAAGTACTACATTTTTCATTTCCACTGATGAATATTAAATCAAGTCTCTTATACACATCGAAAATCTGGACTATCTCTAACGTAGTAATATAATTTATACAGTCCCTAAAATCTTAAACCACTCAGAAAAATCAACTACTCACCTGCAAGATAAGACTGTATTTTCAAAGAAAATTTTACTGAGAAATAAAAAGCTAAAGGACAAAAGTTACAGTTAGTATTTTTTACAGTTAGGAGATACACTTGGACCTTATATATCTTCTATTTATAAACATAAGGTCTTTTAAAATGCTACATTTGTTTGTTAACAGCATGGAAACACATGGCTGTTCTCCATAGATTTACAACTCTCCATTTATAACTTTCTCTCCCGTATAGCTACAGAAGCAGAAAAAGTCTTCAATACAAGTAGAAAAGGACTCCCCAAGCAAAATTCTCACTTGACCATAAATAGAAAATTTTGCACTGTGTTTCACACTGATGTACTATAAATATGTTGGTGCTATACTGCAAGTTTATTTTTAGCATTTTATACAATGGAAACTTCATGACAAGAATTACCTTTTGCTGGTCTTGATTCTATGCAGCATCCTGTCACTTAGTTTTCATCAAGAAATGCACAGGACAAAGCAAACTCCAGAAGGAGTTTTAAGAATTTTTCCCTATTGCTTTGGCAAAGAGCACACTGTTTTCCTGGCATGAATACAATTCATATGCCTCCAGCAACTGATTCAGCTCTTTAATTCAGCTCCCCTCCAGCACATAGCTCTGTCAACTGAAGTATAATCAGCTCGGGTTAAAAATGCCAGTCTCACCATGATTAGTCTGATACTCGGCAAATTATCTTAAGGCCTTTATTGATAACTGCTGAACTTCAGCAAATCTCAGTCAATGAACTGCAAAAGTGAAATTAGAGTATCTTTCACAAAAATGCAGGAATTGTTTTTAATTTCCTGATTATAATGGATAATGTTATAAATGTATAGACTATTCTTTGTTGGGATATATTCTTTCGTGGGATATATGATTTGAACCAACTTCATTGTATTGTCTCTGAATTAACACTTACATGAGTGAAATCTTGGGAAGAGAAGGAGAAATGGAAAGAGATGGAGAAACAGCCAGGAAAAAATGTTATGGATATTTATCTTAACACTCACAGTCACCATCATCCACAATAAAGCCAAAATCTAGAGCCTACTGAATGTTTCAGAAAATACATATATTTTAGAGTCTTCATAAACATAGGGGAAAAGTTAAATATAAAAGCCCCAGCAGGTCATTTGGACTGTTTTAAGGAAAGAATATATAAGAGTATCTTGTTTGGGAACAGACTGTTTTTGTGTAGACATTGCTTGTTGTGCACATTAACAAACCTTTAATCATAACAGTATTTAGTGCTTCTTAGACTTTTGTCTTCCTATGAAGCACCAAAGACAAAAAATCTCATTGAAATCAAAGCTTGAAATTACAAGGTAGCTTTGAATAGCACTGTTTAATTAAGTAGCATTTTCCCTCTTCACAGTAACAAACAGTCAATGTGACAGCTGAACAAGTCCTTCATGGCTATTTCTAGGCCTGCTGCAGTGCTGTGGATTCCTGTTTTAGGTGATGGTCTGTATTACAGCAGACAGACAATTCTCCTCACCAGAGAGAAAGTCTGCACATTTTTTGAAAAGGCTTAAAGTCACACAAGGCACCTTCTTCCATCTACACTTTCACATCTTCACCCGGATAAAGTCAATTCATTTTTGCTTTTCTGCTCATTCTTCTAAACTCAGCAATTTTTCCTTCATGTTTATAGTGAATAAAATACATATTCTACAGTGTTTTCTGAAACATAGCTCATTAGTCAGTACTAGACAGCAGAAAGTGACTTTTCTATTTCAGTTACAGAAATAGAACTTTTATATTGGCTTATCCCATTTATAAGGTACATTTCTGAAGTTGCACAAGTATGTGTAGCTCTGATGCCTTAATTAATGCGAAAGTTCACAAAAAGAAGCCAGAAGAACGAACAATCTTGTTACAGCCACTCCGAAATGCAGATGGCTGTGTGAGCTTACAAGGCCTTTGCATAAATGTACTTTGTATTGATTCCTCTTTTTTTGAACCATGATGTGTAGAGCAATTATTTCACCTCAACAAGGAAACTCTGGAAATGTCAAGGGTTCTTCCAACATATACTGTGACAATGAATTACCGAAGAAATAAGGGGTTTTGCCACTTCACTGAGGAAAGACATTTTGTGACCTTTTGCTGCTTTATGGCAATAATGAGTTTTCTACCAAACTCTGAGTCTTTCTCTTATTTTATTAAAATAAAAACATTTGAGGAATAGTCTTGACCTTAACCTTGGGAGAAAGAACAGAATACTGATCTTAAGAAGCAGATGAGCCCTGAGACACTGTAACTTCCTGCCATCATGTTGACAAGGTGTAGGGCTGTGCTGTACACAAACTTAAACCGTGAAGCTCATCTATCTTAATTGACTTAGTTAAATGCTACGAACATCCAGATCTAGTATTATTCCTTCTAATGTCAGTTTTATCATATTAATGTTTGATTTCAAAGGAAAGATTTGTACTAGAATATCATATTCAGTCTCTTGCCTTTCAAAATACATACTCTGCTTAATTTCAAGAAGAGTAGACGTTTGAAGTATTCACCTTCTTTTTTTGCAACATATTATTTCTTTTCAAAAATACCACACCACAAAAGGATTGAGTTAAATCCAGAATCACTGAGGGCAGCAAAAAATCCCTGTGCACATCAACTGGGTGAAGTATTTATCCAGGTTACTACATTCTTACACAACTAGAGAATGAAAAAACTGAAGTTATTCTAAATAAGAGCAAACTTAATATTACAGCCTACAATGTTAAACATCACAAAAAGAGAAACAGCAAAAAGAAATGTTAGACTTTCACTTCCAATGAGAAAATAAGAAAAACAAAAATCAAAATCTTACTTTTCCCAGGAAACAAATTTTAACTGATTGCAATGCAACTTATTAATTATTGAAGATACGTCATGTTGTGGTGGCCTTACATGTGAAACACCCAAACCCCATCTGCATCACTGTAAGGAGGCAGTGTTGAAGGTACAGAGAATTGAACAGCAACTCCAACAACCTGTGCACAATTAAAAATTTTCAGGCTTATGGCTCAGATATTTCATCTGAAAAATGTAATCTACCATTTACGTCAAGACCTGCATGAAAATATAAAGTGCTAGCGTTATGTTCAAATAATTATAGAATACAATGAAGAATAAAAAAGCAGTATAGAGGGATTTCTGGATTCCCATCATGACACTTGCATTACACACTTAATCAAGTGACCTAACATTTCTAAATTCTAGAAGAGATTATCTACATCCCAGAGGAAACACAGGGATTAGTATTTATGAGGCTCACCAAACATGCAATCCTCTACTATTAAGTACTGCAGGGATGGATGGTTCACACTGAGATGCAGATGGGCTAAGAGCCAAGGCAATGCAGAACCACAGCCCAAACTTCCTGACAGCAAGAGCTACACCCTGGAAACTCATATAGCTGACAGTCAAAAGAAAAACACCATTTATCTCTGACGTGAATGGCAGAAGAGCTAGCTGGAACAGCAGCCTCCCATGAAGGAGCGGAGCTGAGCTCTGCCCAAAACTGCCAGGTCAGCAAGATATGCACTTCATGAAGCGGTTGAGGGATCCAGGGTCCTATGTTGGCAGCTCCTGCCTTACAGACTTACAGGGGGTCATTGCAATTTACGATTTTCTTGAAATGGGAAGATGACAGAGTCCAGATGGCCAGCATGCATATGTATAATTTTGCAGAAAAATGGTAATTTGGAGAAGCAAAGAACATATCTGTGTTTTGGTCTGCTCTTGACCGTTCTCCCATTCCAGCTGTCACTACGTAAGCTCAGTCAGCTGACCATACTGGTCAATTTTCTGCACAGTTTTGACTTGAGAGTAGATTCTGGGTCTTAAGCCTATCACAGACATCGAGCGTATTTATCCCACTCAATGCCCACCCAGCACACTCATCCATGCATCTTCTGCTGCTACTGAGTTACTCCATTATGATAGATTTTTTCCCACATTTTTCTTCTTTTTTTTTTACCTTTTTGTTAAATAATTCTAAACAAGCTAGATCATCAGTAATAGAATTGGGGAGGAAGTATTTTCTGTCCTACAAAGTCTCAGGAATCATCTTTTACCTAGGCAAAATAAGTAATAAATGGGACCTAGAGGAGCCTAGACTGTCTATTCCTTAACCAAGATGAATCATTCTGGTATATGTATGGATATAATATATAATGCTACAGCCATTAGAATGCAATTTTAATGTCCACGAATGACACATCAGTCCCAGACCAGAAAAGGTTTCTCTATTGTAATATATCATATGTTCATTCTGCATATAGCAGATCTAGCCCGTTATAAGCAACCATTTATTTTGGCAATTAATAGTGCAATATATGAGGTAATGCCTTCTTTCAAATGTCAAGGAGAGCAATGTAAAATTTGATTAATTTTGCTCTAGACAAATAAAAGTTTGGAGAAAAATCACAAAATGTTTTTACAAGTTCTCTGTCTTGGACGTCTGCCTCTGAATAGATATGTCTTCCCAATAAATTGACTACAATTAGTAATCTACAATGTTATTATGCCTTTGAAGTTTTAGTTTATGGTTAAGTTTGGAATTTTAAATGAAGGTAAAAGTTATTTTCAGCCCAAGCCAGCCCCACCCAAAACATATTTATTTTGAATACATCTTTCTAATTTAAAGAAATTCAAGTTCTTTTTGAAGAGAAAGTGATGCTACACATGTAGTCTACAAGATTTTGTGAAAGTCACTAAATTCATTAATAAATTTAGCAAGTCAGATTAAAACTAATACAGTGTGTACTGACAGATTCTGATTAACAACTCTGAATTAAAGGGTACATTTCCTTTCAGCATGTCATTTAGTTCTGATTCTCAAAATAAAATTGCCTTCTGTGGGATATAGAGTTTCAATGCTGCTTCAAGACAGGCCATCTAGAAATTACTGTGGTCAGAAAGAAGTTTGGTTTAGCAGTTAGGGGAATTGAGACTTAAAACCAGTTGGGTTTTAATTTAGCTGAATCACCAAAACTTGATGAAATGCCACAAGGCTGTTTAAAAGACAGCAGATCTTTCACAATGGAAGGGCTGATGTCATCTGCACAGCTGCCAAACCATCAACAACTCGGCTATTTTTTTATTTTTAAAGACACAGTAAGGAAAATGGGGCAAAACTATTTTGTTTCTTTTCTCTTCAAATGTATATAAGTCAGATTTTTTACTTATGCAATTTTTAAGTTACTTTATGCATTTTATTTGTGCTTTCTTAACCTATACAGTACAGAGAAAATTATACTCTCAACATAATTTTAGCTTTCTGTTTCTAATTTTGTTCTTTTACTACACTGAATCCTTAAACCTAACAGAAAATGTGGATGTTTCCGACCCAAATCTGAAAGACAGTAGATTTTTCATAGCAAATTCACATAACTGTAAACTCTCTAACAAACTACAAATCTACACTGAGACCAAGCAATTGAGACATACATTCATCACTTCTGAAAACAATCAACAGTGTGATGAAGAAACAATCAGAAAGACAAAAGCAATGGCTTTTAGCAAGGAGGGAGAGGAGCAATCACCTCTGAGGCACGTGGGTCCAGCTCCATCTGCAGAGCTCACCACACTGGTTTAGCACTGCAAGGTTAACCAGAAGATGTGGCTTCCCACTCCTTCCCCCCGGGGTTCTGGCTCCAGAAGCAGCCAGACAGCACTAGGAAGGTTGCCTCTCCCTCTGCCTCCCCTCTTCCAACCACACAGCCTCCTTGCCCCTGCCTTGGGTTGCCACTGGCATCCATCAGCCCCTCCAATGTGCAGATTCAACCCACATGACAGAGGAAACCAGGCTAGCAAGTTGGATCGGTTGATACAGGTATCCAAAGAGTGCCAAAATGAATGCAAAATAAGCTCATTCACTAATAAGGAGCATGTGGCTGGGAATGCAGAGGGGAGAAAGTAAAGCACATCCCCACCAGAAACCTGTTGGATCACTTCATCATGTATCATGAAACAGAAACCTCAAGGTTTAATTTCAGAGCCAAGAGAATCAGAATGGAGTCCCCCAAAACTCCTAGTCTCATTCTTTGTGCCAAAATGAGCACTTGGCTATCCAAAAACGGCTTACTAAAACCTGAACCAGTATCCTGACCTGGTTCATAGCCCAAGTCTGTGAGTAGTTTTGGTGACCCATGAGAAAGGGGATCAGAGGTGAGGCACTGTGGGAGGCAGGATATCCTCTGTGGTAGCAGCAGCCGCCTACTAGCCTAAACTCCATGGAACTACTGTCTCTGGCTGAGGCTCCCAACGTGGTCAGAACTGATCTTAGCTGGTGAGTCCTGTGGCCAGACCCTCCATCTGCCACCAACCACACAGAGATCCCCTGCTTCCAGTCACACAGCTCCAGGGCAGGTTGATTCAGCCCACTGATGTGGTAGAAACCTTTCCTTCTCTTTTGCCTGGCTACCCAAAACAGTCTGAAAGCTGATCTGGCAGAAGAATCATCTTGTCACCATGTGATTTCTACACCTAACACAAGTGAAGGAGGAAGGATGGAGGAAAGGGAAAGGACAGGCTGGCCAACTCAATAGCTCACCACCAGACTGGCCTTGCAACCCCCAAAGACCACAACCCACCCCTCTTCTCATCCTAGTTTTGGAGATCCCACCCTAGGTTTTCATTCCACTGTCTGCTCTTACACAAGTACAATTGTTGTAAGTCTGCACCACAAACCAGATCAGTTTGTTGAGAGAAAAGCTTGTTTTTAACCCCAACCACCCCACTGGGCTGGCACAGGTCAGAAGGAAGCTGTAGGCAAGGTCTGCGGCCAGGGAGAGGAACACTTTTCTCAGCACTAAAGATGAAATATGAAGAATTACAGTTTAAAACACTGCCCATGTGTGTCAGACCACATGGAAGGTTTATATTTGAATGAAGAAAGTCTCTCTTCTGAGAGAGAACAGGATTTACTTGAAGCAGTCAGCGAAATAAGACCTGAGCACTTTTTTGTAAAATGGAACAGCAGGCAAACTAGTTTACAGTGTTTTCCCTCTTGTGATGTTTAGAATTAACAATAGGAGAAGTGCAGTACTTTGATACAAGACTACTGCAGGGCTACAGTGTTTGCCACTGGACATCAGGTCCTGAAAAAAGGTAAGTAGATGCTGAGCAGTAGATTCATCAGATCTGCTGGAGTAACCCCGGTTGATGTCCAGAGATCAGAAACCAGCACTCAGTCTGAGAAGCTGAAAAGTTATGTGATGTTATCCCACAAGTGGTAGACACACAGCCCCAAGTCAGTTCTAACAGACCACAGCAGCAGAGGTGTTGTTCGCTCTGTAATCAAGGCACCATGTCTTATTACTTTAACTTAACATTCTGTTGAAAACTTGGCTGTAACAGTTGGCTTGTCACTAAACTAATTAATGTCTTCTGCACAAATTCTTCCTGGAAGGTGTAAAAAAATCTGAACAGAACAAAGATCAGTTTTTCTATTTCAGTTAAACAACCCTGTCAATTACATGAGACATCCCATCATTCATGCTACTAAATATATATATAATCAGTTTATTCTGATAGAGATGAAGATAAATGCATCCATTAAATAAAAATATATTATGGTGAAAGAATGTATACATTACAGGCAAAACCACTCAAGAGTTCAGGAACACTGAACCTGCACTGAGTCAGTAAAATAGTAACTTCATGCTCTACATGTGCCCAACTACAACAGCACGGTCTTCTCGCCTTGATTGCCTACAACAACCTGAAAAGTCCTTTTTTTGTTATGTTTAACAGAATCTTGAGATTTAGTTGCCTATTTGCTGTTCCACAGTACTCTGCAAACTCAAAGATTTGGCTGATCTTATCTTCCAGTTATTATTTCACTTTCTAATTCAAATTTCTGCAAAAAAGAAAGCATTAGTTTAATAGGAATACCTCACCTGACACAAGATGATTTAGGTGATGTGATTTTTCAAAGTAGACTAGGACAACAGCAATAAGAAGGTGCATAAAGAAGGTAAAAGGTTACACGGGAGCTTAGAAAGGACCCAGCAAAACCTGCAAACGTGTTTTAGCACCATAGGCAAAGAGTACTGCGATGTCAGAACAGTTAGGACATGGAAACAATGAACAGTCAAGGAAAGAGCAGGACTCCAGAGTGACACAGTTTATCATCTTGGTGACAAGAAGATTGCATGGACAGTTTAAGATGCTTTTTTAAAAAACAAACCCAACAAAACATGAAAAGAGCCATGACTATCGAAAATCTGAAAGTACTTGTACATTCCAAGTTTTGTGTCTCCCTAATCTATCCATAACAGATACACCAGCATAATTTTTCTAGATGTTAATTCTAAACTTATTACTCAGTTTCAATAAATGAAAAACAGACACCCAGTAGAAATTGGTTGACTTACATACATATACGATTACTCCTAATAACTCAGGCTGCTAAATAGAAATCTTAATCCTTATATCACAAAGCATAATTTCACTAGGAGGCACAAAGTAATTTGCCAAAAGAAGAGGCTTTTGCTGAGAAGAGACAGGGAAACCCTATATGGTGCACAAAAACATTACGTGTGAAGAGTGAAGTTTTTGTTTTTAATTACTTCAGTTTTGACAAGGTACATAAAAGCATAGTAAATTTACAGGCAGGAATATAACTTCCTCTGTTCATGATTCTTAAAAGCCGCATCTCATCCAGCCCAAGAGGTCCACCTCCTACAGTTTCTGAGTCTCAGCCCCGCTTCCTGCTCACATTTCATGCAATGCACACAAAAACTAAGGACATGATGTATGTAGCAAACAGTGAACAATCATCAGAGCATAGCATCATGGAAGAGATTTGGGGCCATATTTCCAAAAAGCTCAGGTTCCTGAAAACCTCCTTTGCTTGTCCTCCTTCTGCTTACTCCAGGAATTTGTCTACTCAAAAACCTCTGCTGAGCTCTATCACAGGCCATTCCCACAAGGAAAAGATGGTCTTCGAAGCATGCCTGAGAATACCTCACCAGGCCACAACATTGTACAGGAAGGCTATGACTCACTGAGCATTTTTTGAAGGGAAATTGGAGTAGCTACACCTTAATTCAATCAGTATGTAGGAATTATCTCCAAGCAGTGCTGCCCAGCACTAGAGAGGCACATGTTGCTCCTTCTCAGAAAAGCATCACGGAACCAGATGTGCATCGCAAAAGGCCACCTTACCCATTTCCACCCAGTTATTGCAGCACAACGTGTACTTGTCTTGCAGGCAACAGATCACTGTCTCCATTGCACTACTTTTTCTCTGCCTGGATTTACTTCTTTATATAATGAAATACAGAAATGCTATAAAAACACTGGAAGGGACCTGTTCCAATGTTCTGTATGAAAAAAAGCGTCTGCCTTGAAAGTTTGTAGTCCTTAGCAAACTAGCAATATTGAATCATAAAACAGATGGAGCTTAAAAAGGGCTATAGAATTAGCAAACTTCAGCTCCAATTCATGTGATTGCGGCGTTAAGGATCCAACTCACGTGATTATGGAACAAAAACAATCACAAGGCTTGGAACTTCTCAGCTCCTCACAAACTCAAGGTTTCCATTTGCAAGGTCATATTACACGGCTGTATCAAGATGCATTAGGGCGAGCAGTTCATTTGGAACTCTGGAGAGAGGGTTTGGAAACGGTTGTTGGCACTGTGCCTCCCTGTGCACCTCAGGCACACAGCTGCTCCTCAACATTTCCATGTCCCAAAGTACTTTATTCATTACTCAGCAATGTTTCAGAGCTCTCTGAAATAGGAAGCCCATGTTGATCACATTGAAGTACTTACACTATCCAGGGGATGACGTTTCTGTATTTTAAAGCTATTTACTTAAAAGCAAAAGGCATCCTACTGTATTTTGTTTCACCTGGAAGAAAATACTTCACTGACGGCAGACAGGAAATGTTCAGAAGACAAACTACGTTCAATAAATCTTGAGCATACTCACATGGGAAGTCATCCACAAACATGGGGTCTATGTTATGCAGCAGCTCCACTCTGGGAGAAGGTCTTCCTTCACTAAGAGAGATTTCAAAAGGAAATGTTAATTACCTTCTACAGCTCATAAGGATTCTGCGTCCTTTATTTTAAGGCTTTTTGTCATCTTAATAGAGAGTGAGCTCATAACTGTAAATTGATTATTATAAATTTTAATCTGAATGCTCCTTTCTGGCTGAGCAGCAATAACTTCTGCCCCTATAAGTTTTCCCTAACTTCAATGGTGTTTATTTGGATTATTCGTAAGTTTACAGAGTACAGAATTGGCTCTACCTAAGCAGGGTTTTACAACAATCAACTTTAAGAGTCAAATTTCACAGCATAAGCTGGCATGGCACTTGCTGTGCTCTCTGCATACCTGAGCAAGTGCTGGAAGCATTATGGCTGGGTGCCTCAAACAACACCACAGGCATTGCTATCCCACAAAAAAACCACCTTTGATTGCTAATTGAGGTCACCAGGATTATTTAGATACTCTGAATCTCACTGTGTTAAAAAAAATCCATCCTTCTTTTTCTAGACATTCACTACATAGAGATGGTGTGGAATAAGCCCCTGAACTCACCCATAAATTTTCTTAGCTAAGTAAATCCCAGACCTAAAAAACTGCGTAAAGGAAATTTACTCCTTAGAAAGGGCAACATGAGTAGGAAGACACAATTAGAAAGAACCTTGACTACATGAATACACAACAATAACTTATTATGTGACACTGAACCTAAATACATCCTTTCAGAAATTTCCAAATAATTTAACTTGGGTTTTTTTTCATTAAAGAGCTTAACTTAAGGCACAAAAATTCAACCAGGGCCCCTAAACTTCTTGACATTAAGAATAAAAAAATCAGGTAATATAAGCCACAGTGAAGATCTAAAACATTACAGTTATTTTAATATTTAAAATATAGCATTAAACAATATTTACCAGTAATTTAAAATTTCCAGTAACAAACAATTAAAATAGTATTTTTCTATTACAGTTCTAAAACCATTTCTGGATGCTACATTTTCAGCGAGTACAGAACTTAACAAGAAGAACTAAAAAATTAAATGTGCTCAGGTAATATAGTATTGTAATTAAAGCAGAGTAATTAATTAAGCTACAGTATTAGTAATTCAATGTATAGAAACTGCCACAAAACCGTTCTTCCCAAAATGTGGGTGAAAGGTTAAGTGCCCACCCCCCAGTATCTATAGTAGTCACACTCATAATTAAAGTATGGTTTGCCTTATTTAAACATATCTTGTCTTAGATTTAATAAACTTTAACTGTCTCTATATGCTCCTTTGACAGCTGTGATCAAGTGTGCCTTTCACCATCTGTTCATAGGTAACAATAACAAGAACCAGTTAGCAGAAGTTAAACTAGGATTCAAATTTATAGCCTGTGATTGACTTAGCAATAACTGCCTGGGAAGATTTTCTTGCGATTTCTGAGCTGTAATTTAAAAGAAGTGTATTTTAAAAGAAAGAAAGCACCAGAGTTAGGCTAAGTAATCCAGTATCTTCCACTAGAGTCAAATACAGAAGAATTAAGTAACTTACTGCTATTCACTTCTCATCTTTATAGATTCAATATTCATACAGACCCACTCAGTATTCACACAGTGCTGCACGACCAGCAGGGCCAGGGAGGGGATTCTGCCCCTCTGCTCTGCTCTGCTGAGACCCCACCTGCATCCAGTGCTGCATCCAGCTCGGGGGTCTCAGCACAGGAAGGACATGGACCTGTTGGAGCGAGTCCAGAGGAGGCCAACGAGAGGATCAGAGGGATGGAGCACCTCCCCTTTTAGGACAGGCTGAGAGTTTGGTTTGTTCAGCCTGGACAAGAGGCGGCGCTGGGCAGCCTCACAGCAGCCTTTCAGTACTTAATGGGGGCCTACAAGAAAGGTGGGGACAAACTTTTTAGTAGGGCCTGATGTGACAGGACAAGCGGTGATGGTCTTACACTGATAGACAGTTGATTTAGACTGGATATAAGAAAGAAACTTTTTATGATGAGGGTGGTGAAACACTGGGACAGGTTGCCCAGAGAGGTAGTAGATGACCCATCCCTGGAAATATTCAAGGTCAGGTGAACAGGGCTCAAAGCAAGCGATCTAGTTGGAGATGCCCCTGTCTAAAGCAGGAGGCTTGGCCTAGATGACCTTTAAAGGTCCCTTCCAACCAGCCTATTCTATGATTCCATATGAGTCTATGATTATACCAAGTGTATTCACAGTGTTCAAGCAGACTTGTATTCCTGTATCACTGAGGGTAACTTCCTTTATAGCTTTTAACGTGGACAGTGGATATTCTACACTAAACATGGCTAGTTACATTACAGCTGACAGAACACAAAAAAGGAAGATTAAACTTCTATTAATGTAAGTTTTTCATGCTGCAGTTGTCATTATTATTGAATCCATTTTTGCTCTGGGATAGAATACTGGTATTAGTACCTTGGAAATGTGATTTATTTGTAGTCATGAGATATACTCCCCGAAGCTTATGGCATCACTGCATTAAGCTGTGTGGAGCTTAATTACATGGTACTGAGCTGCTTTTCAGTTTGAGTGTTACTCCAGTAATTCCTGTTGTGCAGAGCATGGACGTTTACAACCAGCATATATCACAAAACAATAGCCAAAGAATTTGGCACTCAATGTTGAAAAAAAAATCTGTCTCGTAGCAAAAGACATCAAGAAAACAGAAACAACGCCCTGGGGAGAACAAATAGGAATTTCCCCGGAAGCACCTTAACTCTGCCCTCCTTCCCATTTACAAAACTCCACAGAGACACGGACTCAACTACAGATTCACCTTGGCAGATGTTCTGCAAGGGTATTTTGCATCAGGAATATAGTCTAGCCAACAGAGCCACAATAACAAAGCAATAATATTCTCTATGGAAACCTGCCTTTGTATTTTCGTAACTGCCTGTGTAACCATATCTTACAATGCTCTAATTTTAGAATATTTATTTTTAGACTTCAATATCCTAATACGTCATCCCTCCCCCTAAACATAAAGAACATTTTATATTGTCTGGTTATTATTCTACCATGTCTGATGGTAGAATAATTAAGGTATGTCTCAATTATATAATTAAGCAGTTAAAAGCTGCTGTTTTTCCAAACAGTCCTCTATGTAAGAACAGCTTAATGAGAGCATATGGACTAACTTCAGTGTTGGTATGAGAATCAGCTAGTTCATGCTGAGAATGTTGCTTTATCTTCTGATTTGGGAAGTACTTAAAACACACAGAAAGACCTATTATCCCTTACTGAGCACAAACACAGATCTACACGCAATCCTTCACTTTTGTTGTTGTTAAACAGCCAGAAGGTGTCCTTGGAAAGGAATCCAAGGTTTTTCAGGGTAAGTATGTTCATCTTGCACAAAAACATTCTCAGTGTCACTAAGCAAAATCTAAGCCTTTATAACCTTGTCATATTTCTCTGGGTCTTACTTGTAATGCTTTCCTAAAATACTTATATTTCAGATATGCTGCAAATAAACATTACTCTCAGCTTTAAACTCCTCTTTCTTCTGTGTTACTTTAGATCACAACAATGACAATTTTTTAAAACAGGTGCTCGATTCCTAAAACAAATGTACCCATTCAGTACAGAATTCAAGTTGATCTTATTTCATTTACTTCACTCAATCAATTATGATATTTCCAACATTACAAAAATATAAAAATGAAACTTGCCCCACAAAATATATATGTAAAACTTTAACCTCTCTGCTTACTAACAAGCTTTGACAAAATAATAGTTATTTGTACTGTATTTTATCCTCAGTCTCTCAGAGCCCATCATCCTGATTCATGAGGTCTACCATTCAATTTTTCTGTTAATGCAAAATAAAATACTTTCTCTGAGCATGGACATGCTAGATATTCAGTACTGAAAATCAAGATGTATCAAAAAAAATGTATCCAAAAGCAAATTTTTATGTAAGAAAAACTACTTCGCCTAGTGTCTTGATTTCAACAGAGTAGTAAGCATCTGGAGAACAGATGTTTCTTAAAGATGCCAGTGCCTTTTGAGATACTTGCTTGGAAATATGCAGTAAAATTTAGACTCCTTGACTGGTTGCATTTTAGTTTTGTTCTTGCAATTCTCAACTTCTATTTTTGTAAAATATATCAGCAATATTACCACTGTATTTTCAGAAATAATTTGTAATATGTACACTCTTTTAGAGCTATACTGTAGTCTTACCCATGATAATCTACAGCAATAAAAAAAGGGAAATCTACTATGATCTATTATCTATTTATGAATCTTTATAAAATATTGAAAATGTTGATATCTGAGATTGGAAAGATCTGATAGCTATCCAAAAATAGGTTGACACAGTGATACTATACTCTAAGCTATTTTCAACAATAAGCAAGAGACATCAGAGAGGAAGTTAAATTTCATTTCAAAGGTACTTGGAGGAAAATAAAAATTACGTGGTACGGGTTTAATTATATGCTGCAACAAAATTTTGCACAGAAAAATAGTCCAAGATTGGTATGCATGGAGAAAGACTGGTAAAATCCATGTGTGGAGACAACAGTACGAGCACAAGAGCAGGGAAAGGGCTCTTGTAACAGCCCACGTTAATGACAATCCAGACGAGCACATCAGCAAAACCCCAGCACACTGAGGCCAGTTCCACTGGACAGGGACATCTCCAGACAAAGCAGTGACGGGCCTCGGGGACTCACAGAGGTGGCGCAAGACACAGACACGGCATCAGAAGGATACAGACAGGCACAACCAGAACACACAATACAACCTGTGCAGAGTCACCAGCCGAAGACAAACACAAAAGAAGCTTGAAGGACTTCACAGCTGGCATCCCTGGATCTGTGCACCACGGCAATGATGCTCAGCCCATTCTGTGTTCACAGACATCCTGGTGTTGGGATGCCAGGTGGATGGCTTGAAATCCTCTGCCCCTGTGTCTGGCTGGGCAGACTTCCTAGACACACACACCTCTTGGTGAGTACGACTGTCAGACTGTGAGAGTGTGAGCAAAACCTCCTCTATTTCAGTTTCTATTGTAAATAAAATAACGTTCCTCTTTCATTAGGTCTCTCATTGATAGAGTGTTGAAATAGTAATGGGTCAGCTGATGGATTTGGAAGCAGCAGATAAGCTTTTGAGTTAAAACTCCTGTCAAAGAGCTTTTAAGTACCATACAAATTTTAACCTAAGAGTTCACACAGTGAGAACACAAACGCTGTGCTTCCTCAGTTTCATGCACTGTATGAAAGAAACTTAAGAGTATAGCTAACCAAAAAGAATGCAGAAGAAGATATTTTGGTCTACAAGAAATGTGCTCCTGAACATCATCTTTTCCTGCTATTTCCTCCTAACCATTAAATGTCTTCCGGTTCTTCAGGTCAAAATTAAATAGAGGAGGCATGAAAGGAACACTTGGGTATATATGTGACTCTCAGCACTTCTTTATACTACAAGAACTTAACATTAATAAGTGTCATGGTAATGTGATTCCTAATTTGGACTACCAGTCATTTAAAGTCATGATAGAAAGTTCATTTTGGTCTAGAATTTCAGAATTAATACTTATGATTTAAAAATTTACGTTGAATTTCTGTGTATTGTATATATAATCATATTTCTACAGTATACTACATTTATAGTTATTTTCAGTAGTATAGCATTTATTATAAAATATTATGTTATTATATTTTATATTGTTACATAAATATCATATTAAGAACCCATCTTTTAAATACTGATCATTAATAGACAGATATCACAGAGATAGATTCAATATTTTTGTGACTTCTCAGAATACCTGCACCATCCCATATATTCTTTTGAATATGTAAATCAAGGTTTCAAATTTATGATATTTTCCCTTTTGATTACACACATATGAAACAGCAGGCTCAGGATAAAAGTCCTTCCTCCCCCATACCCCCCCCAAAGAAAAAATCACAAGAAGCTTATGCCTCAATTTATATTAGACTGCACTGAAAAAAATACAGAGGTAACACAGTGATTAATTTCCTTTTTTCAAATGAGTTAGAATCTTAGCAAGTTATAATTTCACTCATTATGAACCACTTGGTCTCAGAAAAATAACATATTTGAACTTTTCATCAGATATCACCAAAAGGGCACTGTGCCTTCATTGTTTCCTATCCAATATTCAAGTGACCTTTTGAATTATGGTCATGAAATTTAATACACACATTTATCCTGATTACATAGGAAAATCACGTGAAATTTGACATTTTGGCTGCAAGGTCAACCAAGGAACAGCCTAACATTTACAAAACCTGACTCGTTACCTGACCGGACAGAAGTCCTCTGTTTGACATACCCAGAAACACCTGTTCCCTGGCAGTGCCAGCAAACATTGCATTATTCCCCTTACAAAGAGAGAAATGCAAATGTCAGCAGCGTGCTGGCACAGCTGTACCTCTCCTTCCCAACAACTCTCCTGCTGAAGTAACCTGATCTGAGAACATTAATCCATTGCAAAAAATACATGGTTGAAACTGAACCTGAAGTAGGCAGGAATTCTAATGGTAGCTGGAAGAAAAGTCTATGGTTTAGGTGTACCCTGAATCTTGCTGATGCTAAGTTTTCCCACAGGAACACTTACAAGCAAAACATTTTACTTTTTCTGGCTGGATGGGAGCCTCCATTCCTTCCTGGCAGTTAATGATCCCTGGCCTCAATTATACATATCGTTATCTCCTTCCACTTGGAAGAGAGCCATACAGTACACCTGGGCACAAGGCCATGAGCCTCCTGTAAACTCCAGCTACTACAGGAAACACAGCTCCAGCTCCTCAGAAACACAGGCAGCACTGAGAATGAAATCAAGCTTACCAGCGTCAAACAGGTAATGCTACAAGCACAGACAAAACAATTCTGAACTCAGGATACGGGCTTTAGTTCTGAAGAGGTGTCAGGGGTGGGTTTGGTTTTCTCTTTTTGTTGTTTACTCCAAGGTCTTTATAGTGCTAACCATGCATGGGTACATAGGTTCAATTCTGCCTACTCTAACTCTCAATTTCTCATCTCAGTCCCTCATCTCACCCAGACAAGCACTCCTGCTCATGCTTTTTTAGGAATTGCATTTAACTCTTGCAATTCACAGTCTAGGATACTAAGACACACAAAAAAAGAAAGGGACAAAAGGTGACAACACACGTAATGCAGTAATGCACTATATGCACATAATGAACATAATGCACTATAAAAACAGAACAAAGACTACCAAAAGAAACAGAACACTAATCCTCAACTGAATGGCATGTAGGAAATAGAATTTTTAGTCCTTTTATTCTACTTCAGCAGTATTGAACTTTCAATCCTACATGATTCTTATGTGAATTAAAACTATACTTGAAGACCTAAAATAAATATAACTTCTACAAGGATAGACAACAAGTTAGCCCTATCAGTGAATACATTACATGCAGCACAGAAAAGGAAGCAACAAAGGAATTCAAACCATCACAATTTTTGCAGAACCAAAGGCTGGTCACAGAACTTTCAAATTCAGGAGAAACTAAGGTTTTAAGGACTTTGTAATCCATTTCAGTGGAATAAAAGAATACTGAAATAACCCAGCTGGAGCTATGCTGCCTCTTTTTTCCAGTCATCTAAGCATGTCTGCACTGTGCTTTTGAGTATTCCAGTTTGCTTGAATCACTCACAACATCACAACCTTCAAGAAGCAGGTCAGGTCTACTTTTGTACTTCATCTCACAGGCTTGAGACACTGGACAGCATGACATGGGTCTGTGCAAATGGTTACACATTGAGCCAGCCCAACAAATCCTGTACTGAGCTAACAAACCATCAAAATGGAATCCATGTTCAGTGAGCTTAATGTCTGCATAGATTCCCCACATGTCCAATTGCAGACACGTACAGCAGAGATACCTGACTGAGCTCTGTAGAGAGCAGGGTTTGGTCCATAAAATCTACCAACTCCATGCTGTGCAAAATCGGTTAACATACTTTGGGATCACTGAGTGTTCTTGAAAAAGTACACCATGCTTGTGTGCTTATGGGAAACACAAAAAAAGGTAGAAAGGCTCTTAAGGGTGAAAAATAAAAGCAAGCTTCAGAAATAAAGCAGAAGAGTTTAGGGATTAGCTTTGGCTGCGAAAACTTGAAGAAGATACAATTATACAACAAGCAAGGACAATAAAACAATGGTTAGAGTTTCTAGGTTTGGCTGAGATAGCTTTTAGAGTTGCAAAAAAAAAAAGCTTAGCGAGATAGATAAGGTTAAGCTTAATAATGGAATACTGTGCGTTGTTATACAAGGTATAAACAAGCAAGTATTGTGTATAACAGATGTACGTGCGCTATTGAAGATTGGTTGAGACAGCTGTCTGTAACTTTTAAAAGTACGCTATTGGCTGAGAAGCTTTTAAGAATGCTCTGTATCCAGGATGTCTCTGGTGCCTGTGACAGCGCGAGCCTGTATCATCTCCTGTGTCTCAACTCTGTATGTGAGACGGAAAAAATAATAAAAAGGCTCCTGGAGTGTCTGTCCTGGCTCCCCATCCCGTTTGGATTCGCTGACAAAATGGTGCCCCAAGTGTGATGCAAAGGATACATTGTAGCATCCTTCGTGGACTGCTCTGCCCAGTCACTCCCGTCAGACAGCCCCACGTCAGGAAAATTGCCGGTGGAAGGAAACGGATTTCTCTCTCGAAACAAAAGAGCTTCTGCCCTCCTCGCCTTCCTGGACCTCGGTGTGAGGTGAGAAAGGGAATCTGTGGGGAACGTTAAGACGGGACAATATTTGTCCAAAAATAAATGGGACGTTTATGATCAGATTATGACACTTTTAGGAAAGAAATCTTACGCCAACGTCCAGAAAAAAGAACTAACAACAGACTTATTAATTTGTGTTGATACAAACTTTCCTTCTATAAACCCAAAATCTGCCTTAACCCATGATTTCTGGGACATGGTGAACTGGAAATTATGTAATGCTCTCTCTGTGGAGCGAGATGAAACTGTAGCAAAACTTTTTCCGATGTGCAGAACACTGATGGAACTCTTTAAAAACACTGAGTTCCTTGTTGACTTCTCTGGGTGCCAGGGTGAAACTGCAATATCCCCTGGGTCCCAAACCAATCTGGGGACTCCATCGGGGTTCCAAACTGACTCGGCAGCGCCCTGCCCGCGCGCCGTCTCTGACCACCAGAGAGACCCTGCCTCATTCCCCGCGGACCGGACCCATCCTGTGTCTCCTGCTGCAACCTGCCGCGATCCCGAGGTCTCCCCGCCGTTCGAAGGCGGTCTCCCCATCCCCCCCGCTCCCCACGGTGCGCCCCCTAAAGCAATACACCAGACACCTGAAGTCTCGTCAGCAGAAGCTTTTGTTTTGCCGGGTTCTTCTCTGTCGCAAACCCATTGCGTCACTGCCTCTGCACCGAGGCTTCCCCGCTCCGACCCCTCCGTTACTTCTGTCGCCGCTCCCCAGCCCCCGTCAGGAGCTTTAACCCCGTCGGCCCCCTCAAACAGCCTGCTCCAACCCTTGCCGCCGGTTCCCCACACCCAACCCCTCCCACGGCTTCTAGCGGGCGAGCGGGAGCGGCCCAGTTGGCTACAGCCAGGGGCAGCCCCGCCGCCGCCGGCTCTGCGATCCCGTTATGGCCTCCTGGTTTCAGCCAGGCCCTGCAGGGCTCCGGGGGGCCCTTCGGCCCCACCATAGTACCGGCTGAGATGCCTGGTGTAGGAGCGGGGCAGAGCAGTACTAGCCCCGCTCCCACAGCTCCCGGAGCAGCTCCGGTCAGTCCGGCTCCATGCGCAGCTCCGCTCCGCGCCTTTAGCGCCGGTCCCGCCCCGCACAGCGGCCCCGCTCCTATCCCACATGCTGGAAGCCCCGCTGCCTTCCCTGGTGTGGGGGCGGGGGAGAGCCATGCTGGCCCCGCTCCCACCGCCCCCGGAGCGGCTCCTGCTGTTCCCGCCCCTGGAGCTGCTGCCGCTGTTGAGTCCTGCTGCTATACCTTCCCTGCACCTGGCGGGGAGGGAACAGGGGCTGCTGTTGCTAAGATACGAAGACAGCGCTGCCAACACGAACACAGATAGGTGATTTAACACAGAATCCTTATCTATTAATGGTTAAATCAGGATTTCCTTTGACTATTGTACAAACTGAGAAAATTACAGAAACAAGTTCGGAAGTTAAACCACTATGCTTGCCAGGTTGGTCTGAAATTCAACGGAATACCAAGCAGGATGAAAGGTTTGGCTCTTTAAACGACCAGCTTCTTGCCATGCCAGTAAGGTATAGCAGAAATAGCCGTAATTCACAATATGAATGTTTATCACACCACGATATCAAAGAACTTAGACAGGCAGCAAAGGATAGTGGTTTGTCTTCTCCCTATTTTAATAATGTGGTGAAAAGCATTTTTAACTCTTATGATCTCGTTCCTGCAGATTGTAAAAACGTGGCTTCTATGATTTTGACCAATTTGCAGTACATTTTATGGGACTTAGAGTGGAAAAGACTTCTTGTCAAATTAGTAGACAATTATGAGGGTACTCCTTATGCTCACTTTACCCTTGCCCAGCTGGCTGGAGATGATCCATATGACAAAGCTGAGGACCAGGCAGGAACATTGCCTAGGAATGTGCTAAGAGATATAAAAAATGCTGCGAGAAAAGCCTTACTCACTGTTGAACCAGCAGGTAGTCACATGAATGCATATTCCACAATTAGGCAAGATGAAAATGAGGCTTATAGAGCTTTTTTAGGTCGACTAACATAGGCCGTGGAGAGGCAGTGCCCTGACAAGCAGCCTCACCTGTACCTTCTTCAAAGTCTTGCCCTTGCAAACGCAAATGAGGAATGCAAGAAAATTATTTTAGCTTTGCCTGATGAGTCCCCAACTGTCCCGCAAATGCTTTCTGCTTGCAGCAGGCATAACACTCCACAGCATCTTGCTAAGGTACAAGCTAATGTTCTTGGAGAACAAATTGCAAAATCCCAAGATGCCTTGGGAGAATTCCTGGGAAATAAATTCGAAAAGATCCTTGAGGCACAAACAAAAATCATGGAAAAAACTCTTGCTGCTGTACAAGTAAGCTCCGCCAAAGGGCTTTGTTTTAAATGTGGAAAGCCTGGTCACGTGAAAAAGAATTGTCATGCAGCAGCTACACAAATTAAACCAACTACTGTGTGCCCGCGATGTCGAAAAGGGAAACATTATGCAAAACACTGTCGTTCTTGGTTTGATATCGATGGTAACCCTCTGCAGGGAAACTTGAATAAGAGCACGGGCCACTGTGCAGTGAAACAAATAGTAGCAATTCAGCCAGAAAATTTTACCCCCAACTCACCACCTGAGGGGAATCCAAGCCAAGTGTCATTTGTTCCTGTGCCAGCTATCCCTCGAGCGACCCCATCTTACTACCCACAGGGGCAAGGATTGAGCTGGCAGCTTCAAAATTAATATGCCTTCTAAAGAACTTCTGCTACAACCGTATTCCTACTGGAGTCACTGGCATTTCACCACAAGAAGAAGACTTTTTCATTATAGGCAAAGACAACAACAGAGACTTCAGACTTTGAGTCCTTCCAACTGTTGTTTCAGCAAACTGTAATGAAAAGCTGATGATTTTAGCTCTTGCATTCAGCGTTCCCTTGGTAATTCAACCAAAAACACCTACTGCCATTGCATTTGCTTTCCCTATGAATACTCACAAGCAAAATACATATCAAGAGACTCCACTGCTAACTGATAAAATTGTGTACCCAGCTGTGCTGTTTCAGAACCCTGCCCTAGGGACTGAGGTCTTTTGGGTGGACCTCACCTGGGCAGGACTGTTTACATCACAGGTATGCTGGACACAGGCGCCAATGTCACTGTAATTTCTCACATGTTTTGGCCAACTGACTGGAATCTGGTGGCACCTATGGGTGCACTCACAGGGACTGGAAGTGCCACTGTGTGTTTGCACAGTGAATCCATGATTACCATTACAGGTCCTGAAGGGCAGACAGCGACAGCACATCCCTTTGTCATGCAGAAGCCCCTCACCGTATGGGGGTGAGACATACTGTCCCAGTGGGGTTGCGAAATTAGAAGTGGGCCTGTGATGGGAACCATGCCAAAGCCCACCACTCTAAAGCTGTCCTGGAAAACTGGAGACCCTGTCTGGATTGATCAATGGGCTTTACCAGACAAAAAATTAAATATTCTCAAAATCTTAGCAAAGGAGCAACTACAAAAAGACCACATCACCCCCATGAATAGTCCCTGGAATTCACCAGTGTTCATCATCCATAAGAAGACTTCAGCTTCCTGGCGATTACTTCACGATCTGAGGAAGATCAATGAAGTGATCGAAAATATGGGACCCCTCCAATCTGGACTTCCTTCTTTATCAATGATTCCCAGAGACTGGCCTCTCGTTATCAATTGATTTAAAGGACTGTTTTTTCAACATACCACTTTATCCCAAGGATGCCCCGAGGTTCGCCTTTTCAGTTCCAGCCATCAATCGAGGTGAACCATTGCAGAGTTACCACTGGAAATCATTACCTCAAGGGATGAAGAATTGTCCTAAAATCTGCCAGTATTTTGTCGCACAAGCACTGTCCCCAGCTCGACAGAAGCACCCATGATCCATAATTCTACACTACATGGACGATATACTCATCGCAGCATCAACACAGGCAGAGATGGAATAAACTCATGACGGTGTTGTTGCCGAAGTTCAAAATGCCGGACTGGAAATATCTACATGAAAAATTCAAGAAATCCCAAATTCTTGGAAATACCTGGGATGGAAGATAACTGAACAAACCATCACACCACAGAAAATACAACTGCACACCAGTGTCCATACCTTGCAACATCTGCAACAGCTTTTGGGAGAAGTTAACTGGGTCAGACCTATCCTGGGAATTACCAACAACGAATTGCCCCACTTTTTGACTTACAATGAGGAGACCGCGACATCAAATCTCTGAGAAGTCTAACACCTGAAGCTCAAATAGCCCTTGAAAGGGTCACAGAAGCTTTCCAGAGGAGACAAGCCCATTGTTGTGCTTCAGAAAAACCTTTTTTCCTTGCAGTTTTAGGGGAAAAATTGCAACTTTATGGTCTCATTTTTCAATGGGACCCTTCTGAAAGGGATCCTTTGTTAATAATGGAATGGGTTTTTCTTCCTTACTGGTCTCCAAAGACGATTTCTACGACTCTGGAAATGATTGCACAGATCATAATTAAATCCAGGACAAGACTCAACTTAGCAGGCCAGGAATTTTCGGTAATCTATTTGCCCCTGAAAAAAGATTACCTTGATTGGGCATTACAAAATTCAGATGATTTACAAAATGCATTGCTAAACTTTTCAGGTGTTTGTTCTATTCATCATCCAGGCCACATTTTTAATGGATTGGGGTGTTCGCCACACCTTTGGTATTACCCACTCCCTCACAGGTCAAGCAATCATTGAAAAGACACATCACACCCTAAAATGTATTCTAAATCAACAGAAGGGGTGAGTGGAGGCGACACCACAGATGAGGTTGAGTAAAGCTTTGTACGTTTTTAATTTTTTGAACAGCTCTTTTGCAGAACCTGATCCACCGATTTTTAGGCATTTTTCAAATAACACACAAGCAAAATTGAGAGAAAATCCCCGTTTTAATTAGAAATCCTGAAACAGGACAAATTGAAGATCCTTTTCGACTAACAACTTGGGGCAAAGGGTATGCTTGTGTTTCCACAGGTGCAGGACCTAAGTGGGTCCCTGCAAGGAACGTCAAACCATATAGCACATGAGAACGCTCTGACAACTCCACGAGTGAAAAAGCAGGCACACAGAGGTGAGGCGAACAGAGAGACTGCGAGTCACACCTGACATCCCCTGCTCACCCGTGGAATTTGCAAACCTTGATTTCATGTCCATGATAAATGAGTGAATTGTTGGTTTCATAGAGCTCTTTTGGCAAAAGCATGGTATCCATTGTCATTTGGTTCCCCAGCAACTTTGGGAAGGAACAAAAACTGAATTTGTGAGTTGAAATATATGAGAAAGTCTTTTGCCAAAACGTAGCTCTCGAAAACAATGGAACAAAATCAAATGTTTTATTGGAGCTTGCTAGCTTTGCTTGCTTTCTGCAATGCAGATTTCCCTGTGGTACAACCAAAAACAAATGTTTGGGTCGCCTTAGCCAAAGCACCAGGCTCAGACACCATATGTCTGTCCAATTCGAACCCATAAATGCCTTTTGCAACCTGTTTAGTTGGTGTGCCAGTAAAAGATTGGCCGATATCCATACATCATGATCCCTTGACCAAAAGGCAACTTAATAGCAAACCAGGAGAAGTTGCTCATGGGAGCAATCCCGTAAGGGATTGGGACCTTTGGACCAAAAAACTCCCCGGAGCAACTGCTGAACCCCAAGAACTGGAAATTCTGGGCTGCTTGACAATGGATTTCTGCCTTACCTTTTCAGATAGCAATCGGCAAAAGAAAGGTCTTCCCAGATACAATGTCATTCCCAATCACCATGTCTACAAAAACTCAAGTTCTTGGTGTAATTGCTCAAGCAGTTGGGGCGGACGCTCCAGAGCTGACCAATATCCACGACAACTACCAAAAAGGTATTGGTTCATTTGCGGAGACAGGGCTTGGCAAGGCAGTCCATCACACGTTGAAGGTGGTCCACGCAGCATTGGACAACTTACTGTGCTAGCACCCAGGGCTAAAACAGTCGTCAGGAAAAAACATAGAGGAGAAAAGATCTGCTCATCCGTACGCTGAGAATTTTAACAGTGAGTTTAGACCCTGGAAAACTGCGGCAAGAGTTTCAGCAGGTTTGTTGGTACCCCAACATGCCTCAGCACTGGCATTGAAGCAATTAGATCGGGTAGGATGTTGGCTGAGTAAACAAACCAATGCCACATCCATTGCAATCAGTGATATGCTGACTGATGTCAACAGTGTTTTACATGCTAACCTTCAAAATAGAGCAGCAATTGATGTCCTTTTACTGGCACATGGACATGGTTGTGAGGAATTTGAAGGGTTGTGTTGTATGAACTTGTCTGACCACTCTGAATCCACCCACAAAAGTAGACAAAAACTGAAAGATCTAACATCTCAAATTCAAAGAGACAGTGGATCATGGCTAGATGGTTTGTTTGAGGGCTGGAGTTCTGCACCTTGGTTGAAGGAGCTTTCCAAGGCAGGTTTATATGTGTCGATTACTGGGGTAGTAATATTGATAGTTGTGCCTTGTATACTTCAGTGTGTGTGACGAATGATAGAAGAACTGTTAAGGAAGTTTTTGTCATACAAGAAAATGATGTAGGAAAAGAGATCACAGAAAGTTCTCAGAATCTTACACAAGGCAGTTATGGATGAGGGCTTTGAATAAAGGCCTTGGAACGGACGAGACTTTAATGCTGGATGTGACCTACGCTCTTAAAATAGACCCGACCTTTCACAGCATTAAAATTGCTGTTGTGTAAAACAGCACTGCTTAGAGCAAGCAGAAAAAGTGCCTTTATGTAGAGGAGCTATGAAACGCAAGGTAGTCGATAAATGACAAACTTAAGAGAGTTTCTTTATGGTTGCACCGAGAGGGGGAATTGTGGGAAACACAAAAAAGAGGTAGAAAGGCTCTTAAGGGTGAAAAATAAAAGCAAGCTTCAGAAATAAAGCAGAAGAGTTTAGGGATTAGCTTTGGCTGCGAAAACTTGAAGAAGATACAATTATACAACAAGCAAGGACAATAAAACAATGGTTAGAGTTTCTAGGTTTGGCTGAGATAGCTTTTAGAGTTGAAAAAAATATGCTTAGTGAGATAGATAAGGTTAAGCTTAATAATGGAATACTGTGCGTTGTTATACAAGGTATAAACAAGCAAGTATTGTGTATAACAGATGTACGTGCGCTATTGAAGATTGGTTGAGACAGCTGTCTGTAACTTTTAAAAGTACGCTATTGGCTGAGAAGCTTTTAAGAATGCTCTGTATCCAGGATGTCTCTGGTGCCTGCGACAGTGCAAGCCTGTATCATCTCCTGTGTCTCAACGCTGTATGTGAGACTGATAAAATAATAAAAAGGCTCCTGGAGGGTTTGTCCTGGCTCCCCATCCTGTTTGGATTCGCCAACATGTGCTGTTGTGTTCATACTGAAAAATTCAAAATGCCAACTTAAAGCTGTATGGAGGCTTTGCATCTGTGACCAGGATTAATTTGCAACCTCGATAATTCTCTCATGGACAGCACAGTTAACTGCATTTATACTGTCCCTTTATTTTGGGAAAGGTAATACTTCCCTCCCCGTTCCAGTTCTGTTTCCTGGGCTGATTAAATTCTTCTCATACCAGAATGATGACCTGATGATTTGACATGCAAGTTACCTGATAGCTTTCCAAACATCGAAGCCATCCAAAGGCTTAGTACCATTGGTATGTCCTCCAGCAAGGTGCACCAAAGTTGGCAGCCAGTCAGAGATATGGATGAGTTCATGACTTTCCACGCCTTTTTGTTTCAGCAAAGGACTTGCAACAAAGCCTACACCTCGCACTCCTCCTTCCCAGAGGGTCCATTTTCTCCCCCTCAGTGGCCAGTTATTTCCACCTGCTAAAGTCTGTCCTCCATTATCTGAAAAACAAATAAACAAAAAGAATTCTTGGTAAGAAAGAAACAGAACAATCCTCCCCACAACACCTATTCATCCATTTGAAAAAATATTTTCCCAATACAGGTATGTCATGCAAGTACCCGCATAGTGGTGTTAAGTGTTTATACAAGGTCTAATATTCTGGGCCAAGTAACAAACATTTGTTACATTTTAATACCTACAAATTATATCAGTGAAAAGTTACCACTAGGCAAAAATGATACCATACTAGAAGACAACAATTTAGAAAGACTGTGCTAAGAATGTCTTCTGACCATAATTCAAAATACCTTTAGGTATCCAAAGCTTCCAGAACCAAAGACTTCAAAAATTTAGTTTCAACTAATTTAAAGACCACAAGAAGAGTTGCTATCAATGCCATTATTAGTACTCAGAATACACTGGTTTCCAAATCAGTACAGTATGCTTAAAATGGAAACCTGTCCAGCCTCAGGACAATACTCGCACACCTAGTTTAAAAGCAGGTTTTTTTCCAGATTTTTAGGCAGCCACATTGATATACAAGATTAGACAAAACAGGGTTTCTCAGGCAGAAGGAGACAGCCCTAATAAAATGAATGGAAACTAGTTAACATAACTGAAGTGATTCAGAAATTGAATTTATTGTTAGGTGATAATAACATGTAAGATGGCTACAGAAAAAGTTGAATCATGACTACAGAAATATCTATGTGAATTAGGGATAGCTCATGGAATGTTCTTCTTTTTAACTCTCTGACCAAGCTTCCACGCTTAGCATAAAACCCAGATCCTTGAAGTTAACAGTCATGATTCTTTGAAGTTACTTTTAGTACTGTTATACAGTTGTTCTTGTTCAAACCTACTGTAATGTTCTCAGAAGAGTCACTGCTGGAAAATTAAGCATAATTTTCTCACTGCTGGAAAATTAAGCATAATTTTCCTCTATTTTAATGAGGTTAAAATTATTTCAAATAGTAATTGCTGAACTGACATTCAGTGTAATTTGACATGTTCATACTGTATTTTCTGATTAAAAAACATGAATTTGAGCGCAGAAACAAGAAGTCCAACACTTTACAGGAGAACCTTACTGTAACCAGAACAAAATTATCTTCTTTCTGGTTGAAAAGAGTTCAAGAAGCATTTGGACAATACTCTTGGGCACATGGTGTGATCCTTGGGGATGGTCCTGTGCAGGGCCAGAAGCTGGACTCAATGGTCCATGTGGGTCCCTTCTAAGTCCCTTGCAACTCATCTTATTCTGTGACTCTGTTTAATTAGGGATCAATGTAACCCCCACATATTTCTGCTGCACACAGGAGACCACTTGTGTTCTACAAAGGAATAAACCAGGGATATTTGTGAAGACTTTGAAAGGTAGAAGCCTAAGCTAAATGAAGCACTTGGCCAAAACAGAATTATCTGAAGAGAGTCAAATGTCCTGTGGCCCAACTAGCTTCCAGTCAGGTTGCCCAGGTGTCCTGCATTTTAGGATTAAAAAGAAATGAATCAAGAGCTCTACCATCATTTCTTGCACAACAGTGTTGAGCTCTGAGATCTGAGAACTTAGAACAGTTGCCGGTTACAACAAAAATAAAAAAAAATCAGTTTCAACAATTCCTTCTGCTCATAATGTAAACAGGAATTCCTGTCAGAGATACTCATGGGACAGAGCTTTCAGTAGCTTTTAACCATTGGTGTCTTTAGAATAAAAGGCATCTTATCTACACTGTATTAGAGCACAGTTTGGACATACAGAGAAATCAGAACTTAAATATGTTACGTACCTCCTTTGTACCACAGACTACTCACTATCCGTATCAGTTTAATAGCAGCACATGAGGGTTTTTTAAATTCCTGATTATCAGCAACAAAGCTACAAGGAAATTATAGAAGTAGGTAGTATTTCTGAAGAATAGAGAGAGAGAAGTGTGCACTTCTCAGGTTACAGTCAAATCTTTATGATACTTACTTTTTCTTGCTTTCTGTAAAGACATTCACATTCTGCCAGTTTTATTACACATTAAATTCCCTGATACAAGGAGTCTATCTAACACACATCCTGAAAAAATGTCTCTCTTGCATCAGCATTGAGACATTGTACACCAAGTTTAAAAGAAAGGGGAAAAAAATTCTTGTTTTGATAGCTGATCTGATATGCAAATGAAAAAAAAACTGGCATATGAAACAAGGCTCATCCCCTTCATTTGACTTCTCATTCTCACATTGCTAGAACATCACTTTTTCCTTCCTCAGGAATTCATGTTCAAGTGGTCCTTTCTGCATCATTTCTTGACTGAGTTATCAAGAAAGTGTTGAAGGAGGGAAAAGGATGATTTCTGTTTTGATTATTGAAGTTTGTTTCCTTTCTAGGTAGGCAGAACATAACTGATGTGTCACTAGCAGTTTGTATGTACGCGACACCTTCCACATGGTCTGAAATGTTATTGAGGACTTCCAATACCAACAATTTGTTAAAAAGGAGTTGGTTACCTAACAATGAAAGACCATAATGGAATCTGTATCAATAAAGTGTTAAGCTAACCACTAAATAATAAAGGTAGAGAGGGAATAAACAAGAAGCCACTGATTTCATGGAGTATAGACCTGGCAGAAAGTCCAGTCAGGACTGTAACTGCTATTCTGGTTGGTTTTACCTCCAGGACTATGTCTGGACAGCAAGAGACAAGATGGGCACCAGCTGTGTATTGCGTGTTCAGCTACATTTCCTCTAAGTCAAGAGCTGTGGATGTATATATTGATGCTAAAAGCTTGCATGGGTTCAGAAAGCCACTGAAGAAGTTAAAGACAAAAAAGTGATTTATAGTTCCTACATGAAAACACATCATCTCAGTCTCAGGAGTTTCTTCGCCACAAACTGCTGAAGATTTGAAAGTTTTCACAGAAGTTTCCTAGACACGTGCCACCAAGAATTGCCATTGGTAGGGGGGGTGGGGGGGGTGTGGGTGGGTGTGTGTGCCTGGCTAGACAGATCTCTCCTCTGTGGAAGTACAACCATTCTCATGCTCCCCCAAGTAAGTTATTCCTCACTAACTCCTTCTGCTATTTTACCCAAGTATCTCATACATGGAACAAATTCCAAAGTCCATGTGGAAACTCCCAGTAGTTTAAAACACACAATTAAAATCCACTTAGGTATGAGACAAATGGAGTCATTGCTCCTTCATATTCTACACTGGCTTCATATTCAATTCTAAATCCATTTTGAAACAGTATTTTCTCAACTAATTATCATATATTTTTGTAACTGTTCCCCTGCATTACTTATCCTAATATCTTATGTCAGAAGACAGTCTCAGAGCAAAGCTTTTGGAACCAAGCTACCTACACCCGGTGGCCCTGGTTTGTAAGACTGCTTAATATTAAAGTTTCAGCCTTGCTACTTCAGCTGAAAACACAAGCCTCCCCCAGGCATGATACTTCATTATCTCTTTGCTGGAGACAAAAATCAAATACTATTTTCATTAAAAATACTGAAACAGTGTGGAAAATGTAGTGAGCATATGTTCCTTATCTGTAAGAATAATTTTTTGCAATTACATCCATATAATTCAGACTACAGCAGTACCCACAACATACTAGGGGTATTAAAAAATCATAAAATTAACCAGCTCTTGTTCCTAAAGAAAGGTTGAAAGGGGAGAGAATAAGACTGTATCTAGAAATTATGCCCATTGGCTTAAGCATTACCTAGCTAACTTATGCAGCTTTGTTTGCTTTCTTGAATGGAAGCATCACATATTTTTAAAGAGCTTTGTTGCTTGCTTGGCTTGGCTTGCTTTGAGAGATGTTTAGCTACTTTTATTTTCTCACAGCATTAATTACTCTTATTATGTATTATTTTAAGAAGGGGGTACCTAGATGATTTATTTCCATTCTCATGGAATTTTCTTCTACAAGGTGAAATTTGTGGCAACAAAGGAAAATATAGGGAGGAGACAGTCTCACTAATATGAGAATGGGCTGAAACAGAATTTGTGGCAGGTGCTACCACCAACAATGAAAAAATGCACAGCACATATATGCTGGGTAAATGACAAAACAAGAGAATAAAGGAGAGCAACAGAAGCATCCTGGCTACTTTAAAAGGTAGTTTCCATCAAAGCTGAATCAACATCAGTCTTGATGGAACAAGCTGAAACAACAAAAATACATTGCAAAGTACCTCCATCCATCTCAAACAGTTTGGGTGAAAATAGGAGATATTTTTTGACACAGAAAGTCAGAGAATGTAACATATTCTTAAAATGCAGGTGATTGCCTTTAGAACTACTGTGGTTCTCTTATTAAAAATAATGAAGTGGAAGGATTATTTTAAAACATTTACTTAATAAAAGCCTTTCAACGTAAGAAAAATAGACGCAAAGTAAAGCTTATGTGTCTTGCATATATAATACAACTTCAAAAATGAAGGCAAATGTTCTTCTCACAAACATCTGCTTTTGTAATCAGTATTTACTGTCATATCCATGAGAAAGAGTTTAATTTGCTAAAGCTGTAATTTCTAAACTGTAAGAAATGTTTTGCAGGAGTTTTTAAAGGAATCAATAAACAAAACTAAACAGAGAGGCCCTTCTGTTTCTCCCAAATACTTCTCTGAAGAGTTGCCAGCTGCCAAACACTTTGACTAGCGCAGTGTATATATACAGTGATGTGGGATGTATGCAACTAGTAAGCAGTTTAATGACTAAGAATTCTTTAAAGAAGAGATAGACAATAAAAAACAGCAATAAAACAATTCCGAGTGCAATAATTAACGAAGCATGGATTCAAGTCTTTGGATGGACTCACTTTCTTACAGAATTACCCTGGAACTAAAGCAACAGTCTGCTTTGTACTATGAAGAAAATCTACATTGGAAATAGATGCTCACAACTGTGGGGAAAGCTTCATTTGGGATTTATACCTCACTAGACAGTAGAAAACCATAAAAAGGCAAAAGTGTTGATTTAAGAATGAACTCTGACAAATGTCCTTCCCCGGATCATTAATATCTCTTGCCTGCATGCATTCATTCCCAAGACAAATCCACAGTAGTTACTGCACTCAGGGGCAGTACTAATAGCATTAATAGATTTGTTAAAACCTCAAGCATCAGAGCTCAGTTCTCTGAGAAATTCAGTTTAGACTGATCAATGGGCTTGAAACTTATGTTTAGGAAAATAAATTGAATGGAAACAAGTGCTGTAATACTGTGTAAGGCCAGCTCTCTAAGAGAGCAAGCTTAATCTCCCGCAGTTGTTCGCATTAAAAAAAAAAAAAAATTGTTATTGTCTATGCAGTGGAATGAAAAACTTACTAAAAAAGCTATAAAGAGACCCTTATGTTTTAGTTTTTGATAGTGGGCAAAACACTATAATAAAAGTTTCCAAAGGCCACCTAAGTACAGAATGGACAACACCCTAGCTTCTCCACCATGGGGACATGTGGACCTTTCTCCTGTGACTTCTACTGCCTGCACACGCTATCTTAGCAGCTTTTGATCACAATCCTGCCTCACATTAATGGTTTAGAAGAACAGAAGTACTATTTCCTCTGCAAATAGGCCAGAAATTAGTCTGCATTTAAAGATTTTCCTTGCTGGCTTTTTTTTGTCGAGTCTTAGATAGGGCTTAAGTGTGTAGATTAAAAATGGTACATAGTACATTAAAACTTTTTGCTTCTTTTTTTTTTCCAAAAGAAACAATGTGCCTTCTTGTACAGCTACCTATTTTGTTCCAACAGACCAGGCCTTGTTTCAATTACACTACAGAAAAGTGAATTTTATTTTTCTTCCTAACAGAGCATACTTTTTTGTCTCCCTTGTGACCACTCAGGTTGCTGCATTTTTCTTTCAACCACAACTGAGCTACACCCCACAGCCCCGCTGACATGCCTGGCAAATTGTTCTAGACAAGCTCTTCCGAGAGGGCTTCCTGGAATTTCTCCAAAGATTCATCCAGGACTGTATTTGGTGCTGTTATTAAGCAGTTTTCACTCCAGCATTTCTCTTTAGTTTGCATTTTCTTAGTTCAAGTAATAAAGAGCTACCTGTAAGTCTCCTTAGCAGGGGAAAAAAAAAATCACTCCTGCTGACTACTTGTTTTAGATAGCAGGAATACCTCACGAACATATGCATCATTTGCATAAACTGCCTTTACCTTCTATTTATTCTACGCCTTTCATTCTGCTGAGATGATGTAAGTATGTTTAAATTTGTGATATGTATTATACAATCTTGATTACAGTATCAGAACTGTAATTCTACATATATGTCCTAATGATCATAATTCTCAACGTAAGTTTAACAACTGTTTTTGGCATTTGTAGAACAAGGAGTGATATGGAAAATCTTTTGTGACAAGAACTTTAGAAAATACAATAGCAATTAATTAATTCCTACAAGAAAAGCAACAGTCTTAAGAGAAAAAGATCCTTTCAGCACAGTGATCCAATAGGGTAAGTATTTCTGAACTGTTTTTCTCTGTATACCTCAGAAAAACAAATTTTGCATGAACAAATGTTAGCAGTAAGTAACAGAGTACCAAAAGTGCTTGATATCACACACACACTCACACACAAAATTAAACATGTCAAAAGTTTTATGTTAATGAGGTTTACAAATTTAAATACTTCTTGGATACCTACATCCATTTTTTAAAACAGCTATCCAAAATTTAATACATCTGTATGCATATAACTCATGTATCCACAGAGAAAGAAATAACCAACCAACATTTACGATTTGACTGATTAGGAATCAGTCAAAAAAAAAAAAGAGAAATCAAGGGCAATGAATTGCTGTGTGCCAAGAAAATCTTCGAAATCTTTGACTACGAAAACACTTTTCCATCCTATTCAGAACACAGCCCAAATGAATAATTAGAAATAATAAATCTGCAAGAGCAAAGAAACAAGAAAACTTTAAGTATCTAGGATAATATAAATACAATTAGGTATCATAAATCAATTCAGCATTTGTTATGTAGTCATGATAACTTTAACCAACCATAAGAGTCCTTACAGATCTAGTAAAACACTTCTGGCTCCTGGCTACCAACACCCAGGTCTCCTTTTTCCTGAGAACAGTTACAAAACACTTGCCAAATAGTCCTTATGTACCTACAGTACAACATCGGCATGCCCCAGCTCTTTTTTCTGTTTTCCACCTGTACTTTAGCTCCTAGTATTTTTTGAACTGATGAATCTATCAGAAGCTGCAAGAGAAAACTCCCATGCTCTTTGATTTCTCCTCAAGGGCCCCCGCAGTAAGCTGATCTAGCACACATCTGTCTGATATGTAAACCATGCCAAACTCTGTTTGAAAGCCTTGTCTAAAGCCACACAATATTTTTAAAGTGAGTACAGACCAGAAGAAAAAAAACAACTTCAATTTATTTTATAATGCAGGGTATTTCAATATATTATGAAATTAAAGCATCTTCAAAATAAGGAGGAAAAAACCTTTTAAGCTTCTGCTACTCCTGAAACTAAAGACGGCTAACACCCTAAAGCCATGAACTACATGTAATCTAGCATGAAATACATGCATAAAAAGTTTGAAGGGGAAACGGGGTAAATAACAACCCCCATTCCAGTTTCTTGCTTCTGATTAATACATTAATGGCTTTGTGAAGGTAAGAGTGAAACTAAGGTGGTTTCTCTTTGCTAAATGGAACAGAATCCCTCCTATATGTTCCCTCGTTGCATTTAAAATAAATAACTGTTGTAACTCAGAAGGATGTTTAGTTTCCAAGTGCATCCCCCCCATCTCCCTACCAAACAGAAGAGATACGTCCATATGGTAGACAGACAATAATAACAGGAGGACAGGATAGGGCTGACATATGACCAAAAATATGCTGAGAAGCACTGAATTTTATGCATTAAATTTTCTAAGTGCAGAGACTGTCCAATAGCTGGCAGCACCTAGGTGCTTTTATTCAGTAAAAGCATTCGGAAGTTTATTTTGAATACATGTGGGTTTCTTCCTCTGCTTCTGGAAGCAGCATGACTCTCTTAGAACAAACCTAGTGCTATTATCCAAATAATATTATGGATCTAATTAGGAGGCATATTTATAGCAGCTTTTGGAAGAAAAAAAGCAGGAAGTAGGGCTGCTGTTACAGTGCTTACAACACGTTTTTTAAGCAGCGACCAGACAAAACCAATGCATCCACACCTTCAGATACACAGAAAATATCTGACCTCAGACCTGCTACATCTGTATTTTAGACTTCAAGTTGTAAGGTAAGAAAAGAGGATGCTATCCCAGCTGTGAAGAGAGGAGCTGGTGGAAAACTAGTTTTACATTTATTGCTGATCAGAGTCACATACAAGAAAAGAGGTCACTGACTTCACATGAAGCAGAGGCACTGAGGTGCACATGGCCTGCAAGGAGGCTGACAACCTCAGGGGATCATTTTTTCACTTTTCTGCAGTGTTGTTTGAGGGGGAGGGAAAAAATGACTACTTTGACCTAACACCTTTTTTTTTTCTTTTAAAAACAAAAAAAGTAAAACAAAAAAGAAAAACAACCAAAAACCCACTTCCAGGGATATGAAGCTGCCAAAACTTAGAATTAAAATGCAAACAGCAGATCTAAAATACAGGCATTAGAGCCTCAGGGTTCTTCCCAGAACCCGTATTTTCCATCCTAATATCCTGTACCCCCTCTTTCTTGGAGTTTATTTGAGAGGAAGCTGCTCTGATTGCCTTCTGTCACTCCTCTGGCACACAATAAACAGAGCAATCTGGAGTTAATTTAAGCAGTTTAGCACATCAGGATACAGCTGGGAAAGGTTTTGGGAGAAGGGCTGGGGAGGAAGAAGAGGGCTGCACACAGTCCAACCAAGCCTGCACACAGGAAGGTGGTGCAGATGGGCACCTTCCAACACTACCACCTGCAGACAGGGAAAATTGCCCCATGACAAACTCTCCAATCAGCCTAGGAACAGCAGAATTTAGAAGTCCACTCTTAAAAACATGAGTGGCAGGGCCACTGCTTCATGTAAGGAGTATAACAGTCTATCCCTGGTCATCCAGTGGTAGCCCAACTCCTCCTGTGTGTCTACCACTTTTCTATTTCACCCTCTATAAGCCACATGTCTATTTTTTCTTCTTAAGTTTAGACACATGCAATGGTTTTACACAGTGCAAACAATGACTTGATTCCGGCCATTGGACAGATTTACATCTGTTTTTTACATCACTTTTGTTTGAGTTCTTAATCACTTGGGGCCCTTGCTATACCCAGAATATATTGACTGAGTTCACTGCCAGAAAGAAACACATATCTGTTGGCATAAAAATATAAAAATGAAACAAAAGTCTTCAGTTATTACTTACCACAGGGGACATTTTTAAAAAGTGCAGCATGCACCTTATGAAGAAGTATGTGTCCATAAGCTAATTCTCACACCAAGTACATAAACCAGAAAAACCGAAACTTTTTACTCCTAAGAGTAAAGAAAATAACATTCTTTATAACACTGGTCTTACAGGGAGGATGAAAAAAAGCTAATTGTTTTGTGATCAGTTGTAACTGTTTTGTTTGCTGTAGGGTGTTTCATTCCCCTAGAGATTATGATGAAAGGAAACAGGCAAGTTAATTGTACAAGGTGGAAATGCAACAGTCTTGTGTAGGTACATCCAGCATTGTCTAAGGCACTCCCAACACATTTTGCTGAATGCAACCAAGATTGCAGGGGAGGAAAGGGGTTATTTTTTAAGTTAATATGGTGACAGAGAAACACAGGTAATGGAGAGTAAAGGAAGTTTACATAAATATCTGTTCTCTTTAATGATCTAAGTAGTGTTTTTAACCAGTTTTCATAAATCCGTTTTTTAGCAGTGGATTATGTTTTCCAGGCAGGGAAATGACAGATAACCTATTTGCTGAATGAGTGTTTCAGAATAATTTTTTGCTTGTTATTTATTTCTTTAACGTCTTTGCTTGGTTACAAGTAACAATGGCTGAATAATGTACTGCTGAACCTAAAAAAAGGATGTTAAGCTGGACAAAACTGAACCTATGTTCTCATAAAAACAGAAAAAAACCTAGTGTTTACTGTTGTGCCTAATACTCTTCCCTCCTTCATTTTGGCACACCAATTCAAGTGAGTGACAAGAAGGAACACCTAAATACAAAATTTTTAACTCATTAATGATTATTTTATTCCAACTTTGTGATTTCCCCCCTCCCTGCCAGCTACACGCCAAAACATGCCCTCTTTAAGTAATCCCATGTTTGAACCTCTGCAATCTGCCTGCACCATGCTAGTTCAGTAAGGTCACCAGCAATTTCCTCTTGGCAAGATTCAACCTTTCTCCAATATCATTGTCCTTGAACTTTCGGCCACTTTTGATCGTATTTCCTGAATCCTGAAGTTGTGAAATCTCTCCTCTTGGCAACAACTAGCCATACAGACCACATTCAATTACACTATAACTCTCAGAGATTTTAAAGTGGAGTTGTTCATATGTGCAACAGAAACAACTGTGGACTTCAAATGAATAGTCAAATTGCATATTTTGCTCTTTGAGGGCATTATAGTTTTAATGGGTTTGTGCCTAATGATCATTCCCTAGAACATTTACCCTGGAAACTTTATCCTTTACAGGTTAATTTTTTTCCTTTTCCCTTCCTGAAAGTGGGAAACAAGCAGAAAACCCCATAATGCACTAACAGATTCCTCTGCTCATAGACAGTACTTCATTACAAACAGAGCTTTAGCCCTGGATGGTCAAATGATTCACAGTACACCCGTACTTCAGAAACAGGCTAATCCTATCATTCTCAGAAGACATCTTGCCTTCTTTCCTCTGCAAATTTCGTATCTAATACGGTGATATTAAAGCCATAAAGCACATCTGCTTTGTGATTCAACCTGTGCTTGCCATATGAATTCCTCCACTATTGCTTGACATCCCTGATGCCACCAACAACCAGAATTTATCATCTCATTTATATCACTGACCAAACCACCCACATGATCCTTCCTCAGCCTGCTTAGTCCAACCCTGCATTAAGAAGGTATTCAAAGGGGTAGGTCACTGCAAACAAGGGGTGACTAGAGGTGATGGTGGCATCTCAAGTGGTGAGCTTCCCTAATCGCCACATTTACAGCTGCAGGTTTATCTTCCTCGCAAAGTACTTTAGCCCTCATGAGTAACCACTACTTGACACATATACGTGAGTCCAGAAGTCACATTTTCCCTCTACTCTCACTTTAGCAGGGGAGTTTTACTAAATCCTACTTCAGATTTCTCTCAGGATTATGGAATACGTGACCCATTAAACTAGGCAAGGTCTTTAGGTCCATGTTTTCCCAAAGCTTATCTTCTCATTTGCCTTAGGCTGCAGGAAGGCTCTGACCGAACTAATTCAAAGAATAGAGGTAATTAAAACCTCTCAGATCACACAAGAGCTCAACAATCCCTAAAAAAGGCTGGTATGATGATAAGTATGTTTACTCTTCACACAGTTTTGTCAAAATTATCTAGATTAATAAATTGAAACCACTGTAGCTGTTTAAAATGTTCAAGCTACCCCAGGTCACTTGGAGAGAATCACAGGAAGCCACATGCAGGTCCTGAGCAGCTGAGAGACCTCAGGGGCAATCGCCTGTGAAAGGAGGCACCTGTGGGCAGAAAAAACCCTAACCTTAGCCCCACACATCAGCATCACTGTCTACACAGCTATTCTTCCTGCTGAGGCATGCATTTTTCCTTTTAGGTTTTCTTTTTTTGGTTTCTTTTTTTTGTTAGCTTTTCTTTTTTTTGCCATTGTATTCTTCCTGGTACCTTTGACTTTCTAATGAACTGTAACGGATGGTCAGGAGTAGTTTCTCTCTCCTAGTCAATGCAGACCATTTGAGGCCAGTAAAATGTAATTATTAAATTGTTTTAAACCAAAGCTTTGCTTTTTTTTTTCAGTCCTTTGACATCACTGGAACACAGCTTGATGGCAGCAGAATGTGTGATACATTCAAGTAGGCAGATATCAATTTACATCCTCTGCAGTCAGAACTGCAGCTGTGTACAACTTTAGAGAGAAAAGTAATGGAGTGCACCTTTTGTTTTTTAACCCCTATGAGTAACAGAAGAATAGCGTTGAAAAAATTTGGACTTAACAGAAAAAAACCACGCAGAGGATGTCTTTCTTTATATCCACTTGTTACAAATTCTTACTTGATTGAAAAACATGTTACATCAGTGCAAATAGAAAGAAGTAGACTTAAAGCAGACTTAAAGAAATATAACAATTAAAACTCTCATTAAATTCTGCATATCAGATGTCAGCATATGCTATTTCATTGCTGATTTGATAGAGTATACTCTTGCAAGATACCAGAAGCAGTACAATGCTTCAATACATCCAGTTCTCTGCATTGATCAGTAATAATCTTTTGCACAGCCTAAACATGGGGATCATCTACAATACAAGTCAGTAATGAAAAACACACACTACATTTGCTGCATTATTTGGTTTTACATGTTGTAGGTTAAAGCCATTTACTCTAAAACATAAGTGAAATTACTGCTGCAGACTTCTGGTTCTTCCCAACCAGTTCAAGCAACTCTGGAATCTTAATACAGAATTCAGGGTCAGCTCACTTCAATGTACACAAAGCTCTGGCTGTATTTTAACTTGAGAAAACACAATTGGAGGTCAAAGGTAAGAGCAAGCACAGGCAGCATTCCACACGGCAGCAGTGCTCAAAGTTCAGATAAAAGTGGGGGTGTTTCTTCCTGCTTAAAGAGAAATGCAAAGATAGATGCTGTATTGTAAGAGACAGATATTCCAGTCATAGGAGGCGTGTAAAGGTGTCTAAAGAAACACAGAGATTTCAAAAGGGCATAAAGAAGTATAGAGAAAGCAGAAGAATGATTAAGACTGAGCTGTAAGGAACTGAAAAAAACAAACACAGAACCTTCCAAAAGGAGGGGAAATTAGCTTATTAGTTCCAGTGTCAGTACGAAGGGAGGAAAAAAACTGCAGTGAACACTACGGTAAGAGCTCTCCTAGCCATTTTCACTTCAGACATTTACATGATCTGATACACCTGGGGCCAAATCTTAGCATCCACTGCCTAATAACTAACATGCTTATGGATTTCGGTGTTTCTTCTGGTATTTTTAACTCAAAAATCTGTAAAATGTATGGCTTCCTTTGCATTCAGCACATTTATATTCTGACCACCTAAGTAAATTCTGCTGGTTTTATTCTCCCATTAATTAGGGCAGAGAGGGAAAATCTTACTCTTTTAATGCACACTAAAGTGGTATCACCCACAAATATTGATCCATTATATTCTATGTATAAGAATAACATGAAATAATGAAAAGTGAAAGAAAGGACAGTTGTGCAAAGCTTTCACTTGGAAGTTCTTAGACGCTTCTTCAGAGTTTAGCCTAGCAGCATACTTTAATTCTGGAATATTCATAAATATACGAAACAGATGTACTAACTAAACCATAGTTCATATTAACATATATGAAAAAAATGAAAAAGCAGGGAAGGAAAACAGATCCAGAATATCTCAGCAGGGATTCAAATAACCTTTTTCAGATACTACTCATTTGACTAAGGCCATCTTACAACACCTGCAACTTCTTCCAAATTCTTAACCCAGACCAGACAACATTGCATACCTCTTTCCCAAGTGAATCAATGATTGATTTTCCCTGTGTTTCTACAGGGCTGTCACTGATTGACAAAGTAAGTCCCTTGGAGAAGCAGTATTTCTAAATAAATATGAAAGCTTTATGTCAGACAGTTCTGTGTTGTTTCAAACAATATTTACCAGTTACAAAGGAAACCTAAAAATGTATTTCTATAAAATATTGAACTTCAGTCTATTTGCTTTAGTTCTTCTATACAATTATGCAAGAAATACTGAAATACAAAATTGCAAAAAACTAAGAAATTCCATTTTGATAATTTTGTATGGTCTTCTATAATAAAATGTACTGGTAAAGTTCTCAGTCCTGAGAGATATGGGTCAAGCAAAGAGTGAAGACAGGACCCTGAATTTCATGGAAGCAAAATTCCAGCTCTTCAAGAAGGTAGTCAGTAGGATCCCCTGAGGAAGCGCCCTCAAGGCCAAGAGAGCAGAACAGAGCTGACAGGTCTTTAAGGACACTTTCCATAGAGGCCAAAAGCTCCTGAACCCCAGGCATAAGAAATCAGGGAAGGCAGGCAATGGCTGAGTCAACCAGCTGGTAAACTACGGGGCAGGAAGAAAATGCACAGGCAGTGCATTCCACAATGTGGAAGTAGGAACAGGTATTCTGGGAAGAGTATAGGAATGCAATCCAAGGCATGTATCAAGGTATGACTGGAGCTATGCATCCCTTGGTAAGGGATGCAAAGAATAACAACGGCTTTGCAGACAGGAGAGGAAGCTCAGGGGAAGTGTACCCCCGCAATGGACATGACTGACAAACTGGGAAAAAAGAATGAGGAGAAGGCTGAGGTACTCAACAATTTTTTTGCCTCAGTCTTCACTGGCAGTCTCTTTTCTCACATCTCTTGAGCGGATGGACCACAAAAAAGGGACTGGGGGAGCAACTGCAAGAGAAGATCGGGTTCATGACCACCTGAGGAACTGGAATTTACATAAATCTACAGAACCTGACAAGATGCATCCCAGAGTCCTGAGACTGTTAGCATTGCCAACCCACTCTCCATGACATTTGAAATGTCATGGCAGTCAGGGCAAGTCCCAGGTGATGGAAAATGGAAAACATGGCATCGGTCTTCAAGAAGGGTAGAAAGGAGAACTCTGGGAACTACTGACCTGGCAGCTTCACCTCTATGCCAGGGAAGATGATGGAACAGATCCTCCTGGAGGCTGTGCTATGGCACGTGGGGGACAGGGAGGTGATCTGAGACAGCCAGCATGGCTGCAGGAAGGGCAAATCTGTCTGATCAACCCAATGGCCATCTAAACAAAGTGACAACACCACTGGACAAGGGAAAAGTTACAGATGTTCTTTATCTGGACTTCTGTAAAGCCTTTGACACAGTCGCCAGAACATCCTTCTCTCCAAACTGTAGAGATGGATTTGATGGGTGGGCTGCTCATAGCATCATGAATTGGCTGGATGGTCACATTCAGAGAATTGGTCAATGTCTCAATGTCTGGTTGTTCATCAGTACTGGTCCCTATACAGAGCCCTGAGGGACACCACTCATCACTGATCTACATCCAGACAGTGGGATCAAGTCCACCCTTGGCAAATTTGCAGACAACACTCAGCTGAGTGGTGCAGCTGATGCACCTGAGGGATGCAATCTCTTCCAGAGGGACCAGGACAAACTCTAGGAGAGAGCCCGTGGGAATCTCATGCAGTTTACCAAGGCAAAATGCAAGGTGCTGCACTCAGAGCAACCCTGGTATCAGCACAGGCTGGGGATGGACAGATCAGAGCAGCCCTGCCCAGAAGGACTTGGGGGTGCTGGTGGGTGAGAGGCTGGACATGACCCAGCCATGGGCACTCACAGCCCAGAGAGCCAAACGTGTCCTGGGCTGCATCCAAAGCAGCGCGGGCAGCAGGGCCAGGGAGGGGATTCTGCCCCTCTGCTCTGCTCTGCTGAGACCCCACCTGCAGTGCTGCATCCAGCNAATATCTCAGCAGGGATTCAAATAACCTTTTTCAGATACTACTCATTTGACTAAGGCCATCTTACAACACCTGCAACTTCTTCCAAATTCTTAACCCAGACCAGACAACATTGCATACCTCTTTCCCAAGTGAATCAATGATTGATTTTCCCTGTGTTTCTACAGGGCTGTCACTGATTGACAAAGTAAGTCCCTTGGAGAAGCAGTATTTCTAAATAAATATGAAAGCTTTATGTCAGACAGTTCTGTGTTGTTTCAAACAATATTTACCAGTTACAAAGGAAACCTAAAAATGTATTTCTATAAAATATTGAACTTCAGTCTATTTGCTTTAGTTCTTCTATACAATTATGCAAGAAATACTGAAATACAAAATTGCAAAAAACTAAGAAATTCCATTTTGATAATTTTGTATGGTCTTCTATAATAAAATGTACTGGTAAAGTTCTCAGTCCTGAGAGATATGGGTCAAGCAAAGAGTGAAGACAGGACCCTGAATTTCATGGAAGCAAAATTCCAGCTCTTCAAGAAGGTAGTCAGTAGGATCCCCTGAGGAAGCGCCCTCAAGGCCAAGAGAGCAGAACAGAGCTGACAGGTCTTTAAGGACACTTTCCATAGAGGCCAAAAGCTCCTGAACCCCAGGCATAAGAAATCAGGGAAGGCAGGCAATGGCTGAGTCAACCAGCTGGTAAACTACGGGGCAGGAAGAAAATGCACAGGCAGTGCATTCCACAATGTGGAAGTAGGAACAGGTATTCTGGGAAGAGTATAGGAATGCAATCCAAGGCATGTATCAAGGTATGACTGGAGCTATGCATCCCTTGGTAAGGGATGCAAAGAATAACAACGGCTTTGCAGACAGGAGAGGAAGCTCAGGGGAAGTGTACCCCCGCAATGGACATGACTGACAAACTGGGAAAAAAGAATGAGGAGAAGGCTGAGGTACTCAACAATTTTTTTGCCTCAGTCTTCACTGGCAGTCTCTTTTCTCACATCTCTTGAGCGGATGGACCACAAAAAAGGGACTGGGGGAGCAACTGCAAGAGAAGATCGGGTTCATGACCACCTGAGGAACTGGAATTTACATAAATCTACAGAACCTGACAAGATGCATCCCAGAGTCCTGAGACTGTTAGCATTGCCAACCCACTCTCCATGACATTTGAAATGTCATGGCAGTCAGGGCAAGTCCCAGGTGATGGAAAATGGAAAACATGGCATCGGTCTTCAAGAAGGGTAGAAAGGAGAACTCTGGGAACTACTGACCTGGCAGCTTCACCTCTATGCCAGGGAAGATGATGGAACAGATCCTCCTGGAGGCTGTGCTATGGCACGTGGGGGACAGGGAGGTGATCTGAGACAGCCAGCATGGCTGCAGGAAGGGCAAATCTGTCTGATCAACCCAATGGCCATCTAAACAAAGTGACAACACCACTGGACAAGGGAAAAGTTACAGATGTTCTTTATCTGGACTTCTGTAAAGCCTTTGACACAGTCGCCAGAACATCCTTCTCTCCAAACTGTAGAGATGGATTTGATGGGTGGGCTGCTCATAGCATCATGAATTGGCTGGATGGTCACATTCAGAGAATTGGTCAATGTCTCAATGTCTGGTTGTTCATCAGTACTGGTCCCTATACAGAGCCCTGAGGGACACCACTCATCACTGATCTACATCCAGACAGTGGGATCAAGTCCACCCTTGGCAAATTTGCAGACAACACTCAGCTGAGTGGTGCAGCTGATGCACCTGAGGGATGCAATCTCTTCCAGAGGGACCAGGACAAACTCTAGGAGAGAGCCCGTGGGAATCTCATGCAGTTTACCAAGGCAAAATGCAAGGTGCTGCACTCAGAGCAACCCTGGTATCAGCACAGGCTGGGGATGGACAGATCAGAGCAGCCCTGCCCAGAAGGACTTGGGGGTGCTGGTGGGTGAGAGGCTGGACATGACCCAGCCATGGGCACTCACAGCCCAGAGAGCCAAACGTGTCCTGGGCTGCATCCAAAGCAGCGCGGGCAGCAGGGCCAGGGAGGGGATTCTGCCCCTCTGCTCTGCTCTGACCCCACCTGCAGTGCTGCATTCAGCTNTCCCAGCACAGGAAGGACATGGACCTGTTGGAGCGAGTCCAGAGGAGGCCAACAAGAGGATCAGATGGATGGGGCACCTATCCTACGAGGACAGACCTAAATAGTTGGGATTGTTCAGCCTGGGGAAGAGAAGGCTCCATGGAGACCTTATGGCACCAGTAGTAGCATCCAGTACTTTATGAGGGTTTATAACACAGGTGGGGACAGACATTTAACCATGGTTGGTTGTGACAGGACAAGGGGTNACATCCAGACAGTGGGATCAAGTCCACCCTTGGCAAATTTGCAGACAACACTCAGCTGAGTGGTGCAGCTGATGCACCTGAGGGATGCAATCTCTTCCAGAGGGACCAGGACAAACTCTAGGAGAGAGCCCGTGGGAATCTCATGCAGTTTACCAAGGCAAAATGCAAGGTGCTGCACTCAGAGCAACCCTGGTATCAGCACAGGCTGGGGATGGACAGATCAGAGCAGCCCTGCCCAGAAGGACTTGGGGGTGCTGGTGGGTGAGAGGCTGGACATGACCCAGCCATGGGCACTCACAGCCCAGAGAGCCAAACGTGTCCTGGGCTGCATCCAAAGCAGCGCGGGCAGCAGGGCCAGGGAGGGGATTCTGCCCCTCTGCTCTGCTCTGCTGAGACCCCACCTGCAGTGCTGCATCCAGCTCGGGGGTCCCAGCACAGGAAGGACATGGACCTGTTGGAGTGAGTCCAGAGGAGGCCAACAAGAGGATCAGATGGATGGGGCACCTATCCTACGAGGACAGACCTAAATAGTTGGGATTGTTCAGCCTGGGGAAGAGAAGGCTCCATGGAGACCTTATGGCACCAGTAGTAGCATCCAGTACTTTATGAGGGTTTATAACACAGGTGGGGACAGACATTTAACCATGGTTGGTTGTGACAGGACAAGGGGTGATGACTTTAAAACTAAAAGAGGGTAGATTTAGATTGGATATAAGGAAGACATTTTTTATTATGAAGTTGGTGAAACACTGGGACAGGTTGCTCAGAGAGGTGGTGGATGTCCCATCTGTGGAAACATTTAAGGCCAGACTGGAGACAAGGCTCTGAGCAACCTGATCTAGTTGAAGACACCTCTGCTCACTGCAGGGGCCCGCTCCTAGAGTCGAAGGTAGTCTCTTTCTTTCCCACAGGAAAAGATGTTTCATGATTTGGGTGCCTAAGATGGGCAATCAGGAAAAGGAACAGGAACCCATACTCACTAGGTCCCAGTAAAATATGCAAGACTAAATTCCTTAATTGCAAAAAATGAATTTCCTCCTTTCTTTTCCTCACACTTCTGATACATTTCCATTGTGCAACACCTCAGCTCAGAATGATCAACGCTTAAAAAGAAACCCAAACTCTTGTGAGTCTGGGACTTATTCCCCCTTCTTTTGTTGTGTTAATGCATTCAGAGATTTTACAAACCGTGAACAGCAACAACAAAAACACACTTCCCATCCAGAATCTTACAGCATCTAAAGCAATCCTACCCCTGTACCACTGTCAGCCAGGCAGCACAATTCCCTTAACAGAGGATGAATTACAAGGGATGATGGATTGAGGACAGGTTTTTCAATCATCTTTGTCTCACTGTTCCAAAAGAGTATGAGCCACTAAACTAGACAACAGATGAGGTTGCTTCTTTCATTCCTTCATGTAATTCTGGCTTTGTCTTCCAATACTGAGATTTTAATGTTTCTCTCTGATATTGTAATAATGCATTTTAAAAATAAAATTCAACTCAACCTTGAATACTACCAACCATATAGTTACAACTACATGGTTACAACTAAACAATAATGAGCATAACAAATATAGAAAAGGATGACAGAAAGAAGATGGCATATTCAATTTGTCCACAGTTTAGCTCTGTAAATATTTCTTACATTTCTTATCTCATGCTCCTTTGAAGGGCTGGGGCTTTAGGAGCAATCATGTTCTTAAACTTAATCAGAACCACATGGAGGTCAGTGTGAGGGTCCATCCAAGTGAAGCAGAACTGGAAAGCATATTAAAAGTCAACTACAAAATTATTTCATATGTAACTTACAGAGTTTAAGAAGCCAATTTACACTGTTAGTGTCTTGGTATTGTTGAAAACAGAACATGTCAATGAAATAACTCACATTACCTTCAATATTTCTACAAATTAGATTTCTGAAGTCTACAACTAAAAATAAACAAAAGGAGTAACATGCTAAAAACCTCAGACAAGCGAAAAAGATAGAAAGTAGGACAAAACCCCTATTCCAAGGCCCTTCCTCCTGTTGCCTGTTTCTGATGATGATACTGCAGAAGAGCCAAATCCCTACAGTTTCATTTACATTAAGTGTTGACATCTCTATTCCACAATGCAAATCTGGACTTTGTATGATTTTTTTTAAACACTATTGAAATTACAGAGGCAGTAAATAGTTCACAAGGGTAAAGAGCAAAGAATGGGAACTACAAGCAAGAGCAAGTCAACAATTTAAAACCCTTTATTTAGCAGACATGATACCACCATGCATCATTTAATATGTATTACATGTATTATGCTATTTAAAAATGGAGTGAGGTACACAAGCAGGAGACAAGTCTACTCATCTACTAATAGGTCATGCCTAATACTCGTGCACAATTTTGAATGTAAACTACAATTAGTTGCCAATATCAACAAAACAAGCAGGCAGCTAGCGCTTGTTTTGGCTGGGTTTATTTTAAGCCTTTTTTTAGTTTTGTGTGTGAATTTTGCATACGTGAAAGGGAATTAAATAGCACTCAGTAGTGCCAGACACAATATGAGCAAACATTAGCCAGCATCAATGCACAGCTCTGTAAATGCATCTCATTTTTGACCTCCAGCATTCTTGCCGAAAGTCTAGGTCACAGAACAGGACTTCAGAGCCCTTCCTTTGTGTGATTTAAGCTCATAGTTGTGAGTCACAGTCAAACAGAGAGCACTGTCAATAATAGTGGTAAAGGATCACATTTGGGGAAAACTTCTCCCCTCTGATCTTCGCAGCACAAATAATGCTTACTCTGTATATGTTCCAAGCGCAGAACTCCCATTGAGGTTTCATTAGAAAAAAAGAGTACAGAATACACAACAGAGATCTACACTGTGGATAGGAGACTTGCAGCATGAATTAGAGAATAACTTTGCCCTTAATTTGAACTCATGTTCTTCCCTGATTCCCCACATTGCATCTGAAAGATCCATGTGTCGCTGCATTTTTCAGTCGTGCCGCAAGTGTGATAGAAGACCAATCACACTCCCTCTGATGGCTAATACAAAACACGTATTTCCAACACAACGAACCAAAATCACTTGGTAAGGCCAGCTGATGAAAAAACACTTCTTGTATACTTCAGTCTGATGTTATATACTCACAGTGAAAAGAAGAACCTTGAAGGTTCAATGTTCAGTGGCAGAAATGCACTTTGTATTCAGAGTGCCAACACATTATTATATTTTCAGTGCTTGATACAGATTTATTTGTGTATGTGTCATGGAAGCACTACTGAAAGCCTTTCAATTAGAGGGACAATAGAAAACTACACCTTCTAACATAAAATTCTGCTAATGTAGTCCTTGTTGTGCTTTAAATACAACCATAGGGGTTTTATTTTCCATCAAGGGAATATAATACCTCTCCTGCATCAGAGCACCGTTTACTGAACAACTTTACTGAGCATTTACAGAGTGACTTTTATTGAGTTGTGCTCATATAAATCAACCTCTGTTTTTTGCAACTCACCAGAACTGTCTCTTTATTTTCCTAACTTCTCCAAAATCGGAAAAAAAAAAGAATAAAAAGAAAATTGATCTCATGGGGAAGAGAAATGCATTTGATGTACACAAGCTTCCAACAGTTACAGACAGCCCTACAAAAGCTGCATGAACAATGCCCTTTTTCATCCCACTGAAATTTTCTTTTTTTTTTTTTTTTGCTTCCTAGTACAGCTTTCATGATAGCAGCAATCCTAGCACAGACAGTTTCAGTCAAGTGCCTTCATTGTGAGCAGTCTCAGTAATTAAACAGGTCTCAGTAGTTACAGACCCTGCTGTGTCAAGGTCTACACTAGCACACACCACACATCACTAGACGCGACAGAAACATGGAAGGAAATTTTAACCCAAAACCAACAGGAAAAACCTGACACACTGTTCATATGTCTGCAGTCAGCAAGTTAGACAAGACACTGTCAGGGAAACCTCGGACTTGTCCCACTGACAGGAGAACTGAACTTGACCACTTTTTGGGTGTAGAAAATTCTGACACAAAGAATAAAGGCTTACCAAACACTATTATGGAGAACAAACTAGTATAGTTTAACAGTAATCATAGTTTAAAGCAACTTTTTGGGAGCTGTGGGAGATTATGAAACATTATTGTTAATATACAAAATGTGCTGTTTTCAGCAATCATCTCATTCTAAGAAAAAAATTACTAGCAAAGCTATTAACATGCTTAAATCAAAGCTTTACACAAAGCTGGCCAGCTTGCAAAATTCTGGGCAAAATTCACTTCCAAGTTTCATTTACAAATGAACTTCACTTCACTGGCATTCACTAAAAACAGGAAGAAAAAAATCAAGATTCAACTTATGATGGAGTTTTTAAACATGAAGACAAAGAAGAAGTAAATGTCCCCGGCACAAGGGTCACTCCCTGTTCAGGAACTTGGCTTTGGAGCGTTAGGTTTTGCATGGAAAAAGCTGGGTGGGTGAGGAGGGATTAATGCTAGATGGAAGGGAAGATAAATAAACATTTCCTACAAAACATTCTGAGTTTTCATAGGATTTTAAAAGGGCAGGGAGGGAGTCAATATATTGATTATCAACATCTTTCAGTATTGATTTTAAATCCATTCCCACTATAATATTTCCACCTTTGATAACATATTCTTAAAAATCTAGTCTCATTATTATTATCTGCCTCATACGACAGAGAAGGTATATTTTTATTTCTAAAAAAAAAAATTTATCACCCACACTTTAACATGGAGAAAAACGGAAAAAAAAATAAAAGCCAGCACTGGAGTACAAAACACCAACCACACGCACCTTCCACTGTAATTGACACGTAACAATTCTAACCAATGCAATTACAGTGATCTGTCAGAACTTCTGCCTGTATAAAAATGAGATTAAATAAACAAGAAACAGAAAAATAGTATTTGGGAATAGATAAAGTCAAAAAAGTAGTGTGACTAAAGGCGCTTGCAGCTAAGGCACCTGTGCTTATTTCCACTTAGGAAGCAGCAGATGTTCAGCCAATAGATGCCTGGACATCTTCCTCACTGGCAACACACCAAACCTCACAGAAACCTCTGAAAGACGAATTAAAACAAGTCTTTAGGCCTGCAATAAAATAATCAGAGAGCACAACCTTCAAAATTAGCACTCTGACATCACAGACAGAGAATAACTGCTCTAGCCAATCTGTCCTTCAGCTGACTTGGCCAATCTGCAATTAGAAGGCTCTCTGAAGTTCCCTATAAGCAAAAGTGAAGGAGCAGGAGCTCATTTGTGAACAAAGATACAGAGAAGATAAAAAAATGCCCTTAAGGACTCAGTGAAGGTCAGATGCATAGTCTCAAAGAAGGCACTGGAAACAGGAAAAAAAAATTCCAGTATTTCATTAGCCAAAAGCCACAATATGCTGGCTGGAATGAAAAAAAAAAAAAAAAAAAAGGTAATAAGAAATTTTGGGGAAAAAAAACCTANNNAGTAGTGTATGAAAAAAAAAAAAAAAAAAAAAAAAAGAAGGTAATACGAAATTTTGGGGAAAAAAAACCTAGGTGTATGATAGAGACTCTATAAACATCAGTAAGAATGTCCAGAACAATCTGTGCTCTTATTAATCATAATTCTACAATGACAAAAAGACCATCTTTTGGAGTGAAAACAGTCATCACTGTCACATGCTCCATTATGGAAAGGATTTATGTGGTTTCCTCTTAGCAATGTAAACCAAGGCTCGAAAAGTTCAACGTGTTTTGCTTTTCAAAGCCCTCTTATGGCAACTACCGGGCACTACAGCGCTAATCCACACTCAAAACCGGCGAGAAATACTGGAAGAAAGGAGTGTTGCTCCACAGTGCTTTAGTATAATAAAAATCTGAACGTTAAATAAAGCAAAGAATAGTAGCTTTAATACAGAACTGAAATTAGGGATCATATTCCTTTGCTTTAATGTTGGCAAAATTACACCAAAATTTCTTTTAATACCTTGCAGAAACTATAATCACATTGTATTCAGAGCAAATCCCCACTTCTTACCTCAAATCACAGTTCTCAATTTGAAGCAAAATTTGGACTCTAAGCCCATGTGAACAGTTTTGAAGCAAATTTGTACCACTTTAATGCTTTTTATGACCTTTATTTTAAATCAAGGCCCTGTTCAGGGACATCGGAAGCTACAGTCTCCTATGATTGCTAAAAATAAAAATATACCTTATCTCTCATTCTCTCTGATTTCAAGTGGATAAAAGGCCATGCTGCATTCATTTTCATCTGTTTTGCTTAAACAAGTAATGATTTCATTTTCATCAATGATCCCACCAGCACAGACTTACTTGTATCTGCAGTATAAAAAGTGCTCCACAAAAGCAAATTCTATTTCATATCAAACCAGTCAAGACTTTTCAAGCTACTACTTGATACACCCACATACCATTGAACCTGCTCACCTTTTTCTTATTTACTTGTAGAAATAGCCTGTTTATCTGTTCAAAAAGACACCAGAGGACTGATTTACAGGACATACAGAAGGAGTCAGACTTTGCTAATGACCAAACATAATGAAGTTACATTTTTATCCTGGTATCTCCATCAGACCACTTTAAAGAGGAACTGAAGTTCTTCTACACATTTCACAAGACTCTTTCAAAATGTGCAGTACTTCCATTTGTCAACTGGCATGTTTTCAAGGCAATCCCTCTTGAGCCATAACAAATAGAAAGAAACATGAAAGAGTATAATAAGACAAAAACTTACCACAAGATCAAAGATTACATCATATTCTACAGCTTTTAAATTTGTACCCACTAAAAACAGATCTACAGTTTGAGATCAACACTTCACAGCGAAGTAGTCAGAAAACTATGTTTGATGCAATGCTACTTGCTATAGCACAAAATATTAAGTGACCACCTGTACATTATTCTTTGGGCGGGACCTTAAAAGCACAGAGAGATGCAAACATGGGGTGCGAATTTTGGCTGCAACTAAAAAGGAAATAGTAATGAATCTAGTAAAATGTACCACAAAAGTATCGTCTTCTTTCTGCTCTATGGACTTTCAACAACACCTTTATCAAACCACACAGCTAACAAAGCTTTCCTCATAGAATGATTTGCGTTTGAAAGGACGTTTAAAAGCCATCTAGTCCAACCCCCTACAATAAGCACAAATGTCTTCGACTAGATCAGGTTATTTAGTGCCCCATCCAACCTGACCTTGAATGTTTCCACAGATGGGACATCCACCACCTCTCAGGGCAACCTGTCCCAGTGTTTCACCAACCCCATTATGAAAAATGTCTTCCTTGCATCTAGTCTGAATCTGTTCTACTGCAGTTTAAAACTATCACCTCTTGTCCTGTCACAAAAAAACCCGTGTCCTGTTAAAAACTCTGCCCTCATCTTTTTTGTAAGCCTACTTTAAGTACTTTAAGTACTGAAAGGCTGCAGTAAGGTGTCTTCAGAGCCTTCTCTTCCCCAGGCTGAACAACCCCAATGCTCTGGGCCTGTCCCAATAGCGAAGGTGCTGCGGCTCTCTGATAATATCTGTGGCCCTGCCCTCGACTCGCTCCAACAGGTCCATGTCCTTCCTGTGCTGGGACCCCTGAGCTGGATGCAGCACTGCAGGTGGGGTCTCAGCAGAGCAGAGCAGAGGGGCAGAATCCCCTCCCTGGCCCTGCTGCCCGCGCTGCTTTGGATGCAGCCCAGGACACGTTTGGCTCTCTGGGCTGTGAGTGCCCATGGCTGGGTCATGTCCAGCCTCTCACCCACCAGCACCCCCAAATGCTGGTGCATTTTCCATCTCTAGGCAAGTATGATGATTTTCTGTCTTTAACACTGCTCATTAAAGTTATGGATAAACTTTATCACTCCCTAGATTCTCCCTTGCAGTATTCATTGAAATCCTTGAATTGATTCTTAATCCCACAAAATGGGAGAACTTTCTTTGACAGAGTTCCTGATCATAAAGAAAAGTGTGTGTCCCCCTGCTGTGTCCCACCAAGCAAAAAGAGGGTCTCCCAGTGCCAGAACAGCACTTGGGGCGGGGAGAGGGACTTCTCCAAACAGACATGTCCTCAAGAGCTGAAGGGAAATCATACTATAATCATATGCTCATATTGTAGCTTCCAGTGCACATCAGGACTCCCAATTCCAAAGGACTTCAATGTTGTGCAGGCAGATCTCACACAGCACAGCTGTCTGCATGTGATGCTCAACTGCAGACCCTCACATGTTTCTTTTAAACCATGCTCAAATGTCCATTCTGAAACACACCATCTGCAAAAGCACTAAGCAAAACATAGAAAAACTGAGTAATTTGGCACTTTTTTTCCTTTTTTGGCCTTTTTTGAATGTTTTACGGTTACAACATTTGGTTTTTGAAACTGGGTCCTTATTGCATGCAATGTTGTATGCCTGTAAAGAATAATTGCGTGAAATAAAGAGAGAACGCTGAAAAAACGCAAATCACTGGCTCCTGTCCTGCCTGATCTAAGTCCAATTTCTATGCATTTTAGTCATATTAAATTTAACTCCTGGAAGTTTAAACTGTCAATTAACTCAAAATAAGTCCCATTCTACAGGGCAGACACTTGATTCTCCTCATTGTTTGACTCTTGTTGAAACATACCTGCAACTGATTGTAAAATAATCACTGTTAAAAAACAGGGTAGGCTGTCACCGTTTGGAAAAATAAATGCTTCACAAATGAAAAAACCAAATTTGTCTTTTTAATTTACTCATACCTTGTAATTGTAGCTCAGATGTATTTAGTTTTATTCCACAATGTATTGAATAAACATTACCGAAATAACTCTACCAAGACCCCATCAGCAAAGACTGGATTTTTTCCATATGGAATAAATACTGGTACCATTTTCCATACGTCTTTGCTTACTTTCAGTTCTAAATATAAAAACACTGCAAACAGAAACAGGCATAGAAGAGTTATCAAATGCTGCTAGAGCCAAAACCTGGACACAAATGTAACATCATAAGGCAAACAGGTCTGGACTTAAAATGAAATTCCAAGATTCTGAGTGCTATAGGAAGCAGCTGCTAAACTCAAAACATATCAGTGCATTTTCATCAAACTTTGGTTGTTTTTTCTTGTTTGTTTGTTTGATTTGTCTGTTTGTTTTAGTTGTTTTTGTTGTTTTTTGAAGTGTTCACAGAAAATTAATTTGCCATTTTGACTGCCCTAACGTGTAAAGTCTGGACAAAAGAACAACTGTATGCATTGAAAGGCTACTTCCCACTTCCAACCAAACAAGAGCAAGTATGTTCCTGAAACCCAGCCAAGCAGCTGTATTTCAAAAAGGTTCTGTTTCATTCTTAATTTGGAAACAAAGGAGACTGCTTTGCAAGGTATTATTTGCATTACTCTAATAACCTAGAAACCAGATCATGTGCCTGTACGTACAAAAACTTAGACTGTAATTTGGCTGACTAGACTGCTCATCATATTTTCAGCTGTTTTATTAACAGACCTTTGTTTCATGGGAGTAAGATGCCAGTGAAAATATTTCAAGAAAGACAAAAATTACATGTCACCTTAAAGTAAGGGAAAGAAAGAGTTTTAGCTTCAAACTGCTTGCTGTCTGGCTGTTTGTGCTTCATGCAACACACGGCAATTCACAGACTGGACAGACAGCTTCAGTACAAACAAATTTGTAGACAGCTCGCAGTAAGGATTCAATTCTGACAGATCCTCAGTAACTGCAGTGTCAAGTAAGATGCTTCTAACTCCACCGCCCTCCTCAGATTTTACAAAGGTGTTTTTACTCCACCAGGAGCAGCCCCCATTAGCACAGACACTACTTCAGAGTTGTTTTTGTCAAGCTTGAGAAAGCCCTAAGAGCAGGAAGAGAAACCACTGTTTGACTCGAAGTCCTGCTCAACTTTCATCACTCTTCTGTAGTTAGAAAATACCTGGAGGAAAGACAGAGGGGCCAGATGTCTCTGCAGCCAGCTTGTCAGACGCTGTAGCAAAGTTATTACTGAAATAATAGTAATACTTAATATTCAAAGAAATACTTAAAGAAACTTAAAGAAACTTACCAGTAGAGAAAATAAAAACTGTGTTGTCCCAAAGACCGTATGTTTTCAGAGCATCAGTAAGATTTCCTACTGCTTCATCCATAAGAGTCACCATTCCTGCATAATGGCGCCTCTTTACATCTTTTATGGAAGAATATGGTTTCATGTATTCTTCAGGGACCTCGAGAGGTTCATGCACAGACTGAAAGGCGAGATAGAGAAAGAGGGGCTGGGGTGGAAGGGACAGAACGGAAATTAGTTGAACACAAAGTAGTAAGTGCAAATGTTACTGCAGCAAAAGCAGACCTGATTTATAAGCAGTGCAGGTAGTGTGCTTTGATTTCTTCTAACACTTCTACATCTTCTAATCCCTGCACATAAACTTAGAAAGCTTTGAAAAATTACTGTTGAAAAGCTGTGGAAAAACATCAGGTGTATCTCTTCCTCATAACAGAATTGTTGACAACTTCTTTCTATTAAACTTCTCCCCTTAAACTTCCCTTCTCTTTTTAGAAGTGCAAACTACTTGCTAAACCATTTCTAAAAACTTATTAATTGCATTATAATAAAAGAAATGGAGAAGGGTAGCAGGCCAGGACCATGCAGACGAAGCTGATTTTCGCAGCAGACAAGAGAAGTTTTACAAGTGCTACTTATCACATTTATCTCTATGTACCTACTGAATAGCCTCAGATCACATCCCAGATACAGTTATACTAATATTAACATTTTTTAAAATATTCTTTAATGTTCAAGTTATCAGAGTAGCAGCTGTTGACTGTACCTTCTCACTTTTGTGATTGGCTATAAGATCTATAGCTCTTTCTGTGAATAAATTTGTGGAGTACACATTTTTAAATCCAGTTGCAACTTCTTCTCCATCTCGGAAGTCCAGAGCACAGCGCGTCACATTCCTTGCTTTGATGAGGACGCAGCGGTCATGATTATAATAATCCTCACTGCCCAGGAGATAGCCTAGAACAGGAAAAGATGTCAAATGAGCAGGCCAACATCGTGTCACATAAACACATACATCAGGAGGAGAAGAAAAGTCAAACACAAATATCAAAGCATTAGTGGTTTTGAGCTGCAATACTAATTCAACCCTGGACCACCTACAGTGACACCCTGACAGGTCTAAGTAGCTCCACATTTAATATCTCATAGGATTTCCATTGCTAATGCAAGTAGTAATTTCAAAAGAAATTAAACATTCTGAAAGCAGTTCAATGATTTATTCATCCTTTGATATCCTTTAGCATTAAACTAATACACTGAGAGCAAAGATAGTGATCAAGCCGTGTACTAGTCTGATTTCTGGTGCTATGATTTTTGTATGTTTGCATTTTGACGTAAGACTTCCACCTCTCTTAGAAAGTCTGGAATTTTTAAAATTCACTTATTCATAAACGCCCCAGTTATGAATCATCATGGCTGCTGTAAGGTAATTTCTGATCCACTGCTGACACCAGCTGGTGAAGAAAAGACACTACCATTTAGCTATCCAAAAGGAATTAAGCAAAAATTCTACATGTGTAGATTTGGTCTAACCTAGGGCTAGCCTATTAAGCACTGAGAGCCCCTGCGTTTTAGCAGTCACAGATAAAACTTTTCCAAATCTCTTGAATCTCAAAAATTACACCTGAAATTAGATTTTAAAATTTTCCTCCAATACCCTGAAAAAACAGATGAATCTGAAAAAAATACAGTCTTATGTTCTGCAAACAAAAACTTGGGACAAAAATCCAAGACAGAAGAACTTTACTTGAATTTTTATTCAGCAGCTTCAGCTATTTATTTCTGCAAAAACAAACGTACAAGAATAATGAAGTTGTCTTAAATACAATATAAATGGCTACTATATTTTTAGGAGGAAAAAATGGGTATTCTTTCAAAAGATAAAGTGATTTTATGTGCAGACTGCTTACATCAATGTACTCAGAGGCACGTGTTGCATTTTTTCCATTTTGAACGCCCACTGGGGGAGACTCTGCAGCAAGTGTGCCACAGAATCAAATGCCCCTAATCATGATCGATGCCTACTGGAATCACATGAAAACCATAAGATATCACAAAGCTATATCCTACTACATCCTCTGAAAAATAAAGTCACGTTGGCCACCCAACAACCATACCCAGAGCCAGCCTGTCCTCAGGCTCCTGCATTAGGAGCCTGCTCAGTGCCAGGGTGAGATTTCACAAGAACAACAGCCTATCCACACCTATGCCATCAAAAAGATCCCAAGGGATGGGAGGAAGCACAAATGTTTAAGCAATGAGCTGTTATATTCCAATCCACATATATTCGCTTAATTCAGTTGTGAAACCATGGCCGTCAGCTCCCTGAAGAACGAAAAGAGATAAACTATCTAAGGGAACAGTTCTTCCCACCTAACGTTTGGACCAACATAGTTTATAAAAAGCACACACATAACACAGTCACACTCTTCATCTAAGCCTGAGGTTAGACAAGAGCAACACAGACTTCTGCACTGAAATGAACTGTTTTGAAATGCATCATTCAAGGAAATTGCCTTAAAAACAAACAAGTGGAGATGGACCTCTTTGAGCTCAGTGATGTGCAGAATGAGATGTAGAGCAGACAGCCCAAGTAACATAACATCTGTGACACTTGTGCAAAACTAATAAATCTGGAATTGACACTGGGACAGGAGCCCAAACCACACAAGGAACAATAAACAGTGAGTAGCTGCAAGTTGCTCTGCAAGTAATGCACTCACACTTGGACAATCTATTGTTTAGTCTGAGAGTCTGACTTCCTAACTTGTGAGTTTTTGGATACTACTTCATAGAGGCTTTCACACCATCTCATTATCAGCTCTGGAAAACCAAAGCTATGCAAACTGGCTGTAACCCCCATTCTCTATTCTCCTGGGCTGCTGTAGGTAGGAGACAGAGAAGCTGGAATAAAGTTAAGTCTAGGAAGGAGGAAGGGGTGAGGGAAGATGGTAAGAGAGAAACACCTTACTTGGAGGCACACAGTAATTCCAATACTTTCTCCAGTAAGTTGTAAAGCTCGAGCATACATTTAAGGCATTATCATTTTTTTAAGCAGTGATACTTCAGAAATATGCATACCCAGGTATGGCTTTGCTTACAAACAGTTAATCTGCTGTTCTTACAAGAATGGGGCATCCTTTTTAACACTGCATTCACTGCCCACGTTAAATCAAACCATTACCAAAGTAAGTGTCAAATCCTCTGCGGGTTGGAAGACATTCTTTTCTGTACATCCCTAAATGCCACTTCCCCACCATGTGAGTAACATATCCTGCCTCTTGAAGTAGCTCTGGGAGGAGTTTCTCATCCAGTGGCAGACAGCTGGGCTGGCATGGCCAAATTATCTGGTGTTGTAAGCCTGTGTGGATCTAGCAGAGAAAAGAAACATGAGAGATCACTTATAGTGCACCCCATGGGTTAACTTATAAGCAGGCCCAAAAGGAAACACAGCTGCATCACAGGTTAGCATTAGTTTTAGGGGCTCTTCATTTTACTGATGTAGCACTGAAGATGATGAGGAAGCTGCAGGTGGAGGGCAGGGGTTGTACAGAGGAAAACAAGAAAATAGCACTGCAAGAGTTAACATCTTCCCAAGCATAAATCAAGCACAGTCTAATAAAGCCCCAAAACAAACCAACCCCAGACCAAACAAATCTAAAGCCTTTTATACTTTTAGCTAGAAATCTAATAGGGAAGAATTACCATTATGGTCTGTTTGAAAGCTAAGGACATCTCAATGGGGAGTGAGAAATTTTAAATGGGATTGAAATGGGCAAAAACACATACGGCAGGTGAGGCTACCAAGCTTTTGCCTGTATCAAGAGAACAGTCACTGAGGAAAGGCTAATAAAAGAAAACTATTTTTCTATTACTCTTCTAAATGGATACTATATATATACATTTATATATTTATTTGCATGCTTTAAATGAGTACAAGCACTATAAAAAGCATTTGGATACGAGGATGACACAAGCTTTACACTGCCTAGATCTGACATTTAATAGTTCTTATTAACAGACATTTAATAGTTTAATAGTTTCCAGTCTTACTAGGTGGGGAATTTTGTGTCTCTTTACAAAACCATGACTGACAACAATACTTCACGTAGTATATCATGCTGGATGTAAGGAACCTCCTCAGCTACTGATAGTATAAGCTGACTTTTGTCAACTTCCCTGTCTTCTCCACAATCAAAAAGGCAATACCCTAAACCTTAGGCCTGCAAACATATGTATACAAGTACAAATATCTTGTTTATATATTGAGTGTTTCTAGCAATCTGTGTGTGTGTCAAAGCACAAAGCCTCCAAGAGCCCCTGGAGCAGATGACACCAGATTTTATGACTTCACTAAGCACACCAGTGTAGCAAGCTGCACAATTAACTTTCAAAGCACTGCTTTAGCAACTCTCTGAACTGAGTTTTAAAACAAATAAGCCCTGATCTTAGGCAAGTGGGTAAGGAGGCCCTTTTCTAAAGGCCCTACTAGTTACTCATTTTCTTTGAACAAGGAGGTTCCAAAAATTAAATTATAGTATAAATTTTATATTCTATACAAAAATATATTTTAAATACTTTAAAATACTGTATTACAGAAAACATTATTAATATACGGAAGGACACAAACTAGCAAGCATTGTAATTTCTTGCACCGTATTTGGAAAATGAGAAAAAGGAGAAGGAAGCAATAATTTAAAAATATATAGCTATTTTACACCAGGACCATTGCTTTTCTTTCATACAGATTGCAAGGTGGCTACCAAAACTCCACCTCCAGAAAGGACCAGATTTAGGTTACTTTCTCAAGTCTCTCAGCAACTGTTAATCATATTCATGGGTAAAACAACTTAAAAAAATCCCACATATTTTTTGCATAATATAATTATTTGCTGCATAATTATTGCTGCACAGAAGGTCTCCTCTATTTAAAAAAAGAAAGATTACTTCTGTTTTCTAATATTATTTTACTCAACACAAAGATTATTAAATTATCAAGCCAGATATATGGGATGAATTTAAATCCAGACTGATCTATAGGTATTTTCAATGTCCACTTTCAAGATGTGATGCAGCAGTGGCCCATGTCTTGGAAGCACATTCAGATTATAAACTGTATTTTAAAAATAGTCACTATGAAAAAGTATTTTAGGTTATTTAATAGAACAACTTAAAGAGTGGGTAAAGATAATGGAAATTGCTTCTTCCTATTCATCATTATCCATTCTCGGAGTTTCCAGGAACAGGACAAATGTTGCTTGGAAAGAGTGTCACCTAGAACAACCTGCCTGCCACAAGAGAGAGCATCGACTAATACAGGATTGAGTTTATTTTCTTTCATTCAGAGCAGTCTCTTTGGCAAATCACTACGGTTAACATGGATGTGCAGGACTTCTTGAGAGAGAGGGGAAGTTTCTGAAATACACTTAACCCTTCGTGAGTTTCTTCCTCCTGTCCATGTTGTATGTCCATGCTTCTCTTCCCGCCCTCCACTCTCCATGTTTTTGCAAAAATTGCAAAAAAGAATGGGAACGGGTAGAAGTATACCAGTATTGTAACACCCAAATCTTATACCTGTGCAACTGGGAAAAAAAAGTTAAAAAAAAAAAAAAGTGGAAAAAATCAGGATAATGACTACGAACTATGTGGTCACCCAGACTAATGATTACGCTGTGCGCACTCCATCGAGGAAGCGCAGAACATCTACACCTCCGGTACCAGGTGGAGGTGAATGTACAGCTTGTGACGCATTTAAGCGCTGCACTGGAAAACATGTTGCAAAAACTGAACAAATGGTGCTGATCTGCTTCCGCCTGCGTCTCGACCGTGTGCCTGTCCAGTGGAAAAAATATCCAAGAGTCAGATGACTAGGGCAGGGATATCTCCCACGACAGGCTGCCGTGCCTGTTAACCCAACCGAAGCACAGAGAGCACCTCGGCTTTTCTGGCACAGAACAGTTTGCACTGATTCCATGTACAATTTACTCCCGAGCTCGCAGACACAGCGAAGTTTGCGTTTCAGAGCAGCTGTTTTCCACAGCGCAGCCCTCTCCCCTGCGCAGCGGCCCAGAGACCCAGGGAGCCCCAGCGACACGGGGTACGGCCAGAAGCAAGCAGGGAGCAGCCGCAGCATCCCCGGTAGCGCGGGATGGAGGGTGGAGC
>VZRS01003123.1:244096-336635 GCA_013398055.1 Ifrita kowaldi
GCGGTGCCGGGGCGGTGCCGGGGCGGTGCCGGGGCGGTGCCGGGGCGGTGCCGGGGCGGTGCCGGGGCGGTGCCGCGCAGGGGCCGGGCAGGGGCAGGGTTCGGATGTCGCCGTGTCCCCGCTGGGGTGGCAGTAGCGGCACGTGCCCAGAGTGAGAGCGGTGCAGCTTTAGGCCGATGGGTTTTGGTATAAGTTTAAAAAAGAAGCTGTAAAGGCGTTGCCGGTGTTGACAAAGTGTGCAACCCGCTGATGCTGGCGGTCCCTTCTGATTTTGTCTTTCTTCAACTCCTACATTAAACACCTGGTTTAAACCCTGGAGCCTTTCCCAGGGGCACCAGGGAACTATGTGCAAGCTTGTGTCTGTAGTCATCTATGGTTTCAAGGAAGTCAGTACAACATTATGAGGACAGGACAGAGTGCATTGTGGTAAAATTAACTGGACTGTTACTTCTGTCTTCGCAGCAGCTCATCCATCTTCTATGCTGCCTACGGAGCTTATTCTGTGTGTAAGCACAGTGAGGCAGCTGCAACACACACATGGCCTTGCTGCTGGCCAATGTGCAGGACAGCCTGGGAAAAACAATTTCCACCATCACTGAAGATGCAGCTGAGCTGATACAGCAATTATTCCTTTTGGAGCAACTCTCTTTGCCAGCATCAGCTGCTAGCACACACACGCACACACACACANTCAGGATAATGACTACGAACTATGTGGTCACCCAGACTAATGATTACGCTGTGCGCACTCCATCGAGGAAGCGCAGAACATCTACACCTCCGGTACCAGGTGGAGGTGAATGTACAGCTTGTGACGCATTTAAGCGCTGCACTGGAAAACATGTTGCAAAAACTGAACAAATGGTGCTGATCTGCTTCCGCCTGCGTCTCGACCGTGTGCCTGTCCAGTGGAAAAAATATCCAAGAGTCAGATGACTAGGGCAGGGATATCTCCCACGACAGGCTGCCGTGCCTGTTAACCCAACCGAAGCACAGAGAGCACCTCGGCTTTTCTGGCACAGAACAGTTTGCACTGATTCCATGTACAATTTACTCCCGAGCTCGCAGACACAGCGAAGTTTGCGTTTCAGAGCAGCTGTTTTCCACAGCGCAGCCCTCTCCCCTGCGCAGCGGCCCAGAGACCCAGGGAGCCCCAGCGACACGGGGTACGGCCAGAAGCAAGCAGGGAGCAGCCGCAGCATCCCCGGTAGCGCGGGATGGAGGGTGGAGCGCCCGCCCTACCTGGTAGCGGCCCGAGAGGAGCTGGCTGCGGGACGGCGTGCAGAGCGGCTGGGTGTAATAGCGCTCCAGCCGCACGCCGCCCGCGCCCAGCGCGTCCAGCCGCGGCGTGCGGATGGCAGAGCCGTGCCAGCCCACGTCGCCCCAGCCCAGGTCGTCGGCCAGCACCAGCACGAGGTGCGGGGCGGGCGGGAGCGCCAGGCACAGGGGCAGGCGCAGGGATAGGCACAGGGACAGGCACAGCAGCCGGCCGAAGGACACGCACAACCCAGCCGCCCGCCGCGCCATCNGGACAGGACAGAGTGCATTGTGGTAAAATTAACTGGACTGTTACTTCTGTCTTCGCAGCAGCTCATCCATCTTCTATGCTGCCTACGGAGCTTATTCTGTGTGTAAGCACAGTGAGGCAGCTGCAACACACACATGGCCTTGCTGCTGGCCAATGTGCAGGACAGCCTGGGAAAAACAATTTCCACCATCACTGAAGATGCAGCTGAGCTGATACAGCAATTATTCCTTTTGGAGCAACTCTCTTTGCCAGCATCAGCTGCTAGCACACACACGCACACACACACACAAGAGCAAGACCCGTGTGTCTTCCCTCCCCTTTCAGCCCCCAATCCCCCGCAAAATCATGAGCAAACCAGTGCTTTTTTCTCTCCATTTGCCCATTCGGATGAGAAGCCTAGACAGAGGTCTGGCTGTAAGATGGTGCTTGTGACTGTTACAGTGTAGGAAGGAAGTGAAGTAACATAGAAGCAGAAATAGCAGCAATGTCAACAGGGCTGTTTCTTCAAACCATGTAATCGTCTAAAGCAATATTGCAAACAACCACTACCTTAGTTACAATCTTGATGTAACATCTAAGAGAGTGAAAGGACAGAAATAGCTGTCAGCTCTGGTCAATTTTGTTCATCCATGGAATATGCATACATTTCAGTGTCCAGTGGAAAATCAAATAACCATATGTTTCCCATTCAGCTGGAATGGTAAATATTTGTATTCCCAAATTTATATAGCCATTTGGTAACAGGTGAAAGAACAGTCCACATTAAAAGTTGTTTTTCTTGGTTAGAAAGTCAAATATTGAGTATACTGGACTCCTGACTATTTTCTGACAAGTCTCTGTAGAAAGAAAGTTCCTGCTTGTATGAATGAAGTCTAGTGGATAAGCCTATGAAGCTACCAGGTTGGGGTTTTTTAAATCCCACAGATTTCCCTGCTGGTTTGAAAACAACAGCTATGATGAGTGATGTCAGCTTTTTTTCTACGAGAATGTACTACAGTCTGCAGTCAGTACTGGAACAAGAAGCAACAGTACTGTCCTGAAGTCAGTTTTCTCTGAAGTAAATTCATGGATCGCTGGCAAACTGGCATATGACTATGAGTAGTATTTTCTTTTTTGAAATGTGATTCACACTGTTCAAAAGCTGCAAAATTCTGATTTATCTTTTTCTAATTCAGATCCTATGACCAGTCTCAAATGTCTCACTGAACTGTTTTATTTTTCTAACTTTTTCCATGTTCTTATTACAGGTAAATTTCATTCAAATGTTAGCACATTCCCACAGAAACCCTTTTTGTTCTCTCAAAATAAGTACTTCAAAAATCTGCACAGTGCTGGTGAAACTGGAAATTTTGAAACAAAATTAATAATCTCTGTAATTCGTAAATTCTTTAATTTCACCTTTCATACTTCCAAAGTTATCACAGTGTTCAAGTGTAGCTGAATTCATATTTCCTTGTAGAGAAGTGTCAAGAGTTATGTACTGGTTGTCCTACGCCACTAGAACTGGATAACCTCATTGCCTGACCATAGTTTAAACATTAAATTGAACTGTCTTAAATATACACTGCAGATACTGCACAGTCACAGTCTGGATATTTCTGCCTGTCATACTTTCTAATATTTTGGGGGTTTATTTTAGTTTTATTTTACTACTTGTTGAGGGAACTGAAATCCCAATCAGAAAAAAACTATTTCTCTCAGAGAGTATTCTCTTGAATCAAAAGAATAAATCCAGGAAATGGCCTATGCTCAGTCTCTTATGTTTCAGTTTATCTTTTCTGAATTTGGGGTTGAGTAATTTGGATGTTGTTTTGGGATCAGTGAGTAAAGAAGTCATTAGAGTGACACACATGGTTACAGTAGAGTGACCCACCTGGTTACAGTATCGGTGTGCATTTATCATGCCATACAAACCATGAACTGGACACTTTTTGTCATAGCACGTGGAAACTTGGAACAAAAATTCAAATGGTAATAGTAGCATCTACTCTGGTGTGCAAAAACTCTGGAGATGGAAAAATATAGGAAAATGACAAAAAATGTGTCAGCGAAAATTACTTTTTACATATCCTGATCTGAGTATTTCAGAAAATTTCCTAGATGACCAACTGACATTTTTTCACCTCATTGCAGATGTGTCTCCTCTGTTAGCTAATGAGGTTGAGAAAGACTGTGAAAAAGTCTCTGCCAGTCTTTCTACACTGGTATTTCTGTTTGATTGGTTAGAAGCCTCTCAAAACTCAGATGTGCTACTTAGACATGCTTGCTCCTATTCACTTCCTCTTGCTATGTCTTGGCACAAGTTTAGGCAACACCATAGCTCAATCTATAATGAAAGGAAGAAGTGACAGGAAACTATGATAGCTGCTGAACACTTCCCCCACCTCATTTCTTCAGGTTCATGTACTTTTTTTTTTAATAACCTTAAAAATTTGACTTACATATGTTAACCTCTATGTGGGCACCATTTGTAAAGCTTTGTCTTGATATTGTTTCATTTATCTGTGCTGTGCAGAACGCAATGTTGAGCTGTTCTGATGAATACTCAGTGAGCTGACTTGGATATCAGAGCAGTAAAAAAGAAGCCAGGTCAACTAGAAAGCACTTTCAAACATGGCTATCAGCTACAGCACTTCTAATTCTCGGCCATCCTTGCTTAAAACTACTTCTGATGTCTCTGCTCCTGAATTCATTGTTAAAGAGAAAGCACGGACATTCTTAAGAAATAACAGAGAGCAACAAGATACTCCATTTGCCTTATATGTGGTCAGTGACGAACAAGAAATTGTTTTAGTCTTGTAAGCTGGCTGCAGGAAAGAAACTTTATATATTCCCAGGAACATGATAACACATTGTTATCTTATCTAAGACTTAGCATCATGGAATATGCTAAATTGGAAAGGACTCACAAGACTCATTGAGTCCAACTCCTGGCTCTGCACAGGACAACCCCAAGAATCACACTCTGTGCCTGAAAGCATTGTCCAAACACTCCTTGAACTCTGACAAATTTGGCACCATGACCATTTCCCTGAGGAACCTGCTCCAGTGCCCAAAAACCCTATGGGTGAAGAACCTTTTCCTAACACCCAACCTAAACCTGCCCCAGCTAGGCTTCAGGCCATTCCTTCAGGTTCTGTCACCGATCACCGCAGAGAAGAGATCAGTATCTGTCCCTCAGGATGAAGTTGTGACCTCAGCCACTCCTCATACAGCTTCCACTAATTGGGCAAGGCTTGATCTTGGTGAGACTTGGGTGACAAGATCTGTCAGTGAGAAACCCACAAAGAAGTCAGTGTATGGGCCTGTGTAATAGTACATTGTAAAATGAGAGAGGTCTGCATCAGCTACATGGAGAAATTAGGGGTTGGGAGGTTACAGCCGGAAATGCAGGTCAAGCTCACGGAGGGTACAGCTTCTGAGTTCACTTAGCTATATCTGCTATTCATTACTCTTTACTCAGGCTGCAGAAAGCCTGTCCCTTCTGAAATCAGATTGATCTGGCTGATGTATTAATCTTTCTTCTGAGTCAGAAAAGGAGCTACAAACCTGATTGTTACTGTCAGGCTGGGATACTGAGGCATTGTTGGAACACTTCTGGCATAGCAAAGCATAGCAAAGCTACTTAGGAAAGTATAGGTGAATCTGTCTCAGAGTAACTGTTGCACTACGCTCCAGGATGTGGTGTCTAGTGAATTTGCATAATCTTGGGAAATACTGAAAGTCAAAACTATGTTCCTACGCATAGCTCTTTTCCTCCATAGTCTAAGCAAAACCATATAGCATCGTGTTGTACTTCAGATTTCTTAAATGCTCGCAGTCACAGTGGTTAAGTGCCTCATTACAAATAATGTTATCTTTAGAAAAAGTAACATTCTGATGGTTCAGCATAATAGAACTGAATCACTTAGGAAAGTATAACAGACAATAATTTCTGAATGGATTTTTCGTTCAAGATAGTACTACATGAAAACAGGCAAAGCTCATGTATTTAATTTTGACCTGCTTTGTAAAAGATATTTGAAACAGCACAATGTAATGTCAGCTTACTTTATCAAGACTGAATGTTCATTACTCAAATTATGTTTCTCCTGGTATATACTATTTGTACATTTGCTTCTTTGCTGAAGATTTAGAGGCACCAACTCCCTTGAAGAAAGTGCATTTTGGACATGATTCATACATACTTTGAAAATATTTATCTATAGCCTAAAGGAGAGCATTACTAAGTTGGAAATTTTAACATTGTTATTCAAAAGAATTGTTGAGCATATTATTGAATTCCAGAAAACTGTTTTATTAATTTAGTGTGTTCCCATCATACATACTATCCCATCCTGTGTACTTGGGTTATTGAATATTTAACACTCAATAAAGCTCCTTTGCTGGGACTTTAATTATATTTTTTCATTGTTAATATTTCTGTGTAATAATGTATGGCTCTTACTATTGCTTCAATCTATAATTAACAGTAAATAAAAAGTGACCATCTTTGGCACATCTAACTCTTCAGATTTAATACAGTAAATCTGTAATTTTAGCTTTATTCAGAAATTGAATGATAAACTCCTGTTTGTTGTAGGATATTACATGTAATCTGCCAGAGGATTTGTGAATAATAGCGAAGAATGGGCTTCCTACAACTGTTTCATTGAGAAGAACTAGATTTTGGTCTTCTGTGAGGATTTCTGCCAGGCTGACACGCAGAGAAAAAATGTCAGGAATTCAGTTTGCCTTTAATAATGCCTTTATTATTTTAATGGTTGATGGGATGTCTTTCAATTCCTTATGAAGCATTCTGTGTAGAACTAGTGATGATTTTATGGCAAGTTTGCTATTCATGTTGTAAAGTAGCCAGGATAAGCTACTTTACCTCAAGGGCAGGCAAAGGAGGAACTGTTAGTGTGAGGAAGGGGGAGTAATTTGCTGTTGGACACCATCAAGAGCACCTTTCTCATATGGATTAATGCAGATCTGACAGCCAACGTGGGAGCAAGCTGAATCGACAATGTACTCATTCTCTGCCACTTTCTGCTCACAAGTGCTTGCTGCTGGGAAACAGAGCACACAGTGGCTCATCAGCTCTGCTCAGCTCTCTAATGTGAACAGTGCACACAAGGCAGTAGGACATAATGCCATTGAATTTCTCACTCATGTATGGCATTGAAGATCTTGTATTTAGTAATTTGCAGATCTGAGTAGTTTAATTCTCATAATTTTATGCATATTAATGGTACTATTTTCTACTGCACAATTTGCTGTATCCTCATCTGTGTTTACATTTTGGGACTTTCACCCTTTCTCTGAAGGCGCATTCTCGTTGGTTCAGTCAGCACCAGTGGCTCTTGTATAATGGTTGCTGGATAATTTTTACCTAAAAGTTCAACTTCCAATTTCTGTCCAACTTTGCTGAGTTCCATGGGAACATATGCAAAAGCTAGACTCTGCTGAGCTCCATAACTGAAACATCCAGATGTGGTATTGCCAATAACCTGAAAAAACCAAAAACAATTGTATTTATTTTCAAGACGCGGTGAGATTTTCTGACAAAAAAACCCAACCAACAACCCAAACAACTAGACTTCTCACATTTTGTTTATACACTTCAGACATCAAGAAAGTTTCAAGTGTGTCATGCAGTTCATAATATTCTCAACAGAGAGTAACACCACCTGAAACCGGGAATATTTTGCTCCTTGAAAAAATAGCCTATTCTTTTTATGTTCAGTTAAGTTTTCACTGGAACATATACAATATGCTTGTTTATGTTTATTGTCTATAACAATGTAACTGCTAGTGACTATTTCAACACATAATCTATGCCAAAGTGTGGAGCCCCAAACTCTGCTGTTGTTTCATTTATTTTAGGTGAGTAGCAAAAGTGTTCTTAGGACAATGGTGAACTTGCAGAAGAAGAGAACGGATGACAATACTTTGTCTCTGTTCCAACCCTAGTTTCAGTGACTTGATAGCATTTCACATCTTCTCTGTAGGTATTTAGTTAGTCTTAACTTCTTGCTTGAAGATTAGAGTGGTTATCATAGCTTCAAATAGTTCTGTGCCAGTAAAATAGAAATAATGCATTCACACTTGAAACACAAAGATTCTGTTCATGGAGAATTAAGACTGATTTTTTGTAAGATGAACTACAGCCCTTGCCTTGCCATTATGCCACACGCTTTCATTTCCCTCTGGATCAACATTATCTGTTTCCAGGGTGAGATACACCAGTCGTCGTTCGAGCCCCTTTTCTTTAATCTGCTTCAGTGCTTGTTTTCCTGTAAAGTCTGCTGCCTGAAATAATACAAAATAATGATGATATATGTTTATTCGGGTTCTCCAAAATTTTTAGAGATATAAATATCTAAATGTATCTTAATGTGTTTGCCTCTCACCTAAGTATTTTGTATGAAATATAGATGAAATCAGATCTTTGGCAGATAGTATATCTTGTATCTTGGTATTTTTATCCTGGTATATTATATCTTGGTAACTTCGTTCATGTATTAGTTTTCCTAGATCTCAGCCTCTTATATTTGTAAAACCAACGTAGTAGAAACATGTTCGTAGTGAGCCGTGTTACAAGACTACCTGCCTGGTTAGGGTTGTAAGCCAGAAGACTGTACATCAGTTCAGTGACTATGACAAGAAATGAATTCCAATACCCAGATCCTAAAGCCTGGGCCTTGCTCCGTTAACTCAATTCCTTTTTGCCATCATCAACTTATGACAGTAACCTGTCAGTATTCCATTTTGGTGTCTCTGCCAGGCTGCACAGCTGGCAGTTTACTCATATTCTTGTTTTAAGGTAGGTATGGTTTTTTCCCATATCTACCATTTTGTGAGATAATGCAGCATGTTTTGTAAAGAATACTACTATTGTTTGGAGTTCCCTTTTTCAGCCTGCTTAGAAAGGTACAAGCAGATTCTCATATTTCCAGGAGAAGACTGCACAAATGTATGACAAGTATGGGGGTAGTCATCAGCAAGTCTCCGAACCCTCAAGGGTATTTAGGACAGTATTTACTGGATCTGATCCCATTGAGCTGATTCCACTAGCCTGATTCCATCACAGAATCATTTAGGTTGGAAAGGACCTCTAAGCTCACTGAGTGCAATCTTTGACCAGTCACTGCTTTGTCAACTACAGCATAGCACAAAGTGTCATGTCCAGTTGTTTCTTGAACGTCTCCAGGGATGGTGACTCCACCACCTCTCTGGACAGGCCCTTCCAATGCTTAACAACCCTATCCATGAATAGATTCTTCATAATGTCCATTTTTGCTATTATGGCATAGATCAGACAGAACAAAAGAATTGTATTCAACTAAATTCCCAGACACCCACCAGCCTGCCCCATGGGCAGAAATATAATAGCAATTACAAAGTCCTCTAACTTTCCAGCCTTTGCTTCACTAGCAGTGAAAGCCACCTTAAGGCAGTTGATCTTAGGTCTGAAGCAGGAATTATATTAATTTGATGAATGTTTAAGGGAAAAGAAATGAAATATTGTTGAAGTCTTCAAAAATACTGTCTCTGTTCTTTAATTTCAGTAGAAAATTATTGCACTGTCAGAATTACAAGCAACATGTACGTGGAATAGATACTATACAGTTAGTTCACGTGTTCTTGTAGTTCTTCAGGTTCACATAAATCTATATGTAGGCTCAGAAGAAATTACTGATGTGATGAGGGGTTTTGGCGCAATGAAAGGCTAGGCTCTGTAAGCAGTTGTGACAAACAGCTTATGAATCAGTTAAGGAGCAGTTAGTCTGAAAATCAAGGTGATTCAGCTGGAGATAAAGCAGATACTGCACATAAGGATCAGACCTGACACCCTTTGGGGAAAGAAGACATGAAACACAGCTCAGAACAGAAAAAAACCTGTAAGGATTCATTTTAGAATATAATGTCTAAGATGCTGCTGCAAAATATAAAGCAAAGATCTCACACCAGACAATAACCAGCTACTGGTAGCTCCCTCTCATGTTTCTACTACATGGTACCTGCAACTGTAGGAAATACCTACAAGTAGAAATGCAAATAAGACTGTATACCGCAGCATGACTCACAGACTAAAATGCTTTGCATAACAAAGAGAAATACCAAGAAGGAAACATTCTACAGGGATACTTAGCACTGAATCAATTCCTTCCTGTTCATGCTAATGTAATATCAGGTATTTACCCATGTAGAACATAACTTGTGAGGAACTAAACACAAGTATTCAAATGCAACGTTATATGCCCTAGGTATGGAAACCACTGGAGCGAGCAGCTAGCAGGCTTTAGAATCTGTCTAAATGTGGATCATTTTTTGCCTGTTGGTTACAGATACAAAATTTTGTTCTTTCCCAATTCATTTTAACTGGGCCAAGCTTTTGGCCACCTGGAATAAACCACTACATAGCCATTATGCTAACTGAAGATGCATATGGGGGATTTAATGTAAAGGGCTTGTTCTTTGCTATTTTCTGTTCATTGAAGGTTAAGACTATTCTAATCTTTTTAGAGTAATGGCTTGGACAAATAACCAGGACGTAACCTAGAATTCAAACTCTACGAAATATACACCTTTCATATACACACACACACACACACACACACATATATATATATACGCACTGCAAAAATGTGTGGATCTACATGTATAGATACATAAACACATGTATACACATATACTTGAACACTGCGTGAACATGCTTAAAAATGTATGTGTGAAAATATTTGTGTATATATAATGCACAACTGCAAAAAAAGGGCGTCTATATATATATATTTAAATATTTAAAGCACCTTCTTAAATTCCAACTATAGGAATTCAACTAATTCAGTTTACTTCTTTTGCAGTTCTTGGGTACCCATGTCAATTGCACATTAATGTATTTCCACCGTTATTCATTTTTTCTTTTTAAGTGTATGTGCATTCCATTCAAGACCGGATTTGGAAGCTGATGCATTCAACCTCAGTCTGGCTATTTTGGTAACAAATGCTTCCTCTTTCCAGGAGAAAAACAGTCAGTTTACATATTTCTTCTATTTCTTTTATTTTGTCATGCAAAATAAAATGTAAAAAAATCCTATTTAAACCAGTATAATCCAATAAGTGAATATAAAAAAACTCCAAACTAAACAAAACCAAAAACCAGAAGAAAAAGAACAGAAACAAATGAAAATACTAAACAATTCCAACCTTGAACAAATATCAAATTTAAAGCTGCTCTTCACTGTCAGAGTTTAAAAAAAAAAAGACTTCACATGTAGGAACAACGTAAAATGTTTATACTAGTTGAAGTAAAGACAGCCCTAAAAAGCTAAGCTTAAAATACAGAAGACTTTCCATTGTCTTCGCATGAGTTCCCAAAACATTAAGCTTTGGCAGATGTAACGGTTTTCACATAAAATAAAACCAGCTCTTAGACACCAAAGATAAAGACAATATCTACTGCTTAGCTTCATTTAATTTGAGTGCAGCTCACCAGATAAAAAGATGAGCTGTTCCTTTTTACTTGTGTGTTAGATAACACACATATTACAATGGAAAATCATATCACAAAGACAAATCAGCTGAATTTTTAAAATAGCACGTAGCTAAAGGGATACCACTGATTTTCATCTATTAACATGCTGTATATATGTATTTGCCTTACCCTTCTTATCAGGCTTTTACACTGTGTTATTTGCCATGTGTTTGATAGCACAGAATAAACCCACTGTTTTTTGAAAAGAGTTTAGGGGGCAATAACCAATGAGGAGACTTTTTTCACAGTGAAATACCTTGAAGAGTTTAACTTACTGTGTTTCAAATGTACCTGGCTTTCAATGGCACCCCAATCCTAATTCCAATCCTTTGTAAAAACCCCTTCTAGTTTAAGGGAAGCAAAGGAATTCAAATTATCTATGGATCTTTCAAAATATTTTGTTGTTGTTTTTAGACTGCACAGTTTAACAGAATAAATTCGAAGTATCTAGAAAGAAATATGCTGTATCTGTTCAACAGTAACTTGCAGCAAAGACATACAACTCTCTCAATAAGGAACTGTTGTAATTTACTCAGTATACCATTTAGGACAGTGGGCATAGAACCAAAATATGACCACAGAGTCACCCAACTGAGTAAGGCAGCACCCACAGCTGCTGTGATCTGCTATAACCATAACATTACAACACACAGGAGACAGCCTCTATACAGTAGTTTGAAATTTTTCTTAGCTAGATGCTCTTTAATTATTTCAGGGTAACACTCCAAATTATATCTGCCTCACCAGCGTGATAAATGAAGACAATTTTTCTTCTCAGAGAGCAAATATTTGACAAGTTTCTTTTTCTGTAGCAAATCAAAGCTACAACTGACAGTGCCCAAAAGAGTTTTGTAAGGGAGATGGCCAGTCTGTATGTATGGCACCTGCACTAATGCATCTTTCATTCAATCTACCTAAGCCCTTCTTGTATGCAGTCAGCTGTAGGAAATTGGTATGATACAAACAACTGATGAATTACTGAATTATTTTGGCTCAAAATCCCTATCTCAGTGGGTGCTTATTCCTTCACATGGCCCAATAAACATACAAGGAGTCACCTAGATGTGCATTTTATACAGATAACAAAATCTTTGCAGATTCTTTCTAACATGTTTCCCGACCTGTATAAATTTATGGAATCAGTCCTCTGTTTTCTGACCCTCTGGACACCAAATGAAGTAATGATGGAATATGGTTCCACTCCTAAACTTAAATTTGAATGGGGACAGGATTTAGGTGGAAAAATACACTCAATTAATATGTTATAGGCATAATAAATGGGGATTGAAGGGGCGGGGGGGGGAGAAATACTATGCCTCATCTCAAATTTCCCATCCATCACTCCATCCTTTTTCCTATCCCCAGGCTCCTTAGCCCTTCTTCAGTAAAGCCTCTGTTCTTTCTTCGTCCTCTTCCCTTTCTTGTGTGGAGTAAAGCTGGCATGAGACACAACCTTATTCCAGGTTATGGAGTGGGGTCAGTGACCACTGTTGTAATCATCCCTCTCAGAACAAAAGGGGTGCAAGCTGGAGAAGTGAAGCAAGGGCAGACAACGGCAATCAGAGGGAGACGCAGGAATTCTTGAAGCTCAGGCTGTTCCACACCAAGACCATGGGAACATGAGTTGGACTGAAACAACTGAGGGGCAGTTTTGGCAGAGTGGCCAGGACGGAAACAAATGACTAGAAAGAGGAGGGCATGAAACTGTAAGTCTAAAACTGGTATCAAAGGAATAAAAGGGTGGAGGCATACGCTTAGAACTGCTCATCCTAGTTTCCTGAGAGATAACATCTTATGTATTGTTATGTTGGAGGTTAGGTTAATAGTGAAGGACTGGATATTGTCATTCACTTACCTATATGAAGCTGATGGGTGTGACAAAACTTCTATTCATAATGAATACCAAAGCAATTAAATTCTCATGTGTCTAACAGGTGCCATAGTAAAAACCACGAAGGTCAAAGTGAGAAAAAGAGGTAGCACTTGTAGCCTGAGAGGTGTGCTTTGACAAGGACATTCAGGCAGTTACTGAGCAGGGTTGGAGGAGATGAAATGCAATTAGTGATAAGCATACAAGGAAAGAAGAAAGAAAGAAAGAAAAAAAGCTGGTAGAACAGACCTAAGAAAAAACAAGAGATTCTGGATATAAAAAAATCTGGAAAGAAGTTTGGAATTGAGAACAAAAAACCTGCCCCAGTAAATAAAGAGGCCTGAGGCAAAGAAACAGTGCCTTGGAAAAGAGTAGTTTCTCCTGGTGGAAACAGACGAAATAAGAGTTAAGCACTCAGATCCTGCCTATAAAAGCACACCAGAGCAGAGTTCCAAAGGGTTTCCTTCAACTACTGCACTCCCTTCCCAAGCCTCGGTGTTGTTCCCGAGTCTCTGCTGCGGCAGAGAGCGCGACCAGGAGATGGCAGTCTTGGATACAGCAACACAAGCACAAACCCACACACAGCCAACTGCGGACTTTGAGCTCTTCAGGAATGTTGTCACTGTTGGATTCGCAAGAAAAATCCTTCTGAAAGAATTAATTTCTGTGAGCTAGTATGAAGGCCTTTAACATCAAGTTTCACAGGGTTTTCTGGTCCATTACAGTCAGGAGGAAAATAAGGCTGTTTTAAGCATTCAGAGGTGATATGCTACATCTCTGAGCACTCAAAAACCTGAGAAAGTGCAAATGTGCAGAACAGTATTCTTGGATGTGGACCAAAAAGAATTGCAGATTTTCTTCTTAAAAGATATTCTGTGTATTTCCTGGCACAGTGGACTCTCTTGAATATTTAGTAGAGGAGCGCTTATTAATGAGATGAGGCTATCTAACAACTTATCTAACTTACTAAATGTAATTGAACAGCCAAAAGAAAGAAAACAGATATTAAAAAACATCCCATCCCTAAACTGGACAGGATTTTGTTGGGAAGTTATGAAAGCATTTTATACGTTAAATTATAAATTAATCCTGATAGTGTACCTCCACTTTAGTTTAACTGCAGCCCATCCTGCTAATCTGTGCAAGGAAGCAACTAACACTGACATTAGTAAAAAAGGGATTGTCAAGCAGAGTCTAGAGGAAACCACCTAGAACAGTGCCTCAGACTTACTGACAAAATGAAAGTTGCCACAGAAACCCTGCTGAAATGGATTTATTTATTGCCATGTCATAATTTAATACCCTGTGAGGAAAAATAAAGTGAGCTTAAGCTTTTAAGTTCTTCCTATTATACATCACAAAAAAATTACCAGTCTGTTTGTACATGAAGATGATCTATATACCAAACTTTGTAAACACAGAGAGCATCAGGATTTTATGGGGACTTTACATCACTTCATATATATTCCCCAGATATTTGAATGTCCTCTTGTAGAAATTAAAATTCTTTTTGATCGTATTACCTTCACTGGCATCTGGCTCTTCATTCATTTTAATCTGTTTAGAAACTGTTTTCATTTTCCATGACATACCACTCGAGATTCACTTATCCTGAAGTCTTTTCACAACAGTTTTGTGAGCGATTTCATCTGCTTGTCGCACAGTAAGAAGCACTCTGGTAATTGACTGAACAGTGCCTTTTGGTTCTAATTTACACAGAAATCAGCACTTTCTCCAGCTGGGGGCGCGTACTTAAAGGAATGATCCTTGTGAGCTGCCCAACAGACCAAAATGTCAAAAAGAAGTATTTAAGTATTTGTTGCTTGTAGGTTTTATCTCGTTTGCCCTTCTTTGAGGGGAAAGTTTCCATAACAATAGAAACAGATAACGAAAGAGTATTTTACTTGTGTTCAGTCACGGCATCTGTAAAGAATGGTGAGGTCTGTGCTATGCCAAATGTGCAACAAAACCAGAGGCATGGAACCGGGACTCAAACTGCCAAGAAGCAGAGTAAATAATCTCACACTGCTTTTCATGCTGCAGTGTTTAGAGTGCTTCCAATAGCTGAATTAGCTCAGGTACCTCTGAAGTGTCAACATACAGTCACAACTGCCCTCATCTGAGTCAATAAAAAAACATTGATTATTTCCTTTTTCACATTAGTTCAGCAAAACTGGCAAATGTTTCAGGCTGACACCCTGCATTTCTGCAGGAGATTCATTCATGCCCATTTGTCTACAATGTGAGTATCTGCTCTGGAGAACTGCTCCAACCCTGCATTTCAATCATGCAGAGAAGTGTGCAGAGCAACTAAAGAATCAAGTGTTTCTTGCACATTAATGCCTTCATATGATCTGCATGGATATCTTGGCAAGCAACAGCTTTCCTTGCTTATGGCTGCTTTCCTACTTACACTAAAGGAAAGGGAAAATAAAAAAGGAAACCAAACAGATGTATCAAAAGGAAGTGGAAAGAAAAACAAGTAATAGTAACATTTTTTTCTTTTATTTCGATTCCCTGCAATCCTGCTAATCTCTCCTCAAGACGGAAAGGCCTTGATTGGTAAATGCAACTTAATCATAATCTATAAAATTCTGCATTTCCCTTGCATGTGTCACTTCCTCTGATTAAGGCAAAATTGTACTACCCAACAGAGAGAGCTGTAACTCCACTACATGTAGGAACTGCCATTGACATCCTTGGGAGCACCTTGCCTCAATCCTGCATAGGTTGAAGAACTTTACCTTCTATAGACAGGTTCAACAGTGAGAGGAGAAACACCTTCCTGGGCTTGTTCTGTTATGGTTGGTGAAATTGTCTCATAATGTAAAAGCATCCTTTTAAGTTTAACATGCTTCCATAATTCTTTGCTATGAAAAGTTTAAAATGTGCTTTTTATGTGGAGCTGTAACTTAAAGTTTGGGATTCTTATCAGTTCTACAGTGCCTCCACATGACATGGCAAAAATATCAAGGACTATTTATTATCTAATTTATTACCATTTCGGGTATAAAGGGAGCAAAAATAATAACAGTTTGTCACTGTACCACATTACAACATTGTCAAGATTAAATATTTTGCAAACATTTTTTCTTCTTGATCTCTCTCATATACTTTAATTTACAGATGAAAAATTGAAGCAAAAGATTAAGTCAGAAATAGCCCATCACTTAGGGCACCTCACTTGAAATTTCTAGGACCAGATTTTTCATGTTAGAAACTTCAGATCTATTGTGCAGGCAACTGCTGTTTGAGTTGATGGAGTAACTGATAGCAGCAGATGGCTTTAGATCCGCACAGGACATGATTTCATCACATTTCATGGAAAGGTCCTCTATTTGACAGAGTTTAGACATTTGGCTTGTGATTCATTTGGACCAGGAAAGAGAATTACAAGCAATTTTTTGTATCTATTGGACTAAACCAGAATTTGAATTCCTAAAATATTAATACAAGAAAAGTGAGGTTGCTGATTAAAGGAGATAGAATAACATATTTTCTTTTTTACTGCACAGTTAAATTCAACTAGCTCCATTCTCTAACCTTCAAGTCAGGTGAAAACAAGTTATGAGCAGAGGACCTCTTCAGAAATTCCATGAACAACTAATTATTCTTCTAACCAATATACTAATTTAACTTATATTTAACTTACTGTTATCAGTTGTCCCTAGCAGTTCTAAAAATTATACTTTTTTCAGTAATTGTTGTACCAGAGTGGTAGCCAGGGAAAAAAAAAATCCTACAGATATCTGCTTTAACAAGAATAAACATGTGTTTTCACAATATGAACAGGTTCGTTCAACTTGTATATATATTTATATATAAATACAAATATATACATATATACTATATGTTTACAAAAGTACATAACTAAAATTTCTCTCTGAAAATAAATCAGAGTTATTTTTCACATAGACAACATTTAGCATTTGCAGCTTCTTGATCTAATGTGTAATTTTGTAAGCTAGGAACATGGGTAAAATTTTTTTAAACAAGTTGGTACTTATAAAGTAATTATTATTATAGTTGTGTTGTTCATTTACTAAATCTATTTTATTTTCCAGCAAATGGCATTTTTCATGTTGAAACAATTAAAGAATAATCTTGGACATAATATAACATTTTGAAAATAGTAAGACATACCTTGTTTAGCTTTACAAAATATTCCAGTCCAGCTTCCAAGGGATTAATGTCACAGTTCATCTGTTAAAAGATAAAAATTCACCATCCATACATGATGGACCATCATAGCTTTTGGGTTGGGGGGTTTATTTATTCATTCTATACATCCTTCTATTTACTCCTGTGTCAAAGTCTTCCACTATGACCAACTTCCGGTCCGAATACCCTGCAAGCTTCCAACATGGGATTCAGTGTATCCACTATCCCGCCTAATGTAACATACGGATATGTAAACCAGTCATCTAAGTTTCCACGTGCAAAGTAAACACATTTCAGTAAGAAACAGGATTTTTCCTCAGAGCAGAATGGAACCTCAGAAGACTGAGTAACTGAGGTGTGCACACAATTTCCAACACAGCCGAGTGGTTTAGCTGGAGAGGGAAATAAAACACAAAGCCAATTTCATTCATCACCTTCCCATTAAGCGCAGGGAGAATAATTCGTTAGGCAGCACTTGAAGAAAGAATGAAAATAATTAGCTCAGGGCAAACCAAAAGGATCCCTAAATTCCCACCATTTCAACCTCTTGAGTTCTTTCATTTCCAAAGGAAAGGTTTCATGTAAAATGAAATTATACTGATTTCCCTTAAAATTCTCTAGGCCCCCTGAGTAGTTCTTTATTATGAGTGAGCAAATTCTGCAGGAACAAGGTAATGGGAAACAAAAAAGTTCCAAAAACATTATGAAGCAAAAATAATTTGCCTCTCATGACATAGTTATTACAGAAATAAAACATTTTGAGAACCTGTCAACCAAACCTTTGATTTTAAAACACTAGAGCTCAGCAAAACCCTCATAATTTTGTTATACACAAGAGGGAAAACAATCCGTGAATCAAAATAAGTGTTTCTTTGCCAGCAGTGCAATGGACTATACCAGTTGTTTTTATTTAGAAAATCACCAGTAAGAATTATAGCAGCTTTTCCTGCTTGAGGAAAATTTTCTTTTCATGCTAAACTGAGAAACTGGTACAAATAACAGCTGTGCTAACTATGACTAAAAGCTGCATAGTCACAACAAAATAAAAAATTAAATCTAAAAAACCCCAGTAACACAACACTCAGTCCCTCCAAAAAACCCCAAACCTCTAGAAAGAATAATAAAGAAGTTCTGTTTCCTGACCTCTGCTCCCCAGGCTCGGAAACCTTTTTCCAGCCTTAAAGCATTTAGAGCATATGTTCCAAAGTCATCAATTCCCTCTTTTTGGCCAGCTTCCATGATTGCACTGTAAAGAGGTACAGAATCTTCTTTTCTGTGGTAGAGCTCCCAGCCCAATTCACCTGTTACACAAACAAGATTAATATTTTTATCAGCTCAGTTAAATGATCCTAATAAATACACTCCTATCCTTGGTCAAAAGTGAGGGTCAATGCTGTGTTAATTCACACTCTAGGGTCAATTCTATCATATAACAAGTCTAATTCCCAGAAAGAACTACCAGAGGATTTGTTCCCTACATTTAAGCAGTGGTACTGTTATTCAAATTTAAACTGTTAACCGAAAACTGTGGGTAAAAAACCCATCAAAATAACTGATAAGAAAAGGTCATGTAACAAAGTCACAATGATAAATTAAGGACATTATAAACAGATGATGACTTGGCAAGTGAACAGCAAATGTAACTGAGTGTAAATAAGAATGAGTGTATTGCAAAATATTTAGCACAACAGAAAGAGAATATGCATTACAAAGACTTCAGCTGCTCCAGAATGCTCCAAATTCAGTCTATTACACTCAAAACGGATGTAAAAAGAAATAAAAATAAAAAGTAACTGGAAAAGCCAAACATTAAGCACTACAGCATTACATTTTCAAGGCACATCACAAACACTAAAATACAGTAATCCAAAAACAATTCTTGACATTGGTTTTGCAGCAAATACCAAAGAGGTTATCAGAACTGGCCTTTTGTTCTGCAAAATAAATATTTACACTATAGGGTATTTCTAGAGAAAAAGGTCTTGGAAAAACTCAGCACAGACCCTGACCATATCACATTTGAAAATCAATGTACTGTGATTCCACCCACACTTACATGTAAAGTGTAGCAAACCTACTTCTTATGAATACATGATGAGACTTAGATTTCAACATGATTTTAGTGACATTTACTATTTTATTCATTGTCTCTTTCCTTAAGTGTATGTTTTTTCTATTGCTTACCTGTGTAAGATATCCTAATGGCAGTAACAGCAATATTGGAAAGTTTCAGGTGTCTACACTGGAGAAACTTAAATGAAGCGTCACTTAGATCTTCATTTGTCAATTTCTGGAGGACCTGTCGTGCATATGGACCTGCTATACTAAGTACTCCCATCTCATCTGTCATGTTTTCTATTTCAACTTTGTATCCATCTCTTGTTACTTTCTCTTCTATCCATCTGCACATAAAACACAACACCGATGTTACACTTCTTATGAAAAAAAAAAGAATTTAATAAGATTTTACTAGGAGTTATTTATTGTTAGTGTTCATTTCCCCAGCAGCTCCCAGTCCCACACTCTCAAAACCAACAAAACTATGTGCTGCATTAGATAGACAAATTCATTCTTGATGTTAAACAGAGTTTTCTGGTGAGACACTGATATAGGAACACAGGCATCTGAGATATAGCCAGGAAAGAACAGCATTTAAATGGGTAGAACAGTATTTTTAAGATAAGAGAAATAAGTGATCTCCTACAATTACAACTGATTTGGTTTTGGATCCAGAATGTGTTAATAAAATGTCAAGATACAAAAAGAGTAAGGAATAAACACAATGAACATAAGAAGTCTCTAAATAAATTGCTGTGACAACAGAAATGTACAAGCAGGTTTGTCCCTTCCTGAATACAGCATTCAAAGTATTGGCAGCGAGTTCAGTTTGGATTTAATAAAAAACAACAGCTGCAAATAATCTTTCCGGAAGCTCAGAAAATAAATAAAATGGGTATATTTAAAAATATTACAGAGTACTACATTGTTAAGCAGTATTATAAGATCTCAGGCCTAGCGAGTACCAAACAGAACTGCAGAAAATCTGTGGAATTAAATACATTAGATCTGGCTCTGCCATTTGTTTCCTGAATGTGCCAGTGCTCCTACTGATTTGTGTGGGGCTGTTATGGAACAGTACATTATTCTTTCCCGGTTAGGGTAGTGAATTTCAGTCTTAAATATGTTGATTCATTTTGATTAACTGATTTGCCATCAACCTCCAGTAAGAAGAGCACTAGAAATGTCAATTCCAATGCTCATCTATGAAAAGTAATTTTGTGAAGTCATCCTGCAACTGCTTCTACTTCTTTCTTTCTTTCTGCTGTTTCGCTCTCTGACCCCACAGCCCGAAGCAGAAAACATTACCACAGTATCACGAAGACTGCACTGCCTGTCTGTATGGGCCAGGTCAGTGCCTCTGGGGTCATCCCTGTTAAGAGCCAATTTTCTTTTTTTTGCGTAAGAGAACACACTAGAAAGGAACAGCCATGCTGTGTTACATCATACAATGCCAAAGACTAACAGGTTCAACAACAAAACAAGAGCTACCTCCAATAAAGTATATTACATAACTGTTAGCAAGTTCTCCATCTTTTTACATCAGCAATAAGCCAATATCCAACTGCTTATACTTCAGAATTCAAGTCAATCAAGTTTCTAAGAAACTAAAATCAATAAATAAGTAGAATTCTCGTGAACTTTGTGAAAAAGTTGTTGAGTAATAATTGAGAATTTGGAACTTAGTAAAAATGTTTCTGTACTAATGTGACTGTATAGCACTATGTACTTACTGCATTAAAAAATACACTAACCTCAGATCATGGAGTTCTGACCCCGACCCAGTTACAAGCATGAATTCTCCAGGATACAGTTGAGAGACGGTTAGCTCAGCATAAACTTTTCCTCTTGGTGTTAACATATGGCTTATATTTGTGGAACCCACCTAAAGAGTAAAATTTGTGATTATTAAGAATGCAAAATAAAACCTTTGAATTCTTAGATGTCATTAAATATATGGCTATTTTTCTTTATTTGAAAAAAAAAAATTTAATGTTTGCTCTGCTGTGCCAGAATAGGAGTGGAGAGATACACAGCTGGCCAATCTTAAGCTTTAGAGTAGAAACTTCACTTCTTCCTTTATAGAAAAAATGGAAATTTTTAAAATAAGATAAATCAAGAGCGCTATAAATATTTCTTAATTATGCATTACACAAGGCATTCTTAAGCTAGATTTGTTTTCAGAATGCATTTTCAATTCAAATTCAATCAACTTTAGTTTGTTTTCTTCATCTAAATAAAAATTTCTCCAAGTAATTAATATGAATATTCTTTTTCAATCCTGTGAATAAGGTTTTCAGGTCCCAAGAGAATAACATACGCTTTTCCCCTTACTATAAAGAGAGAAATACTGAGCAGGCTTATGCTTTTGTGGCCCTGATTTATGTAAGCTTTTTATTTTTTGTGGTTGCTGACTATGAATCTATACCTCTGCACATTTGAATCAGATTCTGTATAGAAACTCAATCTCTAGAGACAAAATTTCAAGTAACAGTTACTTAGCAGTGACTATAAAACACACACATGTTCATACATATATCATCCATAGAAACAGAAATATGAATGTGCCATGGCTGTTTTGCTGGCCTGGTTCCAGATGCAGAATTTAGTCTCTCTTATTTCATTTTACTTTCACAGAACCTTATCAATAACCCTGTCAGTGGCCAGATTCCATACAATGAACAGAGAAATGAAAAATATTTCTGATATTATTTTTCAGGTCTTATTACATTAATTATGCCATAGTTACTGGCATATTACAGGCATATAGTTGAATTTTCAGGACCTGACACTGGTCACAGTTACAGTTACACACAGTCCAGTTACAATACAAGTATACCTCTGGTAACCCCACTGGATTATTTTATGATGGAGACAAGCATGAATGGTACTAAAAATCAGGCAGCTTAAATAACAACTGTTATGAATGCTGTATTTTTAAGTGGACTCATAAACTGTACCTTCTGCTTTGCCCCCTAACTTTCCTTTAGCATAGCTGATTAAACTCCATAGAAAGCACTTGGTTGTTCTCATAATTTCCTGTTTAATCTTGATTTCCCTGTACCACATAAATACATGCAGCAAGTGTTATCCATGTCCACTGATGATACCGTTACTCTGCCTCTACCCCAAGCTAGACCAAAGACAAACTTTCAATTTATATTATTATCACAAAATTAATACAGTAAAAAATATTACTAGATGGCAATTCAAGTTCTTCTTTCTCCTAGGATATCAATCTTATGCCTTCCCATTCAGTTGACTTTAACCTTTCAGAAGAGCTTATCTATCTTCAAAACTACAGTCTCAGTGTACTTGCTGTTTCCCTACGTTTTCTCCCTTTGGTGTCTGAAGCAACAAAAACCATCACCTACTGAAAGTACTTGGAGAAATTCTGTGCTGAAATGACCAACCCCAAGTCATCCTGCAACTGCAGGGTCACTTTAGAAAGGAACAATCTGCTTGCTGGAGGTGTATCTCTAAAGTTAGACACTACAGGAGAGTGGTTGACACAGCAGGCTCATGGAGCCCTACCAAAACTTGAACACCAGGAATAAGAAACCTGGGGTAGTTTGTCATGATACGCCACTTTTGAGAACAGGATCATACTCTGAGGATCTATGAACAGCCGTCTTGTGAAGAAACAATACACGTGAGGGCAAAGTGGAATCTCCTGAATATTTGCAACCCTGCCTGCACCAGGCAGCCAGCTGTAAAGCAGAATCAGTACGAGTGGAGGAAAACAATGGGTTGCATTTAAAAAAAACCCAACATGGCCGCTCCCTTGGGAATTCATTCAACTATGGTCAGGCAAGAGCCCCTTCCACTGTTCTGCTCTGCTGCTTGAGCTGCCACAATTTAGGCAGGCAGCTGCCAAGCTATTCTACTGTAAAAAAATACCAGGTAAGATTCGCTTGCTCCTTTTAGAAAAAGATTTGAAACACAGGAGATTGTCTGAACATAAGGAAACATTTTTTTACTAGGAAGTGGCTAAGCATAGGAACCAGTTGCCCAGTTAACTCAAAAGCCATCTGAACACATTCCTAGCAATGAGCTCCAGGTGAAGCTTGTCCAACAGCGGGTTGGACCAGAGGATATTGAGAGGTCCCTTCCAACCTCATCCATTCTGATTCAATGATCTCTGACAAAAGGTACTTCTGTGCATAAACTACTACTAGGTACTAGTATATATATACATATACTACCCTAGTATAAACTCCACTTGTGTGCTCTTAACTGACACAGGAACTTCTCCAAAGGATCTGTGTATTTGGTATCTGAGATATATGGGAATAATATTATGCTTCATTTTCCATATCTGAAACAGAGCTTGTCTAAGTTCTACATTACAACAGTTACCACTGTCCCATTTACCTTTGGAACAACATTTGCAAATAGATGATCAAGCAGCTTAACAGAATCTGTGCCTTTTACTTTAAACTTGCCAAATGGTGACAGGTCAATCACACCAACTTTTTCCATAACCTGTTTATACTCACGACCCACAGGGTCAAACCAATTTGTGCGCTGAAAACTGGGTCTGAAACAGAGCATTTAGACACATAAAACACAATTTAGAAATTTTGTGCTCTTTTCAGCAAAACGTAGTCTTCAGTTTTTTCAGTTTAATAGTCATCCAAAAGAGATAGACTTTCCTATTTGTAGGTACCTTACCCAATATTTTCCTTAGTCTAACACAGCTTAATAATTAAAATCCTTTAACAACACAGAAAGATATGGGTTGATATTATATCAGCCACTTTGTATAATAAACCGAACTGTTTAAGTGTTGGAATAAGTCTGTCATGAGTAAATTTAAGCATACTTTGTTGATGAATCATTTATTTAAGTTTAAGGTCTCAAAGGCTTTATTTCTGAACAGAAAAATTTGTCTCTTTATTCCTTTATGAGCCTCATTTAGATTAGGCTCCAATATCCCCATAGAAAATATTTATTTGCTGGAAACTCCCTGATGCAGGCAGGTAACTATGTGGGCAGACATAGAGAAGGGAAAAAAAAAACCCAAAGAAGATTGGGCTTCTCCTCTCTAGACACTTACACAGAGAAGAATGAACTTTTTCATGAAAATATTATACTGTGCTGCTGATTAAATAGTAACAGATGGACAAAAACACACATTTATAATGAACAAGTTGTTTTCCAAGCTCTTCCTTGAGCTGGGTTGTTTCCTGGTATCTCAAACCTAGAGCAGTTACAAGATACCTTGATGTGTGTTTTCAAATGTCTGCATTATCAGAATAAAATGTATTCTAAACAATGGAAAAAGCAAGAATAGAAGACCAATCAAATAGGTAACCTGTTCCTGAAATTAATGATAAATGCATGCTTCTCATTTAATTTAAATTGCCTGCCTCTTGCTATTGTGACAATTTTTCAAGAGAGAAAACCAAGTAATCTTTCATTTACTTGTATCCAGTCTCATCTCCAGGTTTGTAGAACCAATGAGGTTGCTCCCATCCTGCATGAAATCCCATTGAACATTTTGACTTTAGCAAATCGTACAGCCCACTGGTTCTCTCTGTTGGTCTCCCAGCAAATCTTTCTTCTTTAGGGTAACCAACTAGAGGGAGAAAAAAAAAACCGAAACCAAAAATCACCAAAAGCTATGGCATACTAAGATCATCATCCAAGACAGAAAACACATCTATAAACAGAGAAATCTAGATACAGGCTTTGCTGCAATCCATCTTCAGGACACAAATGTATTTAAAAATATATCTTCTTACCAATGTTATTAAAGCCATAAGATTCTCTTGCTTTGGCTGCTGTGTATTCTGTAGTGGTCCACTTTCCATAGCGGTTTGGATCCACTTCTATCAGGTCAAATGGAGGTTCCCCCTCAAGGATCCAGTCACTGAGATACTTTCCTATGCCACCAGCATGTATAATGCCATACCTTAAAGACAGGACAAAATCCTGCAGTGACAAGCCTTTCATGTTCTGCTTTTTAAAATCAGTACTAACATATACTACCAAATTGGACCCCAACGTATTTTAAATTTGTCCCTCTTTTTTTTAAATTTGCTCTGTTTTGACTTATTTTCAAAGATTAAATACTGTATTAACGCATATTTCTACAGCTCCACTATCAGAAGCAGAATGTCATTGGTAATGTACAGCAGTTGCAGTTTAATGACAAATAATCATTAATATCAAATGATTTAAAACTTTTTTGATACCTCTATGATACCACCGTGTCTTCAAAAAAATTGCAAAAATATCTTTCCATCTAGGAGATGTTAAAATTAATTCTTAGTTGTTTGTGAAATACTCCCATGAGCACAACAGAAAAATCCTTGAAGAAAGAGTTATTCCAAATCAAGTTTAGATTAACATGCAGCAATTAAACCACAGACACTCATGCAGAACAATGAAGCTAAAACCAACTGAAATTGCTGGTCATCAGCTTTGCAATCTGAATTCTATGTCTTCAGTTAAAATAGGCAAGGACCTCACCAAGAAAAAAAAAAAGAAAAGAAGTAATCATTTAATTCTAATGTGTATGCATAAGAAGAACGAATCCATAATATCAATGATATTACTTTGATAGAGTATCTTATCCATTATTTACTTTTTTATCCAAATAAAACAGAAACATAAAAAAATGAGTACATGAAATAATTCTGCCAACTACAGTCATTACAGGGCAGTTCAGCACAAATCTTCAGACTCAGCACAAACTTCCGTCAGGGCAGTGGATGCAGGAAGGATGAGTACTTGCAAACTGCCACTACAGAAGAGTTAGCTGTTGCTGGTGTTAATTCAATTAAAGAACTTTTAGGTATTCACGGGTATAAGTTTTGGTACCATGAAAGCTTATGATGCCTTCAAGTACAGCTCCAGAAGAAATCTTAGCCAGTTCAAGTCTGCCTGTGCCCTTCACTGCAGCCTAAAGCAAAGGAGAACAGCATGGAGATGGCGGCACGATTGTGAGTGGTGACAGATCAAACACAATGAGGAGTTCTAGCTTCAGCTGAGGACTGCTGAGCTGGTGGCAGGGTAACCCCAGGAGCAAGAGAGTGCAGGGGAGGCTGCCCAGCTACTACAGGTACAGCCCTGCTACTGGACTGAGAGGTCTCTGCATTCTGCAGTTTTGCAGCGCTGACTGCACAACCCGTTGATTTTGGTGCTCTTAGCTGGGCCTACATTATCAGAGATTTTACATTACACAGGGTGCCCAAATCCCTCTTTACCTCAGATAAGAGGGAGCTGATTGTGTAAATACAACCACTGCAATTCTGCTGCACAAGAATGAAATATGTTTTTCAGGGATAGGATATTACAAGTAGCTGTAAAGAGTGGTACAGCATAGGAATCTCAGCCTTTTTATGATGTAGAGAGAATTTCCTTAATGAACATGTACTGTTTTTCTCCAGTTTTTCTTCTCTCCTTTCAATCCCTGACAGATGAACTGCCCATTGTCCCTGTCACATTCTTGCATCTTACTTATGAGTTGTTGCTTCTCACCCATTCTCAAGTTATTCCATCCCTATTCCTAGGAAAGCTGAGTTTCAGCACACTGTGGTCCCTTTTCCAGAGTCTTTGTCCCAGGTTATGGAATGGTTTCACTGCTTTGAATTAAACTTTTCTGAATAAAATCCTAGACTACTCTTGTTAATATTTTCAAAGCTGTAAGTAGCTAAAAATGGGAAGCATTGAGCAACTCTAATAATAAACAGCGCTACAAGCTCTGCTAACTATACTTAACTTCTTTGCATGTTAAAATGCCTAGTAAGCTGCTAATTTTAGATAATAAAAATCCTCTAATCTAAAAGCACTAAGTCCTCTGTCACAATGTCCCTGCTAGTTGACTGTGAGATAAGGATTTGCTAATGCACACAAAAAATTACAACACTGGTAGAAACTCTGCAGTGACCCAGAAGCATAGAACAGAGAGTCAAAAGTCCCTGAAAAGCAGACAAAGTAATCCAATGACAGCCACATAATTGTGACCTGTGTCTAAACATTTTGAGATTAATCAAACTCCTGGAACAAGTTGTTTAAAGAAAATTAAACATGTAACACTAGTCTTCAGTTTTTTATATAAGGAATTTGATTCTGCTCCCACTGACACCAACAAAGAAAAACATGCTCCAAAGTCTAGCCACAGAGTAACAAACTTAAACAGTCCTTTTGGTGAACAAGGTCTAGGCAAACTGCTTTTGTAACTATAAGTTCTGCAAATGTTACTGAAAGATAACATTATTTTTTTTTAAATCCAAGCAGCAAAGGTGAATACCTTTCACAATGAATCATTGCAAAATTACCAAGCTTTTTTATTTTGAGGGCCTCAGAAAGACCGTTAGTGATACTGTCTTATCTTACGATCTGAGGGTTTGTTTGGTTTGGAATGAAAGAAAACTGGAAAGAGCTGAGCTGGATTTTGAACAGCGAATTAGGCAATTGGAAAAACAATGTAAACAGAATGTGTTCAATAACGTGCTTGGAATTGTATTTGGTTCATTCTATCCATCTTAAATCAATGGCCAAACTAAGACGATGAAAGAGATGTGGGTGTTTTACCACTGACTCCAGTGTAGCCACAAGAAATAAGATGTAAATCACATTCAAGGAAAACACCGTAACAGGTGGGAGAATGACATCAGTAAACCAGTTACTTCTATTGTTGCACTGCCCTCTTTACTTGCTTTCATCCAATACCCAGCAATGTAATTTTTCAGCTCTACTTTCAACAGTCAGATACACTGGATTTGTATCCCTAGATACAGTCACATGCTATGCTGGAACGTCTTCTATTTAATACACCTTCAGGTCTTCACAACAAAACTCTATACTGCACATTCATTTTTGTCCAACTTCAGTGAAGCCAGTTTTACATACAACAAGCAACTGTTAAATGCAGTGTAATTCAAAGCAAGAAATAAAATTAACTGGAAAGTATACTTTCAAACTCAGTACTTTTGTGACTTTAAGTTGCTGCACAGACAGTACAAAGTATTACCATTTCTTGTTGCTTCATGAAATGTCACAGATACTGGCCTCCAGATTAAAAGGAGGAAACAAAAAATTACTGAGGCTAGTGAAGTAAGAGAGAAGGATGAGCTTACATGATACAGGTTGTGGTTATTAAGACTATTTCCAATTACATTTAACAAAAAATATGTGCAAAACAACTCCCAAGCCCATAAAAATGCACAAAGCTGACTACCATTTTAACAATATGACAGACAAAAGTTGTTGCAAAGAACTTACTCACCCAAAACCAATAGCTACCCAGTAATTTCTGAGACCCTGATGTGGTCCCACCATAGGAAGAATGTCTGGAGAATAGGTGATAGGACCTGCAATTGTGTTTACGATGTCTGCTTTTCTCAAAACGGGGACCATTTCCATAGCAGCCTCAATATGCTCCATTATTCTGTCTAAATCAGACTCAAAGAGCTCTTTTCCAAAACCTGCACAAATATTTGACTCTTATTATAAATACTTACTTACACAGAGAACACATACATTTTCAATATAGTTATGGTATCTATCTATATATAAAAGTGTTATGGGAATAATCAGTGCATATGTTCAAGCCTTTGCCATCCTACACAGGAAAAATGGCGTGCATAAAACCCTAGCTACCTGCAGGATCAAGTTTATTTGTCACTGCAATTATACTATCCTTTATACATATTTGTTTAACCCTAAGGTCATGCAAATTCAACAATGAAGTAGAAAGGAAGTGAAGACACATAGAACTTTCTTCTACATTAATAAGGCCCACTTTTTTTTTCTCAATATGCCAATAATTTGAGGAGGGGAAAAAAGATAACTTCTTGTAGCTGCTTATGATTTCCATGAAACCATATGAATTTCTGGGTATACTTCACCCCACAGTCTGGACTCTAAGCGTGGTTGAACATTCTGATTATTCTGTAGAGGCACTTGATGCTATTGGAGACAGTAAGTTCAGGAAACTGTGACAGGGCTATCCAAAACTGAACCACGTTAACTGCCCTTCCTTAGGAAATGTTGTGTTTTTTAGTAGCAGCAACACTAATGATTTAGTATAACTTTCTGTCTGGAAGTGAATGGAAAGCTGGAGCCTGGATATAACACAACGATTTGTAATGTTTTTTAGTAAGCAGCTGTATCACATAGTTAGGGTATTTTTGTATTCTAGACCTATCTACAGCTCTGTTGCACTTACATCCGAGCACAGCATTTTGTCTAAGATATTCCTTTGCTGTTCCTATTTGACAACCACATTATCTCTGGGGTAATAATAAAGAGCCCCTGTCAGCATGCTGGAGAGAATTGTAACTTAGAAAAATCTCTATTCAGGCAAAAAAAGGCTAAATACTGCAGATTCGGTGACTGCCTCTAATCACAACACACAACTTCACTTCAGGAAGTAGGCTAAAACTACATTGTAGTGGTCTTTTCTTACGTTGCATTAGTATTTCTATTATCTTTTATCATTAGACTTACAACTATCCTTTGAAAAAAGTTTTGACATTACAATCATGCATTGCAAATATTTTGTATTTTCCATCACATAAGGCAGCATGACAGCCTGAGATTTCTGCACATTTAAACGTGTGCTAGGGCTTGTTATGTTTAAAGATTTAATGTTCTTAATCACCTGGTGGGACTCCATTTGTTACCCATGACTCCTGAAGCTTCATCTTCTCCTCACTTTCATATGGACCAAATAAAAGACCATCCCTTTCTTGCCTTAGATAATACGACCCTTCTAAGTCACGAATCACGGGCAATTCTGTTTTTAGGGCTTTCACTTCAGGGATAGTTGATGTCACAACATACTGATGATGAACAGGTATGAGAGGGTGCTGCAGGCCAATCATCTTGCCTATGTCACGGGCCCAGAAGCCTAGAGAAGAACAAAACAAAACCAAAATAAAAATACTCAAACTCTAATTTCAGTGAATGGAAAATGTCAGTAAAGTATTTCCAGTAAACATTGTGCTTTTATGTACGACAAGTTTTTTCCCCATACTTCTAATTTTCACTTTATTTTTTGTATTATCTAGCATATTTTTCCCTCCATAATTCCATGTCCTTTTTTGCTAATTATACTACTATATATTATTATAGTATACACGTATTAAAAATATGATTGGTAAATTATAAATTAAGCTTCTAGAAGTTCAGAAGATAATTTAATTAACAGTTCCACAAACCCCATGGCTTATTTCAGCAAAGTAGTTCTGCAGTGTACTCCTTGCAAAGTTAGAGACACTTAAAAATCAGATTAATAATAAATTAATTCACATCGTAAGTGTTAACCAAGCCTCTTACTATCAACCAAATGAGCTAGTATGCTTTACCAAGACAGTAGTCAAGTCCTAACACCCCAACAGACTAAGGCAGTACTTTTCAGGCAGCTGACCTCAAGAACTGGAGTTTCTCTACTCTTTCACATGCGTCATGTGACTTGCATTAATTATGTCTCTCACACAGCAATCAATTCATTATTATGCTTGTATTGGTGAATAGTCAAGTGTGCTCTCCCACAGCTGTCCAGTTAGAAGTTCTGATGTCCAATTAGAAGTTCTGATACAGACTGTGACCAGAAAATGCAAGCAACAATTTCCCTGCCTCTGAAACTGGCTCAAGATAATTCATGCCTACCATGAGACAGAAGTCAGGGAAGACCTAGTTCTCCTCTGTTAAGGTTAAGCTGGTAAGGCACATTCACTTATTGAGGTGCCTGTGTCAGAATGAAGAGAGTGGAAGCCACTTAACTGCCAAACACTGGTTTGGGCTCTGCATGATGGCTTATGTCTGCTCTGAGGCTGGAACATAACAGACTTGGGAATCAGACAGGTACGACTGGCTGGAATGGCAGCTGCTCTAAGATGCTTTGAATATCCCTCAGGGCCACTCTCCTGACTTTTAGATCAAGGAGCAGATGTCTCAAGTATGGGATTGAAAGGGGAAAATCCAATGAAATAAGATTTTCAGAGGAGTCTGGGAGTGAGGGTTGGAGGAAGACAAAATGAAAGATGAAGAAGAAGTAGCAGGGCTTTCCAAATAAAAGGCTATGTGCCGTATGACACCAAGTAAAAGAGGGCAGGTCAGCCTGGTTCCTGTGTAACCAGCTGACCCCAAACTGCCTAAGACAAAATATCTCCAGCAAGTTTTTCTACCTGACACAGCTGTCCCTTCTCCTGGGACATACACTTCATGCTGCCCAGCTTAATGTGCAACTTTTCTTTCTTTTTGCTGCTTACTTGTCTTAACCAAATTCTCCTACCTCTCTCTTCAATTACATACTCTCCAAGACCTGGTCAAAGTTTCTCAGTGCCCCAAGGGCACCAAAAGGCATAAATGATCCTGAATAGCTTCAGCTGGGACTTCCACCCATACCCGTGGGCACAGGAGTCCCATTCCAGGTCAGCTCAGGTCCTTTAGAACCTGTCTGAGCTGGTTTGATCTTGTGCCTGTTTACAGCTCTGTCACAACCATGCCTGTGCCTGGCCATGGAACACATTGATCCAGACCCTGATTTGTGGACTACTTTTCAGCTTGACCTCAGCTCAGTCTCAACTCCACAGTCCTGCCTGTTGATTACTGGGCACCACTTGGCCTCGGTTACCGTCACCAGGCCGGTTCCTGACCTGTGGTCACATTCCTGGCTTGGCCTCAGCCTGGCTTCATCACTACAGATCTGGCTGTGCCTCATCTCCACAAGTCCATCTGGAGGCCTGGACTGCAGGCTGACCCCAGCTGCAGTTACCCTGCTTGGCTCCCTGTCCTGTGGGGAGCAGCCGGCTCACGCCGCTTGCTGACATTAACTAGGGAATACATCCTCTCACCTCTGGCATGGCATAAAGCCAGGACAATTAGGAAAGTTGAATTGGGCTGTCCTGGCCTTGTGCCATTCCCCCATGCCAGGATGGCTGTCAGTCTCTTATTTAATATTACAAACCAGCCTCAGGGTCTAACACCCACAGTTTTTAAAAATGTGAAGTTTCCAAGGAAAATGTTTTCTGTGGTGACTCACTTAACAATTACTGACAGCCAGCTAAGGCAGAGCAGCAGAGGAAATCCAGCATCACCTTCAAGAGATCTATTCAGCTAAAAGACCCTGCCCAGTCAATGCTAGAAACCAGCACCTGTTGCAGTTGTCATTTTGCTTCTTTATGACACCTCACCATTTGGAAAAGACTCATTGCCAGAATATTTGTTATGCCAGTTAAATTGGTTGAGGGATGATCACGCCATAATCGTACAGAGTGAGTGATCAAAAACATCCTTTAAGGGTACTGAAGCATGAATTATCCTATACAGAACACAATGAAAAAAATTGAATAAATCAGCATTTCTAGCACTTATGCAAGGGTTTCCTTCATTACACATGACACAAGCAAATGTGGATTTAAGTGGCGGCTAACAATCTTTAGAGAACTTCTTTTGATTTGGGCATTTCCACGTCACCTACGAATAGAACTATTTTAAGGTAAGGTCAGCTAATTATCCACAGAGGAGAGGAAAAGGTGAAGTAGCAGAAAATTAGGTCTTTGAAACTTTGTTTTGTTTCTTTCTTAAGAATAAGAAATTTCTTAGCAATTAGATTTGCAGAATAACATTACAAACACAGCTAATTTTAAAACGTTTTTAAGTAAGAGACAAATAGTTTAGGTTTGTTTAAAAGAAAATCTCCAGTACTGTACTTCTAAAAAAAGTCACACTTACGGTAAGTGCTTTTTTAATTGCTTAAAATATCAAAAGGTGGCATTTACTAAAAGAAAAATATTACACTTTCTCTGTTTAAGGTTTTTGAACAAAAAAAAATGGCAAAAGGAAGAATTTATTTTCTGAAACAAAATTCTAATTGGAAGCAGATGTCAAGTTCTATCACACATAGTAGAGATAAATGAAGGCATACATTATATCTCTAGGACATTTGTGAAGATTAAATTGTAGACACTGCAAACATCTGATGCTGAAATATTTAGTAGTGGTATTACTTAGCATATCTGCTGAAGTATGTAATCTGACTATTTCTTGGTTTTGAAAAAGACAGTCTTCTACCACTACTTATATATAAATGGTTATACAATGTGTACATGTCTGAAAATACATGCTTATGTACACCCACCTACACTGTATATATAAACCAAATTCACTATTTTTGCAGGCTTTAATCAAACATTCCATTATAAATAGGCTGCAAATAACTTCAGCAGGCTCAGTATAGTTACTTCGTGACAGGGATTATTTATTTGGCATCTGCTTTCCTCTAAAATGGAAATCTCACATAAGGAACAGCTAAAGATTGGTTGAAACTAGTTTGTTCCAGTTCTGCAGCAGATGTCAGTTGAAGGGTGAGGCAGGGAGGGGGAGAGGGAATGTAAAGAACCTTCTGATGTATTTTTCTCTGCAACATGAGCCTAAAATTATACAAGTCATGATCTGTAGTGGAATGAGGCAAGGCTGAGAAAAAGAATGAATGTTATCTGAGAAAACATTTATAAGAGATATGTGTTATACGGTATTGATTTTACATCATTAGCCAGAATGTTAAGCAGTATGTGCTTCAAATATTCATTTTGCTGAACAGTTAACTACAGAGGAGAACTAAGTAAAGATATTGCTGATTTAATAATTTATTAAATAATAAAAAAAAAAAAAAGGAGAAACTCACAAGGGTGCATTCTAGTATTTTCAAATAAGCTCTGAAAAGCATTTACCAGAAAACCCTACCTAATATCAACTAGATATATTAGCCGAAGAAAGATAACTACACTACAAAAATGTAAGAAAATTACTAGGTCTGTGATACTTCACCCATGCGATGCAGAGCCAATAGTTAGGAATAATGAGTGTCTAGAAGTTGGTGGCCTAAATACATCTGATTGCCAAGAGATCTGCCTTTCCATTTCATAATCTTGGATCACTTCCAGACCAATATATCCACACTGTGTAACAAATGACATAAGGATCCTATTTGTAAGAGAGCTTGTGATTTTGTAACTGAATGCTGTTCCATAATTCATGCCTGAAAGCTATGAACTGGCAGTCCAAAGGCAATCAAATATTGACACCTCTCATTTTCCAAGTGCCTGACTTTGTGATCTATATAAATTTTTTTAAATTTGGTTTTCCTATTTGTGTGGTGGATTGCCCTCTAAAAAGCATACTAAACTCCTCCACTCCCCTTTCTCTCCAAAATTCGTTATGTGGCACTCATGAGCAAGCTTAGAGCCTCAGATCCTTGTTATTTTAGTGAGGCATATAGCAATAGCAGGTGATCACCTATGTATGGAAGGCATATGATAAGAAAGTACACTTTTCAATGAGTTTTCCAGCAGGTCTCTACTGAAAGCCTGGAATGAATTAACACAGGGCTGTCTATATCCAGACTCTGAAAGAAAGACCTGCAAAGCACATCCCCTGAGAGTCCAGCCGTTTTATCCCACTCTCTCTAAATTTCTCTCTTTCTTCCTGCTATCTCAAACTCTACTCTTACTCCAGTCCTTACATCCTTCTTTAGCTATTTTGTCACCATGTGCTACTCAGTCTCCTTTGTTTGTCAAGTTCTGTCCCAGCAGCCTTCTCTTCCTTCAAATCCACTCCCATCTACCCCTCCCTTGCTATCACATATTACACCAGTCTTTCATGCTTAAACAGCTCAGTTTTCCACTCAGTTTCACATACAACCATTCCTTGAGTATAATTACTAATCATTTTGTCTGAAAAGCTCCTAGCTCCAGTTTCCTTAATGAAACATATCAGATACCTTCCCACTACGTCCCTGGTGTCATCCCCACTGCTGCCATCCCCTTCCGGTTTGAGCTTCCTTATTCAGCCAGTCCTGGAGCATGTAACTGTTCCACTTGCTGCCAGGGCTCCTAAACACCTCCAGAAATCTTTCCAAGGCACTTTGCTCTCCCAGTGTATTCCCCTTCCAGTCCAATTCCCTCACAATTCCAACTGTCAGCCACGGTATTCTTCCCACCAACAAGAAGAATCCCTGTCTCACTTAACTTCTTCATTTTATCTGCCTTGCACTAGAAATAGGTGCTTTTTTTTTTTTTATTCCACCACAAATATACAGAAAGGCATTATAGACATATTCTTGCTCTCAGTTCACTTGTCCCATCTGAGTGAGAAAGTCAACTTGAGACATCACAGCCTCCAACTGAAGCCTGATTATTCACTGCAATGGGAGGTATGCAGTACTAATGCCCTAAAAATGCAGACATGATCCAGTTTGAGGCAGAGTCAGCAAAACTTTAATCTATATGGTAAATATTCAACATGTTTTCAAATAATTGGAAACAGAAAATCTTCTACTAGGAAGCAGTAAGCATGCTTCATATAAGACCTGCCAATCGTTTCACCAGTAATGTATTTTTCTATACTTGTACAAAGCAGCATAAAAACAAGTGAATAAGTTTAGATTGAATAGAGGTTTTTAGACCTATTAAGTTGCTTAGGAAAATAAACACAGATCCAAAGGACACTTGACCAAAAGTACTTTGAAGCAGAAACATCAGTTTGGTTTCTCTAACACAACGAAGAATAACATTTGCATATGTAAATAAAATCTCCTTTGAGTTAAGCAATTCTTATTTACATGCAAAAAATGTTAAGCCAAGCATGTGTTTAAAATGTGACTCAAAGGACAACAAAAAATCTTCAGTTTCAAGGACATGTGGATAGAGTTAAATCTTAGACAAAGATAATAGTAAGATAGGCAAGGTCAAATCCTCAGTTTCTTCGAAGAAGCAATGAAGATATTTCTACTTCATTTGTGCATTCCATCTCCCTTCCTAGGTATGTTTCATTATATTTTAGAGGACTGCAGGGACTGTTCACGTATGGGGTGCTGGAACAGGCTCCCCAGGGAAGTGGTCACAGCACCAAGCCTGACAACAGTTCAAGAAGCATTTGAACAATGCTCCCAGGCACATGGTGTCACGCTTGGGGATATCCTGTTGGACTCAATGATCCTTGTGGATCTTTTCCAGTTCAGGATATTCTACGATTCTGTGACTCCCTACAGTAGATTCTCTTCTACACAACTTACTGTAGACCAGACAAGGTCTCTTACTGCTAAAATCTAACAAGGCAGTCTGATTACTAACAGCTGGAGACAAATATAGTAAATATTTTCAATGCCTGTTCAAGGGCAATTAATATAAGAGCTATATTTTCACCATACTGTGAAGAAATACGTGCAAACCACAAACCAAGTGAATGTTCAAAAACATACATATTCCTTATACATGTAACCCACACAATTCAGTACAGGTGCTTTGTGTCAGCTAGTTTGTAAATCTGAAAAGCACTCAAATACTTATATTAAATCCTACCTGCAGTATTCACAATTCTCTTTGCTTGAATTATTCCAAGTGGAGTTTCAACTTCCCATGTCCCATCTGATCGGGAGTTCAAATTAGTCACTTGGACAGGATAATTTAATTGAGCACCGTATTTTCTGGCTCCTGCAGCCAAGGCCATAGTTAGAGAATATGGATCAATGTGACCATCTCCAGGGTTATACAGGCCAGCTAAAACCTAAGTGGAGGTAAAATACCCCAAATGAAAGAATGTAAAATTTACCAAAATTAGATTGATTTTTAATAAACACTTACTTTCTTGAATACAGTAAACTTTAAGAAGTCAAACCAAATTTTCAAAATATATAATAATATCAGCCTCTACCCAACTTAACAATGGCTTATGCAAATAAAATTGCTCAGATCTCCCATGCAAAGGTTGCAATGCTTTAATATTATAGTAATACAGACATAGTAAATAATAGTATGTATTCTAACTTACAGTATGCACTAAAAATTCACAACATTCTGTTTTTAGGCTATAATACATCTGTTCTTCATTGAAAAACAAGAATCTGTTGTACAATTTGTATAAAGAGTAGGACACCATCCATATATATATATCTGATAGACTAATATTTAATTACAATGGAAGTTATGCTTCATAAAACTGGATTCTTTACCTTATCCATGTTCAATAAGGGAAATAGCTCTTGCACTTTCTCAGGCGTGATTAGATATTGCTCTGTTGGGTGCCAACCAGCACGAGTCATTTGGTATTTGAATTCATCCACCCTAGTCGGTGTTGAAGCAATTCTGATACTGCCAGGCTGATGAAACCCCACAGGCTAATCGAAGACAAACAGCAAATTACTGAAAGAACCTTTACTGATTGCCATGTATGTATTTTCCTGTGCTAAGGGAACTCTACAGGAATTTTTCCACTAACATCACTGAAAAAAATGCAAGGGGCCCTTGAAGGAACAGGCCTTAGACATAGCCTCCTAGAGAAAATAATTTTTCAAGAAGTTATCAAATTAACTTCCTAAGTTAATGTATACTATCTTCAAAACAGTTGCAAGAAGCATTCATTGAATGCCATGATGCATTCATTTTTACTAACAACTGATTAATATTTGATATATGCATTAAAACACTTTCAAAAACACAATCAGATACATCTCAAAAATAAGTATATATTTTATACTTTATTTTGAAATCTATCATCTGCATAATTTCCTACTGACATGTTGCAGAATGTATTTAACTAAGTGCCTTTATAAACACAATGAAAAACCACTCGCCTTTTTTGTCTTTTTAATAAATTAAACGTCCTTACACAGCTGGACACTGAATGCTTACTTGTTTTCACCTTTCTATGTTACCTCACAGGACTATAATAGGGTTGAATGAGTCTTTTAGTGGAACTCACAATGATAATCTGATGTGGCACCTTATCTAGCTGAGTAGCAGAAAGAAGAAAAAAGCATTTTATGACAAATATTAAAAAAATCTGTCAGACATATATATGACAAATACAAAAAAATTATAAAATTTGTAGACTAGTACAGTGAGGTTCATTCAATTTCTGCTGCCATCCAAAGCAAGCACAAGTTTAGTAAATTAAATCTACATGGCTGTGAGATGCCAGATGAAAAAGATGACGCTTGTGTTTCTCTGCATATCCGTTCCTTAAGTCACTAAATAAAAATACATCTCTGAAAGGGACTGGAAGAATTGCAGCAATCTTCTCAAGTACAGACAGCATCATATCACATGACTTTTTAAGCTGACATATTTAAGGCAGGAATGTATCATAATCAATCCGTTCATTCCAGGTTCCTCATGCTATTTTAGCTCCTTTATCAAAGTTGCAGACGCTCTGCTGTGTCTTGAGATGTTTTATGAGCACCATTTTCCTAAATTGTAGAGGGATCTGGGAAACCATCTACAATATGTAGTGACTAGGCATGCAGAAGAATGTATTTCAATAAAAAGGGACATACTCCTACTTCACCCTCATCAACTACACTTCTTTGTAAGACTATTACTGCAGTTGGTATTGCTCTGCATTAACACTTCAAAGGTTAAGGGGATTACCTGTCCAGTCTCTTCTTCCAGCTTCTCATAGAGCTTGATGCTGTAAGCATGGATTTTCTTCAGGTTTATTCCAGGATGGAAATAAGTAGTTAAACCAGCCTCAAATAAGAAACAGGAACAACAAAGATTAGAAATGCAGTGTTCTTTCCTTCCTTCCAACAGTCATTTAAAAAGGAACTGCCAAGATACTGTAAAGAAAAAGAACACATGGATAGAGCCAACTGCTACAAAAATAAAGTCCTTTCTCTACTTATGCCGTTTTTGTTTTCTGCACAGGTGCTTTTCCATCTGTCTTTTCTGATCAAATTTGCCCACCCATTACACTGTTGCAGTTGTTCTCTCCGATAAATCTCTTTCTTCCTTGAATTATACAGTTGACAGCTTCAAATGTTTTGAAAGAGACATACGAGCTTCATTTCTGACCAACTAAATCAAATTACTAACTCTAAATGTCCTGTAGTATGGTCTTTTCCTTCTTACAAACGGAGATGGGGGAGAAACCAAACTTTCAGAAAGACCAGATCTTCACAAGAGTTATGGGTGCATGGAGCAGGGGGCAGGGGAAAATGATATTCTTCTATTCTCAACAGTTGTCCCATGTGTCACTTAAAGAGCAATTGCTGCATTTTAGAAGTAGTTTCAGAAATTATTGTATATATTTTGTGCATCCCTTTACTAGGTTTGACTTCAGAAATCTGTCAAGTTCTTTCAGATTTATGCAAAGGTAAAATCAAGAAGCTATTACAGCCTCTTCAATATTTAAGGAAACTATTCACCTGCCTACAACAGAGATGGCCGCACCAACCAAATTACATTCATAATTGTAGACATTTAGTCCTTAAAAAAACAGAATTAAAATATGTTACTGAAGTTAAGCATATGTCTTTGTATGTCCTGACCTTGTCAACTCACTAAAACCCTTCTTCAAGTGAGACAGCAGAAATGACAAATTACCATAGGTTTTCAAGATAACTGCATGGATTTAAATATTTTATACACACAGTGCATTTTGTACTAACTAAAATAGATCTTATTAATAGATCAAGGCTGCTTCCATTATGGGAGCTAGACACTGGAGTCTACCTTTTGAGTTCACTGCCATTCTGAGAAAAATATACATCAGGAAATTCATAGGTAAAAAGTGACACGCATTGCAGAGTTTTGGTAGTTTCCTTCTAAGTCGCCCAGTATGTATAAACGTTAAATACTCTTAATGTGTCAGCTCTGTTCTGTGTTACATGTTTTGAGGATTTAACTTTTAAAGCTAGTGGAATACCTGCAAACATATGAATAACAAAAGCAAGATTTAGTGGTCTTTAAAGATATATTTTAATTCAAACTAATTTGATTGCGCTAGGAAGCTATTAAATGTTACAATTCTCTATAATTATATGAATATATATGGCATTAATGAGGTCACACATCTTCATTTTTTTAAACCATGACCTCTTCTGTCCCATCTTTCCTTGTGCAGATTCACATCTAAGACACATCTTCAGAAAGTTAGCTTCAAATTGTTCTTAGCAAATAGCTTACACTAAGATACTATTTCAATTAAAAAACATAGATCATATTCACTGACATGACAGGCACTCAGTATCTTCATAGCAAAAGGGTCATTACTGTCTGGCAGTACTGATTGTATGTCTTGATGCCAGCCATGGTGTTGAAAGCTGTTCCTACCTCTGTTTGTACGAATTTTATCTTTCTGATATCTCAATTTATATACAATATCATAGTGCCCCAGATTACTGAAATGCCCAGATAATCCAATGGAAAAGTGTGTAAAATTAATCATTTGTCAGTATCGTATTTTCCAGTTCTATTTATATTATCTTCATAAATTTGACTCTAAGTATGTTTGGCAATGTTCCTTACCTCGACAGTCTTATTTTAAGCAGTGATCACACAAACCTGTAGGAGGGAGATTCATCTAGTAAGGGCCCCATCAAGCACAAAGCAGGCATGCTGGTTTCAGGAAGTCCCTGGGCTAAATTAATAGTCCGGAAAAACTATTCCTTGCTCTTTTCTTATTATCATTTGGGATCATTAGCATCATACAGGACACAGCTGAAGACTAGATATTTGACTAAATGTGATTTTTATCTCATTTGCTACATGTGCGTTCACATTGCAGACACATTTATTTTTACTTACCTTAGACTAAACCCCAGGGCTCTTTCACTGCAGAATTTTTAGCTAAAACTTGTTTGTTTCTCAAAAAATACATTCTAAGGGCCTGTTTTCAGTCTGTACAGAATGAAGAAATAAATAAGCCTTGGAATACTTAAATTTCTTTAGCCATGTGCAATGCCTAAGAGTAATTACTTTACTTCTACCTGCAAACCTTGTTACCTCATATTGCTTTTACTGTATTCTTTTATTTATGTAAATATTTTCTGGCCTTCTGTTATTCTTCCAAACATAGTCATATATCTTCCAGATGTAAGGAAATTCCATTTTAGTGGTCACTATTAGTGTAGTCATTTTGAACTAAATGAGCCACAAATCACTTGCAATTGAGCTACAAACCCATATATATTCAAGAGTATTTAATTGCAGAAATTAAATAAATACTTTAATCTCTTACACTTTTAAGTGAAGAAAAGAATTTTAAAAGCATTTGATGCCTTTTGGGTTGAGATAACAAATGTTTCTGATTTCAAGAGTGCAGCTGGGAGACAACTATAACCTGATTTCACTATATAAAAATTAAAAAATTAAAATCATTATAATTATAATGAAACAAGAAGATTTAATGGATCCTCAGGAGATCACTCTTAAATTTCATATTCAAAGCAAGGGCAGTTACAAGATAACACCACATTGCCCAAGATTTTTTCCAGCCTAGCCTCTGAGAATCTTCAGAGACAGAGGCTGATCTACTTTCCTAGCTAAGTATGGAACTTTGCATTTGGCCTTGTTAAATTCCATAAAACTGTCCTTTCATCCTTCCAGCCTGCCTAGGTCTCTCAGCATGGCCACCCTGCCCTTGAGTGCATTGACTAGTCCTGTCAGTTTGGTATAAACTTCAGACTTGGATGAGCATGTACTTCGTCACCTACTCCAAATTACTGATAAAGATATTAAATAGGATGGGTCCCAGGACAGATTCCGGTGACACTCCACTTATTTCCAGGGTTTGCGTAGAGTATGACCCATTCCCCAGCACCCTCTAAGCCCAGCCATGCAAAGAATCTTCTAACTTTCTAGTTGTCCAGCCATACAGACCATAACATCTTCAGGTGAGTACACGGATAGTATAGGAGAGGGTGTCTAAAGTCTTGCTAAAATCTAGGCAAGTGACATCCACTGATCTCCCTTTGTCTAAGAATTCAGTGATTTCATAATAGACAGCAATCAGATTTGATCTGACCTGATTTATTCCTGGCAAATTTATCTTGACTGTTCCAAATCACATTTTTTCTCCGTTATGGACCTGGGACTCATTCCATGATTTTCTGAATAACCGAACCATGGCTAGCTGACATTTAGTTCCCCTGCCCAGTCCTTTGGCTTTTTAGAAAGAATCATACATATGCCCTTCTCCAAATCTTTGGCGCATCCACCAATTTCAACAGTCTTTCAAAAATGTGATACATCTGCAGCCTTGCGATGAATCAGCAGCACTATTGGATGCAGCCTGTCTGGTCCAATGTATGAGTAGGCGCCAAATTACTCCAGTAATTTCAGGTTTGGTCCTCATCCACTGCCAGTTACTCTTCTTCTTTAACCCTGAGGCCTGAGAAACCCTGTCAGAGAAAACTGAGGCAAGAAGGCACTGAGGCCTTATTAGTGTACACTGGGACTGAATTACTCACTTCATTCAGCAACAGTTAGTTATTTTCATTTTTCAGCCTTTTACTATTAATGCTGCAGTAGAAGCAGCTCTTGTTGCCTTTAATTTTCCTTACAAATCTTAAATATAGTTGAGCTTTGGCTTTCCTAACATCTCCTTCATGTGCTCAGGTAACTTTTCTAAACTGCCCCATTTGCAGCTTGTTCCTGCTCTGTCTCCAGTATACTGTGTTTTTTTCTGGAACTCAGTCATGAACTCACTCTGGCCCAGCTGGCTTCCCAATGTGTCTACATGTTTCCCTGAATTTCAGAGTGAACCATTCTTGTAGTTGAAAGAGATTTTCTCTAGGCTTTACTCTATTTTTCTAAGAGATTTTGTTATTGTAGGTAAACATGATCTGGAAAAATAATTTAAAGAATGGCCACTTTGCTATGAGAATTGACACAAATGCTTTAAAGCATTTTTATGGTTGAAATTTTTAAATGTTGAAATGTTTATGTATCAGTTTTGTTCCATTTCAATCAGTGTCAGATTTTATACAAATGCCATTATTAAATTAGCTTTCTGGAGGAAAATATTATCAACACTGTTATATACTAAATTCTTCTTGCAAGTTTGACCAAATTGTAACAAGTCATTATTTGTCTTGTGCTGTGCTTTACTGTCAGCAGCAAAATCAATTGCATGTTGCAAGAAAAAGTGTAACATAACATAACTTGCTCTATCTTTTCATAACTGGTAATATAAAAATGTGGATACTTGTGCTGTCTTAACAGCACACATGAAACTCAGCCAAATTTATCTCAGACCTGAGAAGCGAAAAAAAGTTTTGGCAGCAACACCAGCATATGATCTATCTGAAACATGATCCTGAGCTCTGGCAGGACTTCCTGGAGGTGCAAGAGGTAAAATGTGGTATAGCACAGCAACATCTGAACCAGGTTTTCAACATTTGTGGCTGCAGACAATGCGCTACGTGCCATTTCACGTCTTAACAGTATGTGTAATTGTCATCTGTATCTAGTACTGTATCACTGTGAGGAAAACATGGATAAATACACAGTATCTGGCATAACAAGATACATGTAACTGCGACTCACGGTCATAGTTTTGATCTTTCTAATTATTTGAAACAGACTTATCATCTTTTTCATCCTCAGACAAAGTCCTCTAATACTGAGTTCAATGAAAAGAGACAGTATACCATGGAGTTATCCATTTTAACATGGCCCATAACTAAGTGTCTTGCTATGTTAATCGCATCAAATTCTGTTCTAACAGGCGTCATGAGGCAGCCCTCTCAATTGTGGTAGGGCAGGCATTTTCTCCGCTGAGTTCCAGATCCCTTCTTACCTTTGAAACTGAGTCTCACTCAGGGCTCCAATGCTGCACTCACTAAGAATTGTGGACAAAAGTACTGAAGGCAGGGTTGCTTCAGCACAGTTACGAGCAGTGTTAGGGTGAGCGAGTGTAACAGCAAGAGCAAAGGAAACGTTCAGTAACAACACCCCATTCATGATTCTGGTTCCTTACTCAGGTAGGGGACTTTTTATTGTTTTTTACAAACAGATTGTTTTGTATATGCATTTGAACAGAATTCAGTCTGTGCCTCACTCTTGTACTTAAGTCAAAGTACTCTTTGAGTATTTTGTAGTTATGATTCAATACAAGACGCCTGGCACTTTGCATGGTGTTGCTCTGTTTGCTGAACTGTTGTATGACTGCCTAAAAGACACACAATTACTGAATGTTGTTTCTTCTTACTACATATAGCGTGTTTTCTTTTGCTTTGTTTATTGAAAAGCAAGTAAAATGAAGTATACGACATACACTGCAGGCAGTGATTTTTTTAAATTTCATTTTTCACTATTGTTTTCTCAAAAAGCCCCCAACACACAAAACATCCACACTAAGATGAGGCATTTCAGACTTCAGACTTTCTCCTCTGGGAGAAGTATGAGATTAGAATAAAATATAATACATCTGAGTCATCCTCCTTAATTTGTCCCTGAAAGGTAAAGTATTGCACAAATGCTCTATCGTATTAACAGAGTAGATCTAGAGACATCAAACTGTTTGGTTTCTGCTCTTTTGTGTGCTATACACATGGATAACAGTCTCCCAATTTCAGTTAAGAATAGCTGGAAATGAATGGGAAAACCATCTATTATTGTATTATTGTGGCAAGCTTTATTTATTTTTCTTACATTATCTACTCCAGATATAGATTCAGAAAATACATAATTACATAAATGCACATTGTGCACCACTATGACCACCTGCTTAACATTATTAAAGAAGGTGTTGCTACCCTGATATTATTACATGCATGTCTTTTCAGTCTTTTCCTTAGAATGCAGACAAATATTCAGGCTTAAAAAACCCACAGTGTACATTTGTTACCTTTGCTCCTCCAAGATTTTATGTAATGTCAGCAGTAGCAGTAAAGAAAGCCAGGGAATAAAAAGGTACTGTAATTTCCACCACCATTATATACACAAACTGCTGTTAATTTCAGAGATGAACAAAACATTTCTTACTGCATGCCACGTAGATCCTGCAGTGAGCTCAGATTTTTCTAGCAGAACAACATCCTTCAAGCCAGCTTTAGCCAAGTGATAGGCTAGACTCACACCAACACAACCACCTCCAATGATCACTGTGTCTGCTCTGTCTTTCCCTAAGGAAGGAGATGAGGTTTCTTTACTGAAAAAGAAATAAAATAAAATTACAGACAGTTACAAAAAGGCAATTGCACTTTTTCCCATCTTTTTCATTTACTGCTTCAACCATAATACAAATGGGTTTCTGCTTGGGAGTTTACACACCTGGCTTAAAACCTAACCAGTTCACCCATATCCACTTCTAGAGTAAATGCTCTTTGAGGGTCATATAGGTAAACAATAGTAATAAAAAAGGAAAACAACAACAGAACAAGTTTGCTTCCACTTGCAACTTCAAATATTATTTATCCAATATACCTTTATATGTAGATCCTCTTTCTCAAAAAGAAGCTGATGCCTAAAATGACAGGGTCAAAACCTGACTTTTCCAAAGTGCTGTGGTATGTGCAACAAAAAGTCTTTAAAGTCTACTCAGTAAGGCTCCTTAACAAATTTCTAAAACCAACATTAGTAGACTGCATCAGTGTACATGTTCACGAAGAATGAAGCTTGGTACTTAATTTCATGTTCTGTCTATTTTGACATGTTCACAGATTCACAGAATATTCTGAGTTGGAAGGTACCCACAATGATCATCAAGTCCCACTTCTAAGTGAATGCAGAGATTGAATTAACAGCCTTGGTGTTACTTGCACCATGGTCTAAACAACTGAGCCAATCCCAGAGCTGACATGTCCTACTTTGCTTAAGAGAAAACATTATAGAAACACATTTTTGTCAATGGCGCACACCTGCTACTCCACGCTACTTTCACAACTACTTTAGGCCAGCATAAACCAGAACTGCTGCCATAGGCAGCCCTATTCTCCTTCAAGTCAGCTGATCCTCCTCTCTACTGCCTCATCCACAGACAGCCAAGCAGCAAGCTACATGTGGAAATTTATCACAAATTTTTAAAAAGTTTTTTTTTTTTTTTTTTATGTGATACAAAGTAGGACATATTATTGCAGTAGCACTGCTGACTACCATGAAACTGTATCTTTTCCTTCAGGACAGTTAATCAATACTCAGTTTATGTCTCCTCTCCTTGTACATTTTCAACTTTTCTGGCAACACACTTTCTAATGTATAACTAGTCTTCTACCTCTTCCATTCAGAAATAAAAGCTACTAGTTTTAGGTCTTATGAATGGAGGTCTTATGACATTTTAAACGCAATTGCAGGAGGAATATGCACCATGCTTATACACTAGGTGGTGACAAATAAGAAGTAAAATAAGTGGGAGCACAGGACACCACAGGTTTTCTGTCTTTAGTGCATCACATGTGCTCTTTTTTCTGATTACTTATTAATTTTTGAAGTTAACAGTAAGCTGTTTAACAGCCAGATGTGCGACACTTACTCCAGCTCCTCTACTGAATTTCCAGGCACGAGGTAATAAAGGTCAATCATAAAGACTTTCCTCATTCTTCTTTTATGCTGTGGATTTGATATCTCCTCACCTGCCTTTCAGCTTTTTTCAAACCTTTTTTTTTCAAACCTTTGCCCAGGAGTCTGGCAAGAATCCGGGGCGCACCCGGGAACTACACAGTTAACCCAGATGTTTGATCGTGCCAGTTAAACCCGGTCATCATTTGCTGATCGGTATGGCCCAGGAGACAACAGAAGGGTCTTCTCTACACCAGGTCAGCAACGCACCCGGGGCTGGTTCTGGCTTTGGCGTAGCAATGCGAGGCGCAGAGAGGCACCTCCTGGCCACAGGTGGTCCGGCCCGCCGATGGTGGACCGCNTCAGGGACCGGGCCGGACGGGGGTACCGCCCGCAGCGCTGCCCACAGCGTCCCGCCTCCTCCTCGGGCTATAAACGTGCGTCCGGAGAGCCCGTCGAGCTGAGCGTCGCGTGGACCCGTCGGGGCATAGCCGGGCAGCCAGCGTCCTTGGGCGAGGAAGATGCTGCCGATCAGGAAGACCGCGAAACAGGGCAAAAGGGTAAATCTCCCGTCTCCCTCCCTCGCGCAGACCCGGCCGCTGCTCCCCGTGGGCACCGGAGCGGTGCCCCCGCCGCGGTCCCCTCCGCCGCCCGCCGCGGGCGGACGCTGCCTCGGCGGGACAGGGCAGTGCCGGGGAGCAGCCCCGCGTCGGGAGCCTGGCACAGGGCAGAGCTCCCGGCCACGTCTCCCGCCTCCACGGGGTATTGTCCGCGGGCTCTCCATGGGAGCTGCAGCTTGACTGGCACGACCCGCGACCCGCGCCGGTTAACCTCCTGCTAAGGTACTCGGTATCTCTGCAGGTAAGGTGGCCTTGTGAAAACCTAAAATAAAGCCATAATAATAATTTTACCTGTTCAGCATCGAGACGTTAAAGATCTTTGGGTATATGAAATAGATAAATTAGATTGATCTTAATGCAGTCACAGCCCAGAGAATCTTTGTTTCTCTGAACACACAGAGTGGAGCCACCGGAGTACAAAACCATTTAGCTTAATATTATGCAATATGCAAATTAAGCAGGACTTGAAACACTGCACACTAAATTCTTCAATATTTTAAGGATAAACTGTTATTGGATAGGATTTCTGTCTCCAGCATCCTGGCCACTCTATTTAAAAGGTCCAGATTGCTCACCCCTTGATTACTATGACTGGATACCAACGGTGTTGATGATATCAACTCAGACTCCAATGTATGTATGGCCACTGCTCCCCCATTTAGCTAAAGAAATAAGCCAGTATAAAAAGTTAGCCAGGCACCAGCCATTCAGGCCATTAAGGCAAAGCTACGAGCAATATCTAAGTTGAACTCTCTGACATACAACAGAACTGGTACCCTGCACTGCTGCTTGAGAAGGTCAGCAGAATCACATATTCTGTCTTTTGTTTAAAGGAGATTGTTGCCATTACTAGGGCACATCTTGCTCAGAATAGTTTTTACTCATTTTTATGTGTAGTGTGTAAGTCTAGAGCAAAAGAGCAGAAAGATATGGCAAGAAGTCTATTATCTCTTCCTGGGTCTTCCCACAGTAACCAATCTGGGTAGATTGGTTAGAAAGGAAGAAGGTGAGGGGTATTTGTTCTGCTTTTTATATTTTGATATATACCACCTAATTTCAACACGTAGCAGAAAAAAACTGTCTTAAATTCACGCTACAAACAGTGGACTTCTCTTGAAGGCTTGAGATCTGAATGGTTGTTTCGAGATTAGTTTTCTCTCCACTGATGAAAAGGTAGGTTACAGGTGGATCAAGCAGGCTTTTCACTTACACAGTACGGTTACACTCCTAAAGATGGTAGTAGGAATATCTTCATAGAGCCATTTGCACTCATGCTCTCCATATATCGGTGTATGGACCATGTGGTGCAACTTCATTCGTAGCAGCAAAAGTAAAGCAGCGAAATGATGGCTCAAAAAAGCCTTTGATAGCTTTTTACACATACTGTTTCTTGTAATTTAATACCAGATTTGTCTCCTATCAGATCACCTGACAGTACAATTTTCATCTGGGTTAGCCATGAGCACACAGGTGTAGGTCTCTGAATAAACCAGTGTTGATGCTGAACTTCAGTTAGCTGTATGTGGGTTTAATCGGTGGTATTTTGCACAGTAAATAAAGTAAAAATGGTATGAAGAGAAGACATCAGACCTATAATAAAGTTTGCAAAAAATTTATTTCCATTTGAATCTAGCATGAACTGACAAACTAAGTTTTTATTAAAGTATTTTGTGCTTTGTATTTATCTCTCCTGCCATTACATACCCTGATGCTAGGCTTAATATATCACAATATATTCAGGTGCCATGGTCTATTCAAACATGGCTTATGCTACTTCTGTGTGTCAAAAGTGAAGATTATACTGAAATGTACTTCAAAAAACCCCAGAACTGTGAAGAAAAACTGCTGTTAAACCCTAGAAGTGACTTGTTAAAAGAAAGTTCTGTTGTAGTACATTTAAATACATACATAATACAACAATAAATATAATACCTATATATGATGTCAATTTGTGTCTATTACTCAATGTTCAGTTAACAAGCAACAGCTGAGGCTGCCTGTATGTTAAAGATTTTTTTTTTCCTCTGCATGCCTGTTCTCTGCATATTAAATTTCTGGAGCAGGCTTCACATACAAAAGATTCTTTGGCAGACAGAGGAAGCAGTGAGCTTTCAATCAGTGAGCTTTTCTCTGGCCCCATTTGAGGCATTCTGTTACAGATGAAAGTTAGTTTATTGTAAGCACAATCTTTACAAAACCTCCTGACATTTACACTAAAATTGTTTCTCTCTGATTCTGTGGAAACAAAGATAAAAACTTCCACATTTTGTTTAAGTTTTAAAGTTAATTGGGTCAATTTTTTGGCTAATCTATAGTGTGCAATGGAATCTGATGCAGAGATTTGCAGGCCAACACTCGGCAAAGCTCTGCACAGCAGCACAGTACAGGCAAGTCCTGCCATTTTACTGCAATGTCAGTGCCTCAGCCAAAGTAGATGATGCTCTCAGCCAGGCTTTGCAGTCTCCAAGGGGCCTTACATTGCTGTGCTTGGTACTAAAAGTGGCACAGCTGGCACAGTGCTCCTTACTGTTGGAAGGGCATACTCTCATTCTGCCTAATGGATGGTGCTGAGATGTCATAAGTTTTTGTCTTTGCTGGGTATATGGTGTGAGATAATTGTATTAATGAATAGGAAATTATCAAGGAAGATAATTAGTAAAGTTTGAAGGGTAATTGTTAAAAAAAACTTCCACTCAGCATGAAAATCACACTCAACTCTATGTCCATAAGGCTTTTCTTTTTCCTACTCCCTCAAACTTCTTCTATTGACATGCCAGTGCCATCAAGAAAAGTATGGATGGTTCAGTCTTACCTTTGCTTAATTCTTATCCTGTACCCACTACCTTCATATATGTAGTCTTCATTCAACCACTTTTTAATATAAGTAGAATTATGGTTGCCACCCAATAGTAGAAATTAATACTAATCTAACAGCAAGGTAGTTCTTAGAAATTTTGAACAAGTCAATGAAGCAATAAAGGAATAAAAATGTAATGTATTTTAGGAGAAACCAATATATGTTCTCATGTTTTCCAGTTTTCAAGAAAAAATAATTGACACTTTCCTTGTGTTAACACAGAGTTCAAGGTAGAAGCACTGTTAATCACAGGGTGCTGTAAGGTTTCTAACTTGGCACTCTTAAACACTTCAGGGCTGTACAGAGCAAACAAGATTTTCTTCCATTTTCTAAATCTGGGTAAGCAAACCCAGGCCTGTGAAAAGACCGTCAGAAACTGCAAGTCAGCTTTCTGAGATGCATCTTGTTCAGTAGGAAACTATTGCATTCTTACTTTTCTGTGATGCTTATTGTGCCAACAGGTGTCACAAGCTGCTTGAGGTATGGTAAGGCTCTGTCAAGGTGGCATTGGAAGCTAAAGAGTAGACGAGCTAATAAATAGATCAGTGGTACTAGTGTTTCCTTTTAAGAAGTTTCCCATGTATTTTACAGGAGAATTTAAGATGGCATATTATTTTCATAGGAACGGAACTGGACCGTTGACTTAAAGTTTTGGGAACAATATCTCTGGAGTACAACATAACTGAGTAATGAGAAGTCTTAAACATAATATATGTATATATATTAAAGCCTTATGCTGCAGAAGAGTACATCTACCATTCTTTAATTAGAATTTCAAGAAGGAAATTTATTACTTTTTATTATTGTGGCAAAAGTATTTCTGCTAGCTCACAGATCTTTATGTCTGCCTCGCAAATACATAAAGTGGAAACAAAGACAAAGGAAGGCCACCAAATTGAAGAACTGTAATCATTAACCTACCGTCCTGCTTTCTCCAGGGTATTCTAGAACGCTTGGATGCTGGAGAAATTGTGATTGGAGATGGGGGATTTGTCTTTGCTCTTGAAAAGAGGGGATACGTAAAAGCTGGACCTTGGACTCCTGAAGCAACTGTAGAACACCCAGAAGCAGGTCAGTTTTACTGGGAAATGATATTCCTGTAGTGAATGTAAACATGGTTGGCTAAATAATAAATATATAGGAACTTGTAGTAGGTTTTTAAATACAAGTGTTTCTTGACACTGTAGCATTACATTAAGAACAGCCTAAAACCTGCTCATCTTACCCCTTTTACTTGCACTAACACTGGCCGAAAGAAGTTGGCTGGGTAAGAATATGCATAGTGTAAACATCTAGTGATACCTCTTCAGAATGCTCTCTCAGTTTTCAATAACTTGCATCCCAGGGACTTTTTGATGCAGATGTGATTATGTTTATGTTTAATAACATTCAGTGATTTCTCTGTTACGGATTTGTTCAGTCTGTCCTTGAGCTGATCATTTAAAGCTTGTCATTTCAAATATCTCATGAAAAAGAATTCTGCAGTTAAGTATCTGTTTTGTTTTGTTCTAGTAATTAATTTATCTTTATAAACTAAAATAGGTCTTTTATTAATTCTTTCAGAGAAATGGCAGTTTTTAATAAACATCATAATTGGAGTATTTAATGTTTCTGGCTTCACTGTAAAATGGGGAATTGTAAACCTCATAGGAGTCTAAAAATTGCAACAAACATTTAATGGAATAACTCTCTTAAAGTGGACAGAGAATAAACGACCAACCATTCTATGCCTTCCAGTGTAGATTACAGTGTTTAACATAAATAGTGCAGAAGCAGATGGTATTATCTATTTATGTATGCATCATTACAAGAAAGCATTTGCCCTAGTAATATGATGTGCAGTTAATCCCACAAGCCAATTCAGAATATCCTGGGGGAAAAATTTTCTTTGTTCTAAGTGTTTGCCATTACAAATTAGTCTTTCTCTTCTATACAGGAGAAGAAGGAAGAGGAGGGGAAGGAGAGATATCTTAGTTCTCTCTGTTCTGTAATTTTGTACACTTTACCTATTTCTTCAGCCTAATCCTTCTTAACCTTCAAATGTCACTTTTGTGTCACTTAGCATCCCTAATTTAGGGTTATGGGCAGCTTTAGATAATGCAGAGCTCCAGCAAAGGCATAAGGTTTGGTGACCTAATTTGCTGACTCTCATATCCCAAAGAGACATTCCATCATCTCTGTATTTCTCTCCATGTTTACCTTTGTCTGCCCCTGCATGTTCCGTCTTACAACTCACAGCACTTGTCCCATGCTCTGTGTTTCCACTTTGTTTGTTATTTTTGCACCTTAAAAGCCCTTGACACTCTGCACGTCTCTTATAGGCTATTTATAAATACACCCTTCAGGGTAAATGTGTTCATTTCTTTTTGTGCAGTGGGGCTGCTTTCCCTCCATTACTGCTTTTTGCTCTTGCTTGCTCAAGGGTCATGTTACTTTGAAAGCAGATGTAAAAGAACACAAGGAGCAACTGGCTGAGGCAGTGGGTATAGAAACCATACAACTACCAGAGCTTCTTGTCTTTATAAGGAGAGGAAAAGGAAGGAAGTTCTGAGAAGGCAGTAAGTACTAAAAGAAAAAAAAAAAAAGAGTTCAAAGCCATTAACTGTATTACAAAAGAGAAGAATTGGCAGACTGATAATTTCAGAAATTAGGAGATCTAAATTTTTCTTCCGAGACAGATCAGGTATTGCTCTGTAGTAAGCATGGGTGCTTACTGCCCCTATGTCCTCACAGCTTATGTCTGTGTCTTTTATGAATATCCAACTCACAATGGATTGAATTGAATAATTGGTGTTATACACCTGACTCCTAAAATGCATCAAATTACTAATAATGGTTTAGCTTCATATGTGAGTGTTATCCCCACTTCTCAAATGCTGAAGGAAAACAGTTTCATTAACATGCTGGAAGTCACACAAGTAAATTACAGAGTGGTTTGAGTTTTTGATAGTGGATGGGGCTGTGAGTTTGATAAAAACAACAGTGTTTTCTACTGGTAAAACCTATTTGCCTGAGGTTGAATGAGATTCAGGCTGATACTTACAACACTATTGTTTCCCTCAAAGTGTAACCCATGTCTCCTATTCAAATACTTGGTATTTTGGGGTGTGAAGTTCCTTAATCATATGTGTTAGATTATATTTCATTTTCCTGCTTATATCACCATCCCTATTCACACAAATCCCAGGCATTTTTTCCAGGAATGGTCTACTATCAAAATGTCATAGAGCATTTGTGAAAATATTTGTAGATCTTTTTTTCCTTTTCTTATTTCCTGACCAGTTTTCATCAATGCTTCCTCATTCAGGAGGATAAAAATTGCAGAACATTAGAAACATACAGAGACAGCCCTTTCATTTGGACTCAGTAGCCTATTGTTATGATGTAGGAAAAAGAATACTCCCTCCACTACACATTTTTGTGAGAATGAAATTTGATCCCAGGAGTTCAGGCAGATTCTGTGGACTTTTTGAACTGTAGCTCCACTATAAGCTATGTTCCTGGAAAGATTTTTGTGACTGCTGGGCAGAGAAGCACTGTGTTAAATCACCTGTGTAGTAGGAAGAGAAGCACTGTGCAGTTACCCATGACTGCAACTAGAAATTAAATACTGTACCAGTAGAGAAAAGCAAGGGACACTACATTGATTCTTCACTGAAGGCAGACATCTTGCATGTATGCAGGTTGATTCTAGCAACACAAAATGCTACTTGAGCTTCCCTGGTGTAGAAAGCTGTGTTGTTGGAGCAGAAGGGAGTACTTTTATTCTCATGACAAACTTGCATATTTTCTTAGTGACACAAAGTGTGTGTGCAGACAAATTAGTTGTGATAAACTAGGACTTCAGGAAAACTTTCATAAACATTTATTACCTAAACACACAAGAAACTGCCGTGTTCTTGTGTGTTTAGGTAGTGTCTTGTGTGCAGTACCTAGGGAATAAATTATTCCTGTATTTGCTATAAGCTGTTGAGCACTTAACTCTCTTTTACATGATCAGTAGCTTTCTAGAAATTATTGTAATTATTTTTCTGTGGGTATATATATAAAATCAATTGACAGTTCATATTCTGTTCCTGCTGTGGTGATTGCAGTGCACTGCTTACAGCCAGAAAGCCACAAGTATCATTACAGAGCCTTTTCCCAGAGTCCTAATGTAAGAAATTTGTCCATTAAAGTAATGGTAACCTTTCCTTTAAAAGGAGTGTTGTCTATGAAGTAAAATCATGTGCAGACATATGGGAAGAATTAACTCTCTGATGTTAGTCACTTTTCTGGAGCAACAAATCTTCTTCTAATTAAGGGTGTATTTAGCAAAACAGAGTTTTGGTTTTGGCTGATGAGGCTCTTTTAAAGTTTTGTCGGGGGAGAAAACCCAAAAATGCAAAATAGAGGAGGCGATGAAACACTGTATTCTTCCATATAGTATCATCTTGTCCCTTAATATGTTGCCATGATACTTTCTTGTTTTCTTCTTCGTAGTATAGAAGCTAAGACAAGGTAGCTTTTTCATTTGAAGACCCTGGTGTTTCTTGTCACACTTTCATGTTCTTTTGTCAGATGTTTGCTATCCCTTCCTAAATCACTACAAAAAATCTCTATAAAAGTCTATATCTGGGAGATCTGAAGGACTGCAGGAAATACAGGATAGGCAAGGTGGCAGGCAAAACTTAATCTGTAGATAAACTAAATGGAAATCTTCAGTCATTCTTAGCAGAGAAGAACTACGGAGAAAATTTTCTACGTAATGTTTTGAGAGTGAGAAGAAAGAAATTCTATGCAGACTGGGGTACTGCTTCTAATTTCTCATAGTGGGTTTTCTAGTAAACACAATGCCACTTATTTTACAGTAACATTACATCAGTAAACATTGGATTTGGAGATAACACAGTAATAACTTTGTATCTTAATTTGCAGTTCGTCAGCTTCACCGGGAATTCCTCAGAGCTGGAGCCAATGTTCTGCAGACCTTCACCTTTTATGCCACTGAGGACAAGCTAGAGAACAGGGGAAATTATGTAGCTGAGAAAATAAGTGTGAGTAACAGTTTTGATGGAGATACAAAATAAGTTAATTAATTTCCAAAGGTTTGGCTGAGACATTATCGAGTTTGTCGTAAGAGTTTTGGCTATTTTGAGGACCAGAGAACGAGACGATGCAATTTCAGAGTTTGGAATAGCAAGAAAGGCAAGGTGAAGTGACAAAAAACCCAACCCAAACCAAAATTCAAAGACAAAATGGGGCAAGAATGAAGAGAGGAAGGAGAATGTCCACACTGTATTTTTTCTGTATTTTTATCTGAGGAGATGGTTTTACTGGAGTTTCGATACAAAGATTACAGGGAGTACTAAATGCACAGAGCAAAAGTAGTGAAAAAACAGAAATGCTTTAACATCCAGAGATATGACTCAGCTGCAAAAATGGTGAAGAATCCTAGAGAATAATGAATGGCTAATGAGAACAAAATGTTTTTTAGAACCATATCTCCATTTAGTAGCAACTAAAAGAATCAGAGCTATACACTGTAGTCAATATTCCCCTTCCCTCATGTGAAGGTAATCTGTTACATCAACAGAAGTACAATGGTCGTGTTTTGTTACCCTCTACACAAAGGAATTTTAGGATGCTGGGTGTGTTTACTAGATGTAGGCCTAAGGTCCAGTGGAATTCCTGGCCAAAAATTTCCACATAGTTCCTTTGAGACTAGAAGGTTTGTCATTGAGTGGTTTCTCTGATCTTTTTCCTTTGGTCCTACTGTACATTTTATCTTCTGCAAATTTGAGAAAATTCTCCTGGGCTCAGGGAGGAAGGAATATCTGTATCTGCGAAGATACCCTCAGTCAGAAATTAGAACAATCTGGACACTAGAGAAACACTTGAGGCTTAATTGAGGTCATAGAAAATATCATATGACCAAACTTATCTGAAATGCTGTACCTTTTACATTCAATTGATGCAACACTGAAATGTCTGAAGTGCTAGTCCCAGAAACCCCGTACCTCTGGAACAAACCGTGCTAGTCCCAGAAACCCCGTACCTCTGGAACAAACCGTGCTTCAATTCTTGCTGACATGAAAAATTATAAAGGCTGGAGAGCACCTGGTATTGGGAATGCATTACATCAAACCTTTCAAAATTGATTTCCTGACAGTTCTGGAATCAGGTTCCTCCCGGATTTAACTCATTTATGGTCCCACCTCTCAGAGTCCCCAGACATGTTCCTGAGCACGAGTGCAAATGGAATACAGTCTGTCAGCAACAGCCTTAAAGATCAGCTGGGTCTTTTGAGGCAACGGTGTAAAACTTTCACAGACAATATGTAGATTCTAAATAGTATATGGACTGCAGAGAAACCTGCTATAATCAATACTTGTTAAATACCCCAGATAATGATTCTTTTCCCCAAATATTTTTTTCCTCAGTTTAACCTCTTTTTTAAAAGCTGGTCTGGTCATCACAATTTAGATGAATAGAAGGAATATGACTTTCAGTCTAGGTGATTATTTAACAATATTTTTGCCTTTATTTAAGTTGGTAACTTTAGCATCACATAATTAATGATATCTTTTTAAAAATGTATTAACACTGTATTAGTATTATATCGGGAGGGGGGGTTAATTATCAGAACACTAAAACACATTTAACAAAAAATTTGAAATTTGCATGTATTTTGTTTTCCATCCACAAATTTCAGAATGAAAGCATATGCTTAGATGTAAATAACTCATTTTCTAAGAAGCAAAGAAAATTCCACTTCACACCAAATACTGGCTTTTTTATAGGCTATTTGTGTAAGATCTATTAAAGATCTATTAAAGGTAATGTATTTTGTAGTATTTGATAATATGATAACTTAAAGGAGGCAAGAAATTAGTTTCCTAATGTTTGTTGCTGTTTGAAAGAATCTTATCTTCCTAATCAATATTACTTTAACATCCATTTAATTTTAATTCAATTTAATTTAAGTTTTTAAAAAATACAAAAAAGCCATTCTGACTTTTGACTATGTGCTCTGAAATTACATGCATACCTCTGTAAGGTAAAACTAACAGAATCTATATTCACACAGTGCCAAAAAGTTAATGAAGCTGCTTGTGACATTGCAAGAGAAGTGGCTAATGAAGGTGATGCTTTAGTGGCTGGAGGAGTCAGTCAAACACCATCTTACTTAAGCTGCAAGGATAAAACAGAGGTTAAAGCAGCCTTTAAACAGCAACTGGATGTCTTTATGAAGAAGAACGTGGACTTTCTAATTGCAGAGGTAAATTTGTAAAAATAGGTACATGCCTTCAACTGGCAGTGTTAACTTTGAAGATGTCTGGTCTACTTTAGGGTCTATAACTACATGTTGCTGCCTCCTTTAAAATTTTCCGCTGTGCTTTTATCCCAATGGTATCAGGTATTTTTCTAAATGCACACCAACATCTGCAGGTGTTCTAGAATAGGACTTTGAAACTTCAATTTCTACCTCAGTCAAGTAAAATTCTGTACTGATACAAAGAAGAAATGTAAATGGAATCTTGACTATTCCCTATTTCTTCCCACATGTGGAAAGCAACCTAAGATGACTTCTCTAGTTGACAATAGTTCTTCAGTTAATCCTCGATTAACCTCCCGTATGGACATTCTTATTCTGAAACAAAAGTATCATTATTTTTAATTTATTTTTACTCACTTTTAAAAGTCCTTTTTAAACTGTGTGGCCAGTAAACTCAATTGAATTATGTTAGTATAAATCAGAAAATAATAAAATTATTGTATTGATGGTGAATTTGGGGTCTGGATTTATATTTTTATGTTTCGTTAGTGAGAAACAAAATAGCCTAGTTTTAATTTCTTTCAGTATTTTGAACATGTTGAAGAGGCTGTCTGGGCAGTCGAAGTTCTAAAAGAATCTGGAAAGCCAGTTGCAGCTACGATGTGCATTGGTCCAGAAGGAGACATGCACGGAGTGTCCCCTGGACAATGTGCTGTCCAGCTGGTAAAGGCTGGTAAGAATCTGTTTTAATGTGCCCTTTAAAAGTATGGAACAAAGTAAAGTCCTTAATTATTGAAATAAATAGATGTGTATCTCAAGTAGGTAGCTTCCCAGCTATATCCCATAAGTTTTAACTCTGTAGAAAAATTTTTATATGTACTTTACGAGAACAGTCTTGTAAAAATATACGGAAATACAGCTATGACATCCTTGATAATCAGTATGCAATGGGTGGGAGCAATAGCCAGACACAACTGACACTGAATACAGCAAAATCCTAAACCTACTCAAATTTCTTTACAGACCCGTCCCCAAATTCTAGAATCACAAGCACAAAGCCACCTTTGATTCTCTGCTTATGTTTTTTGAAGTGTTGTTTTTGCACACAGTTCAAGCTCAGGATGAGAGAATTAAAAGGTTAAAAAAAAAAACTTTTGCCTGGCAAAGGCTGTTTTCTACAGGACAAGAGGAAGGGCAGAAGAAATTAATCAGGGGCATGATGAGTGAAGATATACGGGTTTACGTAGCTATTCCGAGCTGCTCTTTTCCCTTTTGAGTTACAGTTGAAATCCAAAGGTAGTACTTGTGTTAGGAACCTGCTACCTATTTGTGTGGATGGCTGTACATAATCAGACTTCACTGATTAAGCATGGGTAAGAAAAAACATCTGTAGGAGGTTAGAAGATGTGATTCGTCATTAGGAAGGTAAAGAGGGGTGCAGCTGAGATGTAAATGGAATTATGAACCTCAGGAGGGTTGTGCCTGGCTCTAGCACAGCTGCCTTGTTTTCATAACACTGATGTAAAGATGGATAGCACCGCTTCTAGAGTGTATGTTGCTAAGAACTTTCATCTCCCACTTCCTGGGGAGTTGTGACTTGAAGATACTTTTCTCCTCCTAGGTGCTTCTATAGTTGGAGTCAACTGCCATTTTGATCCAGAAACTTGCCTTGAAACTGTGAGGCTGATGAAAGAGGGCTTGCAGGCTGCTAAACTGAAAGCCCACCTGATGTCCCAGCCACTTGCTTTCCATACACCTGATTGTGGAAAGCAGGGGTTTATCGATCTTCCAGAATTTCCCTTTGGTAAGACAAGAGTATCTTTTTTGTTGGTGGTGGTTGGTTGGTTTTGTTTTATTGATTGTTCCTGGCTTTTTTTCCCCCTAAATTATAGTACAGCTGAAACTGCAAGATGTCCTTTTATTCAATATGATGAGTCCTAATTATCCTGTCTGGCATTTTCTAGACAGGTTAAAATGTAATATTGGAATAAAGACCATCCACATAGTGAGAATATTTCGGTTGTATCACAGCATGTGACTCAGTGTGTAATTATGATGAAAAGAGTTAAAATGCCACAATCTAAATTCATTTAAAAAATGTTCTTTTTAATGCTATAGAACCTTGTTCAGGACAGCTGCAAACAGTCCAGAGAACAGCAGCAAAAGTACTAAAAAAACCCCATTATTCTGGGTTGTGACATCTATCCCACAAGGCCTGTGCTTACCCATGTAAGGATTTAATGTACAATGCAGTACAATGGATATAGGAGCATTATTACTGCACTCATAGTAGTTCAGTCTTGTAAGTGTGACTGTCTAATGTACGTGAGATTAGAGAGAAACCAAAAAGGGGACTTTAATATTGCTAACAAATTAGCGGTTTGGAGAAGATGTCTATCACACGTATGCTCAGGGAAAACTCTACGAAAATGGAAAGATTCAGCCATTTAATATGTATATAAGGCTTGTGTATTTAGAGCTTATTTTCATGTGAGAGGTTAAGGATCCCTTTAACATAAGGGCAAAATCAGCTTAAACATTTTAAGGCTGATTAGACAATTCTTTCATTTTCAGATACCATACCCCCTTATTTTCAAGATCAGAATAAATGATATTAAAACATTCACAATTTGAATTTGCAGCAAAAAAATTGAGAAGTAGATGTGATTCTCAGGAAGCTTGTTGTTTTTCTTTAAATTCCTCTCTTTACATAAATGAAGGAAAGAGAATAAGGCATAAGCCTGAGGCATTCATTAAATGGTAATAACACGTCTGAGTCCTGAAAATACCTGATGTTAGGAACTAATTTATCCTATTCATTCCTTCATATAGCTCCTCTGATTGCAAGCAGAAAAAAAAGAAATCAAACAGATGCAGTAGGCAATGAAGTGAATGGAAGGATTCACTCTTTAGTTTGTTATGGTTCTTGGCTTGTGTGCAATAAGCAATCTATGACATCTCAGCATTCAGAATTTCCATGAATAATTAATTGGTGAAGACTGGCTCTGTGAGTGTTTTCAAAACCCAGAAGCAGCAATCGATTGCTTGACAGCAGATAATCTATTTGGCAAATCATTGTTAAACTGACCAAATTACCCCATTTTCATGAAGGCGATAACAAAGACATATTTAGGTATCTGAAGAGTACATAAACTCTGTGTAGGGCAACAAGAACTAAGTTTCTAGGAAAGTGTTAGGTGTGTTGTATTGACAAACTCCAGCATCTAGATGCCAGAAGTATTTATTTTTCTGTAGAACTTTTTCCATTTTTCTATGTTTTCTCTTCTCTGTTACTGAAATTTCTCTGAAATGTCACCAGTTAAATAAGGACAGTGTTTTAGAAAGAAATATCCTGGTCAGTGAAAGCATACCTAATTATCTCAAGAGCAGATATATCGAGGGGGCAAATCTAGGAGCAGGTTACAATTTTTCTCATCAAAAACTGTTACATTAGAGATATTTAATTCTGAATAAAGCCAAGAAAAAAGCCAAGTTGCATTGACCGACATGGAAAATAAAAAGTTAGTCAATTTTGGGAAGGTGTCTCTCCAGAGACCAGGATGTTGTGTGGGACAGTATCAAATGCTTTGCAGAAGTCCAGGAAGGTAGAAACGTCATTTGCTCTTCCCTTCTCTACCAATGCTGTAACCCTCTCATAGGAGGCCACCAGATCTGTAGGCACTATTTGCCCTCAGTAAATCCATGTTGGCTGCTACCAATCACGTCCTTATTTTCCGTGTGCCTTAGCACAGTTTCCAGGGGATTTGATCCATGGTTCTTCTGGGCATTTTAAGACTGACTGGTCTGTATTTCTCTGGCTTTTCCTTTTTTGTCTTTTTTAAAGTGTGGGTTATGCTTCCCCTTCTCCAGTCGCTGGGAACTTCACTGGACTTTCACAAGTTTTCAATTATGATGGATAGTGGCTTACCCACTTCATCTGCCATCAGATGAATTCATTCATCAGGTCACATGATTGTGACAGGGTGATGGAGAATACAGGGAAACAATCTATACTGTTCCCCTGAACAGAGTTGCTTATACAGGTGTAAGTTGAGTGCACAGTGATGCATTCTTGATGCACTGTTGATCATTTGTTTAAATTTTGCATTAGCTTTTTAATGATATATGAAAGAAAAGGCAATAATGAATTTGTGCTTCTGGTGCTTTCTGTCATATCTGCAGCACTGTACAAAAGCTTGTTTTTATTTGAACAGCTTTCTAAAATGCTTTATCTAGGTTTTCCAAGCAGTATTAGTCCACCTACTTTTCCTTTGTCCTGTCTTTCCCTTTGAGACCAACAGTTTTCTTTTTAAGAATATTTAATTGTCTTCCTTCCGCTTTTTAATTTTTGAGCATGTTTCTTAACTACGCAATGGACTTAGAGTATATCTGCGTTGTAGCAACTTCTTGCACATTAGGCATTTTTGAGACAGAACATCGTAACATTCTTCAATCCTATTTTGCCTTTGTGTTGCTGGAGCCTTACTACCTCAAACACAGCTACTTTGCCCAGCACAGTGTTCAGTGCACAGACATGATGCTGCACTTGCCTGAAAACCATGTGGGTTCATGTCCTTCAGATGTGCATGTGCATTAAGAACTGGAAGGATTTTTATTATTTTATTTCTGTATTTTCATTTCTTACAGTTTCTTCTTCAGTCCCTGTTCTTTTATTTCCAGTTATGCCACTCTTGTGCCTCCAGCTCTTCGAGGTGTGCTTTTCTTTGCTCTTACACTTCCTATTCCTTTTCTTCCACAAGTCTACTCTCTCAGCTCTTGTTACTCCATCACAATGCTTAACACAACCTGCAGCAGAGAGAAGGGGTCAAAATAAAGATTGCATTCTAACTTAACCTACACACAGAACTTTCCACAAGGAATGAGGTGGTTTCAGGCAGCAAGCTGCTCATGACTGGAATTATTACTAAGGTATGGACTAAGAAATAGCCACATATCCCAGCTGAAACAACTGGCTGCCAGTATCTGATCATGGAAAAAAAGTGTAATAAGCATTTCAGAGGAATAATGAGCAGGATAATTTCTATGCAGGTAGGCTGATACCTTCTCCTTTCACAGATTGGTGTGTGGTAATCAGATTTCCCAGGTATTTATTGTTTATTAGGAAATACAGCCATAACATTGAAAGTATTCCAATTCTTCAGCTAAGAACTCCGGCAGAATGGAAAGCATGTGATCAGCCTTAGAAGATACTAGGTGCTGTTTTGCAAAGCCAAAAATGCTTACCATCATAGGTCAGCAGAGCACTGCAGAATCTGAAAGCTAAAAGTTTGAATCACTGATCCTAGGTCAGTCAGTTCAAACACATACATCTACACCTGCAACTACTTTTGCAAACAGTGTGCAAGTTTTTCAACAACATGATTTCTTACCAAAAAATGGATAAAAATGGAATGGACCATGGTAGAAACTTAAGATATTAATGTCTTTGCAGGTCTGGAGCCAAGAATTGTAACCCGATGGGACATTCAGAAATATGCAAGAAAGGCCTATGAATTAGGAATTCGTTTCATTGGAGGCTGCTGTGGATTTGAGCCATATCATATCCGAGCAATAGCTGAGGAATTGGCTCCTGAAAGGGGATTTTTGCCAGAAGCTTCTGAGAAACATGGTAGCTGGGGTGATAACTTGAGCATGCATACCAAACCCTGGGTCAGAGCAAGGTATGTACATCTGACCTGGAAACCAACATGCCTTTTGCAAAGGCTTACAATGCTCCACAGAGCACACTGGCTTAGCTGATATGGGTATCCAAATATCAGTGTAAACATTCTATGCTTAGAATGATATGGTTTATCATTCTAAGCATTCATGTGGTTTATGTTTAATAATTTCAAAGAATTAAAGCTGACCTAGGAGCAGGGAAAAGGGTGAAGGAGAAGTAGAGGATCTTCTCTGATTGTAATTCATGAAAACGGAAAGGAAAAACTGAGAGAGTGTGGTAAACCAGTTTGTGGCTGGCTTACAGTATTCCTTTCAAAGGTGGAAAGATACTTTTAAAGATACTTTTTAAGCATGTAGCATTTAATTGCATATTTTCATTCATACCTCTCTATCTATATATAATGTCAATCTTCACAAGTTAGATGACCCTTTGCAATTGTCATTTAAGCCACATTTCCTTCAATATTTTGAGGTGCTGGAAAAACACCCTGAATTTATTTTTCTTTATTTAGGGCAAGAAAAGAATACTGGGAGAATCTGAAGCCTGCTTCAGGCAGGCCATATTGTCCTTCCATGTCAAAGCCAGATGGCTGGGGAGTGACCAAAGGAGCCAAGGAGCTGATGCAACAGAAAGAAGCAACAACTGAACAACAGCTGAAGGAGCTTTTCCAGAAAAAGAAGTTCTAATCCACTGCAATGGTGTAAATCTTGCAATGATTTATCTACTGACCATCTCATGCTTCACAAGAAAATCTGTGAAGATGAGTACTGTGTTGATTTATCAGTTAAAATGTAATGAAAGAGACAAAATGCAGAAAGAATGTGATTACATAGTAAATATATCTAACTTTGATAATAAAATCTTTCTCTGGACAAATAGTTTAAAGAATACACAGTCAAAAGTGATTTTGAATTCTCATAAAAATTGAGCTTCTGTTAGCTAGGTGCCAGTAATTGGGTAGACACAGAAATACCTGGAAAGTAATAATTGGCTCAACCCACCTGTGAAAAAACAAAAAGCCATCTATAAATACAGTGTCAATGGACTTCAACTCCCAAGTCTGTTTGCAGTCTGGTATTACAGGAGCTTTCTCAGATGTCAAGATTTATTGAGAACTGGTGCAGGAGCACACAAGCCGCCAATTATTTGTAGTCACTTTCTTGGTTTCAAGAGAATAAAAATAAACTGAAAAATACATCTTACAATTGCAATCAAAACGTAAGGAAAATGAGATCTTGCAGGAATTTCTTATATGCAGGGGGAAAGATTCAGAGAACTTTTAGAAGAGAAAAATGGCAGGTAGATAATGCAGTTTTTGTCTTAAAATACCCTGTATGGAAGATTTACTCTTCTGGAGACTGAAAGGCTTAAGAAGTTTCTCTGCAATTTAAAAAAAAAAATCAAATAAATTAAAAATAATATAATGAAATAGTATTGTATTATCTTCACACCTTAAATCATAAGACCTCAAAAAGAATATTGTACCCCAGTAAAAAACCAATTTTTGAGTGATGCAACTGATTTCTGGAAATCTCTTTTTAATCATTTGGTTATCTTAAAGTAGCAAAAAACAAGGTTTCTAAGATATAACTCCTGTTTAAAAGAGTAGTACAACATGCCTTTTTTTTTTTTTAAGCTGATTGATTCACTCTACAATCTTAGCTTTAATAAATAAAAAACCCTGCTAGGAAATAGATCAATCCATTCATGTTAAGAAAACCCATGGAATTTGTACACTGATTTGTTGAGAAGGGTTTTCATAGGAAGGGTACCACTATATTTGGAACTTGTAAAGGACACATTTCCATAATTTTTTTTTGTGAAATGCCACACAACTTAGGTTTCTCTCTGGAATGAATTTCCACTCATCCTACATTAAGTAAACTACCTTTATGAAAATCTCATTCTCACAGTTAGTTTTGAAAGATTTAGTTCGACTACTTTTTACGTATATGCTTATTTCCTTATTTCTATCCATGTTGGTATGCTGCAGTTCAGGAAACAAATATGCAACCCTTCAATGGGAAACTTCAGGTATCCTTTTCAGACTGTTATTGGCAGACAGGTATAAGCCTTCCTTCCCTAGCCTTATAGCATATTTAAATACTTGCTAGCTAGAAATTTTGCCTGAAAGCCAAAAGTAGACAAATCAAGATAGTAGATATTTTAAAATGCAGATTATTTGGAAAGCATCCATGTAAGTATACATGCTTCATGTGCTTATAAACTCCTTTGCTTCCTAAATGCTTCTCATCATTACCTCTGTAGAGAGTGGAATATTGCAAAATCTGTAAACCAGGAAGACCAGATCTTTGACCGTCACCAAAATGCATGTGGCATTAAGGACATACACATGATCAGGTGGCTTAAAACACAGGCTACAACCGGTAAAGAGGTGTTTTGAACAATTATTACCTGTTTAGAGACTTTTTGTGGCATAGAATGCAGCTTGACCATCACACACTAACTATGTAAGTAGCTGCGCTGATTTTTTGGAAACTGTCATAATGTGCAAAAATTTATATTGAAATTGATTACTTTACAACACAGAATATTGAAGAACCTGGTATTTATGAAGATATTATTTTGAATTTTTGATACCCAGTTTGAAAAAGATTAATTTTAAGACACTATGATGAGAAATATTTAAAGGCCATTTGAAGACATGGAAAATGAGAGCTGGCCCAAGGAGGGTGAAACAAACATTCCCTGTTTTATTCATATCACAGGCTGGGCTTATAAAGGAATTGCCAGTGAGCTGACAACAAGTTCATGGTGCTTTATTGATCACTAAAGAACCCAAATCTATCAAAAAAACCCAACCCCTCCAAAAATATCCAACACCTCCACCTCAAAAAACCCCAAACCCCAGAGAATACCAACCAACAAAGCCAACCAAGCTACCAAGCTTTCTTTCCCATTTCTTTCAGTGTAACCTCTTAGGCATAAGGAAACTGTTAGATTTCCATAGGTTTCTAATGGTTAATTACATGACTTGTTAAGGAAATAATGGGCCAACAGCACAGTTATAGGGAATTTATTTCCCTGGAAAGCCTGTCTGAAAACTTAGATAGGAAGTGGAAGGTGCTTTAGAAGGCTAGCTCCTGTATTTAGTACCCTAAGGACCATTTATTTGTAGGAGAAGGTGTTTGCTTATCCTGTTTGGAAATAAATCTAATGATGTAGCTTCCATGACAATGCCAGGTTAGTTCAATGTCTGCAATCACAGAAACGCAAATTAATTGGAGTTGGAAGGGACCCACAAGGACCATGTCTGGTTACTTCACTCTTAATAATTTCAATATTCCTTGATGGAATTTATTCCTTTTTTTTTTTGTTGCTGTTTTTTGTTATTTTTCTCCATTATTTCTCTACAGCTTATTAGAGACATGAAAAATTTCTTCCCTTGCTAAAGTCTGTTATACATTTGAAGATTTACATACGTTTCTTGTTTCTCTCTCAATTGAACAGACCCTGTTCATTCATTCTTCCATCTGAGTCTGTGATTCATCATGTACCCAGAAATCACTTCCATCAGATCTTTATCCAGAGCTTCCTAGCTCTTATGTTTTTTTTACCTGTGGGCAGAAGTGAAGTGACCTGAACCTTGGAAGTTCAGATCCAGAAGTGAAGATCCAAAGTCTTTACCTTTTCTAAAATCTAAAGAATAAATCTTATTCATGATGCTGAATGTCAGGACAAGAGGGACCTGAACAAACTATAAACTTCAGAAACTACTAGCTGTCTACACATGAAGAGGTAGCTACATATCTAGTCAGCTCTGAAGTTTCCAACCTCATGCTAAAAAAAAGGCCTAAAAACCTGCTATGTAATGGTCAGGTGTTGTTCTGATTTATCTGTAAACCAAATGCAAGGAGGGTGTCGTAAAGAAGGAAATTTGGGATTAAGTAACAAACCCCACAGTTTTTTGCAGAAAATACAGCTTTTTTTCCCCTGTTCTTTTGAAAAGAAAGTTTTCTAAGAATCCTTCTAAATCTGACATCTTCAGGTACCACAAATTTCTTCCTAAAGCAGTTTGTGGCTCTGCCTTATCTTTCATCTCTATTCACAAATGCAGTGGCAGGTTCAGTGACATTTTTTAAATCTAAACATCGAAAGAAGTGGATTCATGTATCTGTCTTGTTCTGCTCCATTGACTTAAGAAAATATTGAACACAATCGAATTTAATCCTGCATTGAATAAGTATAGACACCATTGAAATAGGATGGGCAAAATATGATGGTAAAATACATTATTTCAGCAGCTTGCTTTGTTATAAAGTTCTTCATTACCTTTTTCTTATGTTCCACTTTATTGAGAGAAATGGTATTTGACATAAATTTTATGAAATCATGATACTAAATTTTGTCAATGGTGTATACTTCTTCATGTACAACTTCTGAGACAGACAGCAATCAATTATATCCCAATATTAGGAATCTGAAGATAGACATATATAGACCATCTATTTTGGTCAGCTTCACCTCAGAGCTTCTATGTCTAGCAAAGTTGTATATCTGAAAAGAAAAACAAATTTGGGTAATAGGACTTGATGCAATCAGAGTGGAGAGTATGAATTTCAAAGCAGATTGAGAAATGTATGTTTGCAATAGGGAGAAGTGTGGCTTACCTCACAATTAACAAAGCAACAGCAAACACGCAGCAATCAAACTAAGATTTACAAGCATTAACAGTTGTTACGGGCTGGTTCAAGAGTGTTTTGTAGCAGTCATTTGAAAACATTTTCATGTTATTGTTTCTGTGGAATTGAAGAAAGAGATCCAGTGGCAACTGTAACACGGGAAGGAAGTTCAATGATCCGTTTTTATTTATAATCAGTCAATCAATCAATCAAACAAACAAACAAAAAATAGGTCAATTCCACTCAAGAAAAAAAAAACAAGAATAAAAAGACTCCACCATACTTAAGGTCAAGCAGCAGTGTTTTTCTGCCCCATGAAGAAAAGTTTGCATGCTCTTTTCAATTATGTCAGCTGGTATGCTGGAAGATCCTGCTGGCTCTTCCTACAAAGGTTTTTGTAAAAAAGCACTTCACAGGAGCATCACAGTATTACAAATCCATGGAAAATCACAGATGTGTCCTATGAAGGCAAAGGCTTTTTAAAAAAAAATCATGCTTCCCAGTATATAATTTTTTCTCAAATTTTTTCTCTATGACGAAATCTCAGGAAATTGTACTTTACAAGCACGGGCCTGAAGAAGCCTGTGCGAACATTGCCTCCAGGTGGCTCTGTGCGCGGCTACAGCACTCGGGAAAGGGGGGCCCTCTAATTGGCTTCTCAGACCTGCATGCACGGACAGAAATCAGAAGAGCTGTTAATTTCGATTTAACTTCAGAACAGGCTTAATTACACCTGTACTTTCTACTTAACAAGGAAGTGTCTTCTTTACAAGAACTGTAAAAGCTAATTAAGTCTCCAATTGTGCAACGTTTTAGTCTTATTTTACTTCCTCAATAAAAGGACTGACTGGACTAAAGTTTTTCCTTGAAAATGGCTAGGTCTGCTCTCATCTTAAAAATCGTCAAATGGCGTACAATGTAGACAAGCATTTTAAAGTATAGAGAATGGGAAAAAAGAAAAGTTCAAACAGGGACAGGACAGAGGCAAAGAGGCACTGTGTGCAATACTAAATGATGTACAGCACTGCATCCACCACACGACCAGGCAGAATTTAGATCTGATAGGCATGAAGAGCCATGACCTCTATAGCCACTGCTTTCTGCAAGGGCAGAAGACCTTGAAAGGTTTCTCTCTGTTATGTTGGCAAGACTGCCCTGTAAATGAACAGCAAATTGAGACTATAGTCTTTAAACCTTCTACTGCTTTTCCTAATGCTTCTACGCATATGAGAATTCTCGTCTCAGACAAATCATTGCTATTCCACCCTACTTCCATACTGCTACACCTATGTTTAACGTGACTGGTTCTGCTGGTTCTGCTAGGCAGACAGGACTCTTAGAGATAATTAGTATTTGCACCATTGACCTGAAAGAAAATTTGCTGGGGTTTTTTTCAGACTTGAAGCTGTACACACTCCATTCAGTTCACAGTGATACCACAGCACAAAGGGGCACCAATAGGATTAGCTGTTTTGCCTAGGAATGAAGCAATCCTTGTGTGTCATAATAATGCACCTGACTCTTACCCATCAGCTTCTTCCCACATGTGGGAATATAAAACATTGCAAAGGTGTGAGAGCATGGCCAGGACAGCCCATACTCCAGTTCACCTTTGGCTACAAAATTAAAATAGTTTATCAGTTTTGTCACGTCACCCTGAGGAAGAACGGTTGCATAGGATAAAAGTAAAGAATTAAATCAAAGAATCTCTTCATGCTTCACATTTATGCTTGAAAGAATCATTACAAACTGCCCAAGGTGTAAAAGCGTAGCAACTCAGACTTTTGATTTTTACTTGTAATTTTTACCAGAATACTTAGATTAGTGTGCCCTGAGGTATTACTGAAAAGCTGAGGAATTTGTCCTCAGCTGAGGACAGAAAAGACATAGGAGTATGTCCAAATAGTAATTGCTAGCATTTTTCAAAGTGCATGCAGAAAATCATTTGGCCGAAAACGGATTTGGCCCTTGGTTCAAACCTTCACGCATAAGCTATGAAGAAGTCCTCTGCAAACCTGATTAGCTCTTCTGTTCTCACTAATATATGCAGAAAAAAATCATGATCTAAATCACTATTCCCTTGGGTTATTAACAATTGGGCAGATCACGCAGGTGAACATCCAATGCTGACAGACCAAAGTGCTTCACTCCAGACCTCTGGGCGGGTGCGACTCCCTGTAGCACATCCAGGTAGCCAGGATCAAAGTCAACAGACAGTCACATAAGATAGGTAGCGGCAGCAGAGGTACTGGAAGCAAGAATGGACTGCATTCACTACTGTCTTTACTGTTCAAGGCACAGCTTAATAGTCAGACTAGAACAGGATCTGTTTTTGTAGGGTGTCTGATTAGTTACAGAGATTTCTGAGTAACACAGCCTACTCCATTAGTCAGCTTGTTAGTTGTAATAAATCTAACTAATAAATCAAAGCTCTTCTCATTCTTTTGTCCTAATACCCTGGCCTCATTTCTAAAAGTAGTGCCTAAATGTGTGTTGCGCATGTGACAGACTTACTCATTAATTCAATCTTAGAGACACCCTACAGCCATAAATGGGGCTTTGCAGACATCTCATAGGACATTCTTCAGTTTTTTTCTACTCATGGAGAAGAAATACATCAAGATTCCATAAACAAGCAAAATCACATTCATTTACAGGAGCACACAGTGAAACTTTTGTTAAAACCTTCAGTGATCTGATGCATGGAATTCATTAAAATAATCAAATGTATAATACTCACAGCTCCAGACTTCCTTACATATGAAATCCCATTTCCACGTGAAAACCTGCTGCCCCTCAGCGGTTTCTAAAGAAACAACAGAACAACGTCATTGAACATGCAGAACAAGAAGAACCTGCTCAGAATCTGCTCCTTTTGGTTAAGAATAAATTAACATTTAGTTGTTATAGTTAACTATTTTGTTAATACTAAAGAACAGTCTGATGCCAAGGAATAGTTTGTAAACAGTGTCTTGATGATAACGCGTTTGTCCTGCCTATTTCCTGAGCTAACGAGCACCTCCTTCCATCCAAACAATGTCTGTTGTAATTCCTGGGTGACAATCAACTTTGAGTTAGATATTAGCTGTAAGTCACAGTAGATCTGGGAAATGCCAAGAGGAGAGATGCTACAATAGAGAAATTTTGCATTTCAGAAAACTGGCCTTGGTGTTTAGAAGCACTCAGTGTTGGCAACTATGGATTAAATCAACGTGACCCAGCAGTTTGCGTGACCCAAAAAAATCGTTCATTGAGCAAAGAAAATAAGACTGGGAATCATCATCTGAAATAACATCTAGTCTCTACAATCACTAATAGCATGAACAAACAACAAGGACGTAGCAGAAGGCTATGGTAATGAAAATGCAATTCATCTGAAGAAGCTTAAATAATTAGATTACATTTATATAACCTCTCTTCTTGCAATATCTCAGTGATTCATATTCTTTTAAAATCTTTAATTTTACAGGAACGCAGTGAAGTAAAAAAATACTGACCATCTATTTTACATCTGGGAGGCCAAAGCAAAACAATAAACAGGGGCAGCATTCAGACTGGCTCATGTAAGTTTACTTCACTATCATAAATAGTTTGTCCACTGGTGCCTCTGGAAGCTGGATCTTCCAGTCATGTATAAATAGTGCTCTGAATTGCTGAGTGGCACACTCTTAAAGCTAGATGCCACGGCAGTTGCAAAACCAAAGGTTTGTACTGACAGCAAGTGGTCTGACAATGGCCTAAAGAGCTTGTCCGTGGTCACGCTGAGTTTGAAGCAGAACAGAAAGTTGTTATTGGATGCTTCCCAAGTCCCACAGGTCAGGCAGGAAAAATCTGGGGAAAGTAGGACTTCTGGAAGTAATCCTTTAATGTAATGGCTGTTTAGGCAAGTCAGAGGAAAGCACAGCGCCCTTACCTAGCTTCATCATGTCCTATAGGAGCTTCTGGCAGATGTTCACAAACCCACTTTGCCCTGGGATTCTTTTTTCCCAAGAGCCACTTAGCTCCCTCTGCTCTCTGTGACATTTTTTTTTTCTTCTATTTAAGAGACCAAGAGCTTAATTTTCAATTCAAGTGAAGATGATTATAATTGATGTGAATTATGCAAAGCCTTTGTTGCATTTTCCATTCTGGCACATTCAAAGCCTTGGATCTGAAACACCACTCCGTATTGCTGTTCCAGGTCTGAATCTGCAGAGCAATCCCATTTCTAGTTTCAGAAATCTTTGTCTGGTTGATCATATTAGTAATTATTATTAATATGAATATAAGTCACTACATTTAAATTTGAGTCAGTGGATGAATACCATCAGATGAAACTGTCCTTTAGTAAGTCCTTTGCAATCCATAAATAACTCTGATGAGAGCATAACAAAGGCCCTTTGTGTTATTGCACAGTGGAGCCAAAAATGTTCTTCAAGCAAAGTTTGTTTTCAATATAATTACATACAGCTCATACATAAAATGGCTTGTGCTGATGCCAAAAATGTAGTCCTTTAGATGCTATGAACATCCTCATCTATATAAACAATAGAAACAAATGTATGGCAAGATCATTTATGTTTCACAGGTTCTTTCTATTCTGTTCGATATATTACTTCTTGTCTGAGGACACAGTCCTGCAAGAATTTTACTGCTGGCACAAATACTTGCCTGTACTAACAGCCTTGAAGCACTGGGAGTTCAGTAAGTGAATTCAGGGCCGTTTTGCTATCTTTTGCAGCAGTGCCTGTTACTGATCCTGACTGAAGACTTAAAAATCTACAGAAAACGTAGCAAATACATTTTAAAACTGCAGAAACAGTTGAAAAGAAGTACTTAGGGTGTTTTTTTTATATTGTGTATCCTAAGATGCATTCAAACTTTCCAATCAAAGTTAGATGGTTTAGATTTTATTTTAGGAAACTGAATATGTTCTAAGCCATCTCTGTCAGCTGAAGCATCCTGTCAGGATGGTTCATTTTAAGGCTCTTGCACAATTGAATAATCATTCTGAAGTTGGCATGATGGAAACCATTTTGGATCCCCCAAGTCTGGCAGAAGAACCAGGTAATACTCCCTACAAGGAGGTAGCATAATTCAGCCAGGAAATTTTTTTCCTTAGTCATTTGTCCTCACATCCCTGCATCCTTCTGTTCCACAGTATAATGACTACAGAGCCAATGCCAATAATATACTAATTCTACATTGAGTTCACTCATGTATTTCAGCATTTCATCTTTTTGAGAGCACTGGTGGAAAACAAATTATGATAATCCACAGTGCTGTCTCATTCCTCACTAGAATATGTTTCTCTGCCATTACAACATCTGGGTTTGTATGGTTCCAGGAAGAATCACTTTTTACAGAAAAAAAATTCTCCCTGTATTGAAATTTATAAAGGGCTGCTATAGTGACCCATCCCATCTTCATCATTACTCCTACTGAAAGGACATAATTGATGTGATGGCTATGCCATAGTGAGAGGTGGAACAGACTGAAGGACAGAGGCAGCTGGAATTCTTCATATAAATGCCACTCTTCTCTACTGGGGACAGGTCAAAATCCTGGAGGCCCTAGATCAACATAGCCAAAATTTGTACATAGCACAGTTCACTTTGCTAAGAAAGTATGAACCAGATGCCACCACTGGAAAATTTTTCTTACTGTTAAAAAACTCCCTCTTTCCTTCTTAGTTTCTGAGGAGTTCTTTTTCCAAGAGGAAAAAGACAGCTCCGACCGTGACACAACCTACACAATAGGAGCACTACGTAGCTAATATTCCCACCAAAAGAATTATATCATCAGAGAGCCACAGTACTCTGATTTTTCTCTTTCACTTTCTTGCACTCCTCTGGGAAAGAAAAGTATTCTTACAAGCATGCTACTTTACTGTGACATAGCCTGGCACCTCACCAGAGCGGAGCTAATGCTCGAGCACCACCTCTGTCAGAGAAGCAGCTTGTAATAGAAAGCAGTGACTCTACAGGAGCTCTGCATTACATGACAGTAGTAGCTTTTTCCCCTCCACTGCTTCACTTGCATCTGCTCACACTTCATACTCTACTCACTCTACTGGTAGTAAGAACTGGGAGCAACAAAGGCAATCCAAAATGCTTTTGCATTTCCCACACACACAAATAGGTCAGACTAGTCTTGTCCTAAATAACAACCTAGATAAACACAGCCTGGAAATCATGGAATCATGTAGGTTGGAAAAGACCCTTAAGACCATTGAGTCCAACTGTTAATCCAGCACTGCCAAGCCCACCATGAATCCATGTCCCTAAGTACCACATCTACACATCTTCCAAAGACCTCCAGGGATGGTGACTCAGCTACTTCCCTGGGCAGCCTGTTCCAATGCTTGACAGCTATGTCAATCAAGAAACTTCTTCTTAATATCAATCTAAACTTCATATCATCATGCTGTCATAACAACAATGACAACACAAAACTGTGACACAGGGCATAAAATAAATCCCTCACTGCCTCAGAGGTTTCTGGCTTTGATAAAAATAAACAGAACTCTAGAATACATTTTTCAGTGGCACTCAAAGACAGAACCTAGAAAGAAACAAGATGAAAGAATATATATTACCTAGGAATATCTGACCTAAAATTTAAAAAGGGCCTGCTCATTACCTTGCAGAAAGCTAAAATGTAAATTCTAAAAAAAAAAAAAAAAAAACAAACCGTAAAATACAAGGTCCCTTCCCATGATAGATAATACCATTACATAGAAAGCATAACTTTGCCTGTTCCATGGTAAGTAACATCACAAGGGAACAGATTATTTTACTGGTATGGCTTAAATGGAGCTCATCACCAAAAAGAAGACTTGCTCCAAGGATTAGTAAGCATTTTAATTTACTGCTAAATCTCTGGAAATAAAATAGTTAAATGACTGCTTGTCTAAGCAGTTTCAAGCTAGCATATAAGATGCAGTGACAAAAATACTTCTCCATATGAGAGCCAGAGGAAAACATAAATCCAGCCATAAGGAGTGCTCTGTGCAAAGGAAGGAAACCTCCCTATACACAATTCAAATGTGTGTCATAAATAAAGGCTGGCAGATAAGGGATCCAGAAGAGAAGAACCTACAAAACAGCCTCTTAAAATTTAAAATTCCAGCAGAAAACAAAATTGAAAAACTAACAGAGTAGATTTTGACTCTTCAAACCTTAAACAATGGGGAGAGTTTACCAAAGGAGAACGACCTGCAGCAAACTTTAAGGTAATCCTGCACTTGGCCTCAACACACTGTAACCATCTATATATCTATGTAAACTAGTAGCACACTGGCAGTCTGGGTCCTAATTCTATCCCTAAGCACTATCTGCCAGTAGTTCAATAAAACTTCAGAATTAATAATGAAAACAATTATCAAATGCACTAGACACCTAATGGGAAAAATTAGAAAAGCTGATCTGAAATTTCTACTAAAAAACGTCATTCAAATATGTACCATTTATTTAGATAATCCAGTGCTCACTGAAGAGCAATCCTAGTAGTAGAATTAAACCCCTGTGTTTTACTTGGTTTCCTAACATAGGAAATATTCTGTATTCTGCCAAAAAGAATATTCTGTAGTTCTCCATCATCTAAGTTCCCAGTGAATGAGTCTTTGATCTGTGGGCAATTGCAGCACTTTGATGAAGTTGCTGGCACAACAATTGTCTTCCATCCAGCCTATTTCAAGAAACAATTTGGAGGGACCCTGTTGTTCACCAATGGCCAAAATAGCAGCAAATCTGTCACACAAGGACTAAGCCACCAAGGGTGAGGCAACCGCTGAACTGTAGGGTCCCACAAGATCTTCCCAAGTGTGGGAAATGGCTTAGATGTATGGGATTGATTTGAATGCAGAACAGTGTATATGAGTGTGTGTAGACATTCACACACAAGCTAACGAATGTGTTTTTAACAAACATAGCAGTGAAGGGAATCTCTGCAGAAGCAGAAAAACAAGTCGGCAAAAAAAAAGCAAGACACAGCCAGGGAAAGAGTGGCAGTAACAGGACCGTGAACAAAATCAAAGCAGGTTTTGGGCTGTTTCTGCTGAAAAAGGCTGGGAACTGAGAAAAGAGAAATTTGCTTCTGTTACTCGAGTTCAAATATACTCGTAGAAATATGCTCAACCTTTCTAAACTCCCTGAATTGCATCATAAAATACCTTGCTGCATCTTCAATTTCTTCTATTAGTGGAAATATCCTGAAATACTTTCCAAACTGATGAAATACTCATGCCAAAATGGTGAAACAATATTTAGGCAGAAAATTAGGGAAGCTGAACAGGAAGTGGAACTAAAATCAGAAGATTATCTGGAATGTATCAGCAACTACTTTAATTTCTGAGGTTTGGGTGTATGGCTTTGAAGTTGAAATAAGTAATGTTTTCAACTACTTGATTTATGAAAGTCACACAATGCTATGTCTGCAGTTCATGTTTATATAAAACCATAGAATAAAAATTAGGTTGTAATTCAGTTTTGATTCAAACAGATCTTGCTGCCTTCTGTAGCAGCCAAATTCCTACCTCCAGCATGACGTTTTGTTCTTGCCTGCTCCTCCCTCACCTTGCCTACCAGAAAGCAAACTGAACGCACGTCCTGATAATGTTAATGAGAACAGTAGAAGCTGTTACTGACTGAAATAACTATATTGGAAAAGAAACTATACCACATATATACTACAAATGAATTGCAGAATTTTCTTGATATTCTTTAAAAGCAAGCAAACAAACCAACCAAACCAACCACAATTTAAAAAGAAGAAAGAAGTAATTCAGTGATTTAACAGATGTATTACACTATATTTCAGAGCATCTGTGCTGCTCCAAACACCACTTTGATGGAGCCCCAAAGTTACGTACGTGCCGAATACTGGAATATACTCAAAATATTACTTTGCTCCCTGTTGCAATGGCAAGAGCTTACAGAAGTTTTAAGGGATGCCCCTTTCACAAAGGTGACCTTACATTGGCATCAAAATGTCTCATAGGAATGGAGAATTGTAACTAGAAATCAAAAACAATCACTGCAATGAGCAGTGTCAGTTGCAAAATGGAAGAAAATGGAAGTAAAAAGCATGCAGAAAAGAGCTGATGAAAGATGAAGGCACAGAAACTATTATTTTGATTTAAATGTTAGTGATTTTTGAAGGAAGAAGATCAGAAAATAAAATACCTTCACCTCTATGACGTGTATACTCAGAAGCAAGTGGGAAGACAACTTGGAACTATTAATACATGATAGGGTCAACATTTCAATTCAATTTTGTCATACACCAGAAACATTTTAAGACAAATTACACTGTCTAAGGAAAATGTAGTAGGGAAAATGGTATTTTTTTAATCCAAAAGTGTAGTTCGATTTTAATTGGGGCACTCAAAGGAAGCCAAGTGGCAAATGATGGAGACAGACTGCAAAGAAGAAAACAGTAACCAAATTAGAAAGAGAAGAAAAGCAGGGAAATTAGAACAGGAGGAAGGAGCGAAACAAACTATTTACCTCTTGCTGTAGCCTCTGAAAGCTTTTGTGTTCCACATCTCTTTCACCTTTACTGTGACCTCCCCTAGCATCTCTGTGCTTCACAACTGTAGAGATGAAGCATCATGAAAACACATTTGCATCACAGAGTATCCATTTTTCAACCTTCATTTTTCTTAACTTGCTTCACACCTCCATCATTGACTACAGTCTGCTAAAATTACTTAGAGTCCTTTTCTGAGCCACCAATCTGTCTCCAACAAACCCATCACCACAGACTCCCACCCAGCAGTCTCCTGCTCCTCTACAACTTCACCTTCCATTTCCCTCCAGGCTGCAGCTGCTCTTGTTGGTAGAGTTCAGAGGTGGTAAAATGTACACAGGTATCTAAATTGGAGAAACTGCATCTTTCAAGGCAGTGGAAAATCTAATTACAAAACAATCCCTAGCCCATAGTTAGGCACCAATTAATTCCTCTTGAGCCCCAAAACCCTTTTGTCTTCTACATCGAGGGCATAATAGCACCCATTGTTTCTTTGCACTTTACAAGTCATAGTATTCCAGCAAAATGTTTGAAGCTGCTCAGTATTTCACAAGAAAAATGTTTATATTATTGAAAAGATTCCAAAATTTTCATTTTCAAAATGAAATAAAAATATTTTCCTCTGACCTCTTAGAAAGAAAAGAAACAAAAAGCACAAAACCTATTTTCATTGCATTTCTATGCAATGTCACTGAAACATCTTCTATTTCCAGCTGAAAGAAAAAATTTAACAAAACTGAAAAAAGTCTTTGGGATTTTTTTCAAATATTTTTATACCAAATCATCTGGCTTTTCCTACAAACCCAGCAGAGTGAAGAGACTGGGCCTCCCACCAAGGCCCTGGACTCAGGAGCAGATATATGTCTCAAGTTGTTCAAAGTACAGAAGTCCAGCTCAGCTGGTATGAAGAAGATATGCAATCAATTTGATGGGAACTACTTAGTAGACTGTAGGATTGGAAATGAAATAAAATTAATTGTAGGTGAAGAGCACATTTGCTACTGGCTTAAGAAAAACACAGGGATTGGCATCCTGTGTGGAAGTCCAGCCAGTGCAATTGTTTTGAACACTGGGGGGAAAAAAGGAAGGTAGAGATGTCATTTGATCTTAAAAGAGATACGACAAAAGAAAACTGAATAAACTTTCATGATTTTCCTTTTTTTTTTTTTCCACAGCCCAATTAGTGAGGCACTGGAACAGGTTTCCCAGAGAAGCTGAAGATTCCCCATCCCTTTAAATGTATAAGCCAAGGTTGGCTGGGACTTCAAGCAACCTTGTCTAGAGGAAGGTGTCCTTGTCCACAGCAGAGGGAGGTTGGAACTAGATGGTCTTGAAGGTCCCTTCCAACCCAAACCATTCTACAATTGTGTTATAAACTAATGTTTCCTCCCAAGGTAAGGAAGACAATGGTTAATAAGGACTAGTTCACTCTTACCCTGTATCCATTCCAGCTCAAATAAAAGTGTAATTGTTCTTTAAAGAAAAAACAGCCAGTGGCGTGGCAAATCATGGTATTCAAATAGTTATGAATGGCCCTCAAACTGTAATAGGAATAGCAGCTCCGATTACCTGATTATCTGATATTCAAAGGCATTTCCTCTGAGAGAAGCTCAGACAGGGAAATAATAGCCAGGAAACATCAGTGCTCAGCAAACTGTCAAACAGTGTTATCTACACAACTCAGAGAAGATTAAACCTACAAAGACCTCCAGGTACCTGTCCAAGCACCATGAAAAGACTGTGTGGCAAAAAGGTACATCCACTGTGGCCCCTCTGGATCTTCTTTACTCAGTTCTAAGAAACACCCTGACTAGAGTAGTGCCTGGTGCGTGCATGATACTGACTCTTCCTCCAGCTTCAGCAAATGCAGGTGCTGGAAGACAGCTTGCATTCCTGCCGTCACGTCTTTTCACTGGTGCCTCTTTTCTTCCCCAATATCTTCTTCATTCTGGTCTTCTTGCTATTCCTTCAGTTTATGTCTTAGTTGGCTAGATCACTCTTTTGGCAGCACTGATGCAAGTCTAAAACAGGCAGAGTAAAACAATGCTTTTGAACAGCTCAATGCTCGTAAAAGCCAAATCTTGAAGTCACTGTGTCTGCTCTAATAACAATGCTGTAAATGAAAGTCAAAGCAGAAACATAAGATGTATTTTCTAAGTTGGCTTTTTTCCCCCTTTTCCTCTTTGTGTGTGCATGTCCTAATTTATCATTGAGGAGGCAGACGCAGGCTTTTACCACAAAAGTAATAACATCAACTCCAGCTACTTCTTCATCCAAAAAGAACAGTTACTACCGTCTTTAATACCACCTAAAAGGCTCCCAAATACAACAGTTTCCATTATTATAAAACACAAAACAAAATTAACAGCCACTACAGCAGCCATGGAGAAGGGAAGTTAGAAATGTGGTTAAAATCTCCTTCAACTGCTTTCCCTGCTTTTTTTCTTTTCTGTGTGGCTAATGAAGTTTAAACTTCTGTTTCGGTTTGGTTTGGGTTTTTTTTTTAATTTTTTACATGTGAGTGCTCGTTGACAGATGTTTGGGTGTCTCTGAATGGCCAGACTTTAATTACTTAGTGTGTGCAGTGGGTCATATAAATAACTACCTTTGATCCTCCTGACTCATTTGTTCCAGTAAAACAGGCTTCAAGTTTTTAATTAATACAGGATGCCACTATCATGTCTCCATCTCTCAGAGAGAACTCTATAAACACTGGGCCATTGTTTCTTCATTAATTTCTTCATCCTAGCACTCTTCCTCTCACAGCTTAGCTGCCATTCCTCAGGTTACTCCCCTGTTCTTACTGCTTTAGGAGCCTCAACCATCTCTGCTCTCCCTAGGCAAGAAGCTGCTCCAATCCTAACATCCGTTACTGAAGGGAAAAGCAGTCCTGTATGCTAAAACTCAGCATCTTTATTTTTGATTCTATAAATCTGAAACAACACAAAATGAGGCCTGAGGGCCTTTTTACAGCTCAAGTTGTTCATATTCTTGCCTTCAAGATCCTGGTTTACAACTAAGGTATAAAATTTGTTACACTGCAGCTCTGCCCCTCCCTTTTGGCCTCAGCAGCCACTGCAGCATCTCCAATCCTTTTCACAGCACCCCCCTACATTGTCTTTTGAGTAGACACTTTCCTTGGAAAGACTCTCTATACATGCTGGGCTCCCAGGCATCCATTCTCTCGATTTACTATTCCCTATCACAGATTCCAGCCAAATATAGAGTCAAGCACTTACCTAGTATTGAAATGGCAGAAGGTAAGTAAGTCAGACACAAGGAAATACCTTCCCATCACAAAGAAAACTTGGTGATGTAATAGTTTCCCTAAAAAGACTTAGAATCTGTTTTGGACACATCAGGAAAGAGATGGCAGGGGCTTCTGGCGAGTTATCTGGCAAGAGCAAGTGGACTGCAGTGGACTATGTTCTGGGAGAATGGATGTTCTGCCTGACCTGTTGAGATCCTTTCCAGACATAGTTCCTGATCCTGCAATAAAAGTAGTAATATCCCAGTTCTGTTCAAGCAGCCACTTAAAAGCTGTGGTCGAACTGTGCTAGAGCTAAGCTCTTGGTAGTTGTTTAACAAAAGAAATATGTTGCCACCACCGATCGTCCTGTTGCAGGTTGCCTTTTCAATACCACCCTTTTCCCAGATCCCATCCCCTGCTTTGTAGTGCCTGCTATGACTGCAAACGTGCCAAGAGAAATGGCAGGAGTATTTTCCATACCACTTGGAATGGACAATATTCCTTTCAAATCAGTGAGACAATTCAGAGTAGTAAAGGTAAGCATGTAATTTCTGTAAAATATTTGTGTAATAACAATGAAGATTTGAGAGACTGTGGAGACTCACACTTAAACGGATGTAATAAGGAATTAACAAATCAGCTACATTGAAGGTAAATTTTCAATGACGGAAATGGCATTGAAGTTTCTGAAGTTGCACAAAAATAGGTTCCTTCAGTAAAAAATCATTTTCATTGCCATATAAAATAGATTTGGTAGTATTCAGATTACTCAGGAAAATTCCAAATGTAGTTTGTGACATTAAAATGAAGGGTGCTAAACAAAAGCACCAAATGGGGAGTCCCCTGTTACTGATGCGATCACTAGGGAAACATTAGTCCCCAGAAAGAAATGATCAGTATCTCACTGGAGCAAAGGTAAACAAAAGATGAGGTGATAGAAATTCTTGATTCAAGATGTCAAACTCCCCTGACATATCCAATAAAATAAGAATACAATGCAGCTGACTTGAATTAGAACTGGCAAAGTTCTTCAGTTGTTCCATTTCTGCCAGCAGACGGATACAAAACTTTGACTGAAAACTTTCAAAATACAGAATTAAAGTCCATCAAGTCTTATAGAAAACAGAAAGCCACTACAAAAAATACAGTTGTTAATTGCAGAGGAACCAGTGATATTTTAAATAAGCAGAAACAGAGTGATTAATGCAATGCATAAATGAGTTTTCTGTGTTGGTAAACAAACAAGGAATTACCAAGCAAAATAAACAGGGCCATTTTTCAGTATTCAACAAATAGAAAATTACATAATCATAAAAAAACAAAGTCTGTACTGCTAAATAGGATCCTGTAGACAGTGTAAAGGGAAAGTAACAGAATTTAACAGCTACTGATATTATCAGTCAACAATACTTTTAAAAACCATGTTTTTCTCCAACTATATTTGTCCAATAAAAGACATACCTCACTCATTTTAACCATTGTCAGTCTCGTTTTTTTAAGCTATGGTTATAACAATTTGAATATCTCCAAAAGGAATAAACGTACAGAATATAGCTTTGAGACAATTAAACGTGAAAGACTTGCCATGGTATGATAACAAGAAATTACCAACAGGAACTTGAATAACAACTCTGAATTCTTTAGATCTTGCATCAACAGCAAAGGATGCTAAGATGTGTTTGTCATATGATGTAATTCTAGAAATAAAGACTGGCTGGAAAAGGTGTCAGCTGGTAATAAATGACAAGCACATGACAAATCTTTAATAAAAGCTATTCCTATGGATGACCAGTTTCCCTGCAAAAGGAAACAAGACCACAGTCATAAAGCAAATATACAATATCACAATAAAAATTGGGTTTTTATGTAATCCTTTTATGTATGCTATATCATGTTAAAATACATATGCTGTATTATATTAAAAGCAAACTGGTGACTGTTAGAATGTAAAATGGCTCATAGAGTCATTAGGTTCCATTTCAGTAATGTCAGGTAAGGAGCAAATTTACTGAACAGGTGCTGAAAGTAAGGCTTGGTAATATGAGATGCAGAACCTGAGCTAGCAACACTGAAATGCCAGTCTCGCACCCCACTGCTGGGTGTCTGAGAAAACAAGGCTTACACAATCACCAGCCATTACTCTGTGTCCCTGCTACTCCACACCTAATAATACTTCAATGTGCTGGCCAATTCTTTCACTTGAATTGCAAAATAATTCATATTGGATGAGTCTAAGTGCTGAAGAATCCAAAGGTAAATTAATTTTAACAATTTGAGTAACAAAATTATTTGGGTTGGATTAGACCTCAAGAGGTCATCTGGTTCAACTGATGAAGTGTCAATGGGTAAATGCATGTTTTCTAAGTTTCAAAAAAAAAAATGCCATTACCATACGTATTTATAAGCACAGCTTATGCTGTGTATCAGCTGACTGACCAACTAAGACATGCATACTGTATTAACATAGCTCTAGGTAAGTCATAGCATATACTCATGCTTACCCAGATGGGATGGCACCCTGGGGAGTGCTGGGTGAGTTAGGATATTGAATTGAGGATACAGAACATAAATCTGTAAGAAAATAGCTTGGAACTTTCTATTGCTCATAGAACTAAATTGTTTGCCTGAGGCACAAATGTAAGAACTGAAAATAGTAAGACTTATTAAATGGGCTAGAGAACAGTAGCATAACATCTGATATAGGTAACCTTCTAATTTCAGTTTAAAAGGCCATGTTTCATTTACTTTATAAAGTAATGAATGGACATTGTTTCTATTCTGAAGGGCCCACAATCAGAAGGTGAATTTTTGTGCAGAGTTTGAGATGCTGTTTGAGGGGAAAAATATTTCTTTCTAAAAATAAAAGCTTCTTCTTCTTCTTCTTCTTTGCAAGGCTGATTTTCTTTCAGACCATGTATTCACCAGCAATTATATGAAAGCAATAGAGTCAAAGAAACAACCACTCTCCACAAATGCTGAACATTATTCAAACTGTTGATCAAGACTCCTCTCTCCCCTTCACCACTTGCATTTAAATCACAAATTATAGCTCCGTATGATCTCTCTCAGACTTTACGACTCTTCAAAATCTGACCATCTGAATTTAAGGAGAAATTTTATCCATCTGTTGGGAAGCATGGAGGCTCCTCAGCAGAAGATCTGTACTTCTTTTTAGCAGGACTATTCTGCTTTCCTAAGTGCAAGGCAGTGGGATCACATGGCAATTTATCTCAAGATGGAACCAGATGAAGATACCATCTGTTTCTCCCATACTGTGTAACTGGATCAGACTCAAGTATGTAGCATCTGCGGGTGTAGCTATCTCTATAGACAGCAGCTGATGCTATCCAGTACTTCCCCACAAAAGTTTAATCAGGATGAGAACTTCTTTGGTAAGTCAAGTTGAATGTCAGGCCTTCTACTGCTGCATAGAGGAGAACACCTTAGATAGGTATTCTCCTAGATGTAGGTGTCTCGTCTTGACACACTTTGATATGAACGCTCGGGAGGAAGTCTTGCCTGCACCATCAGCAGCATTACTATGACCTTTCCCTCCATAAGATGAGTTTGTGCTGTTGTGTGGAGTGTTCCCACAGTAGTCTGGAGAATTTTGTTGCAAGAGTTTCTCACTCATGCATATTTATTTACCTGGCAGGTTGTCCTCTGTCTTGAACTGTCTCTAATCTCACTGGATTCCAAAATGCTGGAACACATATCTGCCCAACTATTACGGCTAACACTAGCTATTTCTGCTCAAAAGCTGGTAAGGTTTAAACTTTACTCTAACTTGCTGACTTGTGCTTTACAAGGAAACAGAATTTCCAAATGCCTAGGAAAATATCTGTGTTTAGTAAATATCATAGAAGTCTAGTATTTTTTATGTTCCAAAGTCTGTCAGTATTGGTGTTTACTTTCTGTTTTAGCTTCTGTCCCAACTCCGCCTCTATTTTAGCATACTCTGTTGCTCTTGCGGTAATCAAACTGAAATTTTCTAAGATGTTCCTCCTCAAAGGCTTTAACTATGACTATACTGCAGTCAGAGCTGTGACTGATGCCTGCAGCTTTAACAGAAGCATGTTGGATACTTAGAAGAGTAAAGCTGAAAGAGCAGGGACATGGCATACAGGCTGGAGATACTCTAGTTTCTGTGGTGAGGCTAGAAAGTGACTCAAAAGGCATTGGACATCCTTGAGAGGGTGAACAAATAATAAAGAAGATCACTAATTATTCATGGTGTTCCCTGACCTGTATGAAAGCTGGGAAGAATGATACACATCGTAATATCTTGGTGAAAAAAAAATAGTGTTCTTGTAAATATAAATCACATTTTATAATTGATACTGCTTAGAATTTTAAGCAAAATAAAGAAAGCAATAAAGATTAATGCAACAGGAAAAGACAAATTTGCTGTCATTTCCTGAAGGTATTGCCTTGATTGACATCAAATTCCTTGTCTGGTAAGACAGCTTTGAAGTCACAAACATTGCAAACAAATCCTGATGCTTTCTTGGATCAATGCAGATTTTTGTCACCTTAATGCATTAAGTTTACCAGGTTTGAGCTAAGACCTCTTGAGCGCTGGCTAGAAATGTCACACTTACCCCTTAATCATGTAATTGAGCAATTGAGGTCCATTACTCAATATATTCCTGGCCTTTTAGAGAAAAGTATTTAGAAATTTTACAATCCAAACTGTGACCCAAGGACAGCATTGGCTGTGCTTACAATAGTCTGTCAGGCTCATCTCAGCCAGCATACAGTGCAATGGCATAAACTCTGAAGAATCTTGCATGGGTCAGATGGCCTGGAAATGTACTGCAAGTACAAGTGACTCATCAGTGCTCAATTTTCCTCCCTCACACCAAAGAAAAAACAACTTAAATATTTATGGGATATGCCAGGGATTACACATGAGAAAGGTAAGGGGTCACAGTGGGTTGATCTTGGCTGCCAGGTGGCCACCAAAGCTGCTCTTACACTCTCCCTCCTCACCTTGATGGAGGGGAAGAAAATATGATTAAAGACTTGTGGGGAAAGGTACAGACAGGGAGAGATCACTCACCCATTACCATCATGGATAAAACAGACTCATCTTGGGGAGATTAATTTAATTTATTGCCAATCAGATGACAGCAGGATAATAAGAAATAAGAACAAAACTAAAGACACCTTCCCCTCACTCCTCCCTAATTATTTGGCTCAACTTCACTCCGATTTTTTCTACCTCTTTCCCTTCAGCAGCACAGGGGAACACAGAATGCATCTGCAGTCAGTTCAACACATATTGCTTTGCCACTTCTTCCTCCTCACACTCTTCCCCTGCTCCAGTGTGATGGTCCCTCCCACGGGAGACAGTGTTTCATGAACTTCTCTAACATGAATCATTCCCAAAGGCTGCAGGTCTTGGAACTGCCCCAGTGTAGTTCCTCCCACTGGGAGAAGTACTTCAGGAATCACTGGGCTCTCCATGGCTCCAGCCTGGGTTCTTCATGGGGTCACAAGTCCTGCCAGGAAACCTGCTCCAGTGTGGGCTCCTCTGTACATGCGTCCATAGGTTCGGCCAGCACCTGCTCCACTGTGGGCATCCTATGAGGATTACAGCCTCTTTTGGGCATCCACCTGCTCCAACATGGGATCCTCCACAGGCGGCAGGTGGATCTCTGATCCACAATGGACCACTATGGGATATACGGGGACAGCCTGTCTCAACATGATCTTTACCACAGGATGCAGGGGTATCACTGCTCCAATGCCTGGAGCACCTCCTACCCCTTCTTCTTCACTGGCCTTGGTGTCTGCAGAGCTTTTTCTCTCATGTCTTCTCACTCCTCTCTTGGGCTGCTGTTGCTATTGCATGGTTTTATCCCCCTTCTTGAATACGTTATCTCAGAGGTGCTGCCACCGTCTCTGATAAGCTCGGCCTTGGCCATGGGCAGGTCCATCTCAGAGTCACCTGGCACTTGCTCCATCAGACACAGGGGCTGCTTCTCACTGAGGCCAACCCCTGCAGCGCTCCCACCACCAAATCCCACATAAAACCAATACAGAGGCCAAAAGCTAAGTGGTCTTGAATGCACTCTTTTAATCCAAAAGATAATCCAGAATTCTTCAGACAAATCTTTTTCCATACATTTGAATTATTTTAGCACAGGCCTGGTATGGTCGTGCAGATGGAGAGATTGATCTGTCTATCTGTGTATAAGGGATAGAGACGACACCTTGAAAACATCTGAACTGTTCTCTTGTCATATGTTCCACTGATCAATCTAAAAGCAGACTGTATTAACTGCCATAGGAGCTATAATTTCCTCTTTCAAGATTTGTGTAGGTATTTTATCTGTTGTAACTTTATGGTTGTTCTGTGGTTTGTGGCCACCCTTCCTAGTTCCAAATGTTCTCGATTGAGTTGAATTGTTGATGTGGCTAAACATATTGCTTCCTCTTTCCTTGAGTAATCTTTTTCAAGCCTTCACTACAGTCTTGATACTGCTGCAGAGACCAATACACTGTATTCAGAGCCACGAAGGCATCTTCTTTATAGAGAAATATTTTGAGATTCCTCAGGAATGACTTATGACTGGAGTTTTTCACTCCTGTCCTTGAAGAAAAAAAAGCTTTTGGAAAATTTTTTGATAAAATTATCTTTTTTAAATAATGAGATATTAAGCACGACAAAAAGTATTTTTTTAATGCCAGAAAGATTTTTTGCATTTTTACACGTATGGCAAAAGAAAATTTTTCAAAGAAAATTTTGTATTTAAAGCTCCAAATTGTTCTTTCTGTCATCAGGATAATTTTCCGTATCACCATGTACATGCATAGACCATGTAAGAACAATGTTCCTGCTAAACAAACAAGTTGACAAATTGCTTTGTAAACCACTAAAAGAGCTGCAAGAACCACCACTCCCAAGTCATCCTGCTTCCAAGAAAGGAGTGTTCCAATTGTCTCTCTTGTTGAAAAACATTTTCTGTCTACCACAAAGACTACTAATATCTCTCATGCAATTTAGTAAAATTCTTATTACTTAGGGTAAAAATTAGTTAAATGGCATGTTTAAGTTGGTAACTTTGGGTTTTGCATCATCTGATCTTACAAAGAGGAATTCTTGAGTATTATCAACATTATATTAAGTTAATTCTGCCTTTTATTTGAATGGACAAACTGACCTTGCCAGTGTACTTATTTGTTTGACTAGAAGGGAGAAGATCAACTTTTATGAACCATTCTTTTAAAGGAAAGGAATTGATTTATACTTAAACTACTGTGCCCTCTCAGCAGTAAGAGATTATATTACATACTCAGTTTATCACACATTTGTAAAGCTTACCATACAGTAATAACGCCCCGTGTTCTATGACTGCAATAATAGTTGGCTGCAGAAGGTTCTTCAGTTTAGAGCCAGCACTGTATACCCGAAGTATACAGTTCTCCTCCATAGAATGCATGGGCGATCACATGCACTGTAGCTATACTGATTCTGCTGTACAATGCAATTCTTTGTCCTTGGAAACTACCTGAAATCTCTTCTATCAAAGCTGTTAAGGATGGGCACTCCCAGAATTTCAAGCGCAGATACAACTATTACTAGAAAGTATGCTCTTGGGTGGGTGTTTAACTGCTAATAAGATACCACAAAGCCAACAGTGCTTGTATGCAGCCAGCCCCTTGTCTGACTTCACACAAACAGAATCACAGAAAAACTTTTGCCAAATAAAAAAGGACTCCAACTAACAACAAATAGACGTTGCTATTTGACTTGCCCACACTAAAATTTGAATCATACTATCACGAGAAAACTATTCAAAATGCTAGTCCAGCATAGCTATGTTAAGCACAATACTTAACAGTAATTTCAGGACACCTAAACCTAGTCCCGATGCTACAGTACTTTGAAGCATGCTGTTGAATTACCACTCCCCTTCCATCTCAATTGCCAAAATAAATTGTGTTAACTGAGTTAACTGGTTAACTGAGACTCTACAGTCTAGTATTCGGGTAGAAATCACTCTGCCACAGGAGGTGCTTAGAACTGATCAAACCTTAAACCAGGCTTCCCAGATGAGGCCTGGTTTCTCATGAACATTTTGTACTAAAGCTACTTTATCTGAGGTGTTCAAGGGTTCAGATCCAGATGGGTATAATTTCAGTTCAGCCTGCAGCATGCTGCAGGAATCACAGACTAGGCGATGGAATGCTTGTACAAACACTTAGAGGAATATTTCTACTCCTGTTCACAATGTCAGCATGCAAAAAACAATTTAGGCAGCATCAGGTGAGATCACTTGGCAATGGTTCAGGTTATTCAAACCTTTTACACCCAGCAATTACTAATCTACCTCACACACGTGCAAGTAAATGTGTATGTGCAGTTCCATAAGATTTCATCCCATCGCCAGCTCAGTTCTGCATATATTATATGTGGATCTGCCTAGGCAGGTTACCTTTTCTGCCAGATTTGGATTCTATAGTTTCCCTGTTCTCCCAACACTGGCCTGAACTGAGATCACACTGATAGAACCAGCAAACAGAGGCCCAGGGAGATGATACTACTAGGCAGAAAAAGCAGAACACTGGAAATTTGCAAACCTACTCTTTGCTGGATTACCAGTTTGAGATCTTATTAAGTACCACTGCTTGGAGACTGAGCAGGGATAGCAATGACTCAAAGTACTTCCTGCCTTAAAAGTTCTGGCACTTGACCCACTTCTTACACAGAAATAGGACATCAGTTGAATTACTAACCTTACATTTCAGCTCACTAGTGACAGGACTCTTGTGGCTCTCAAAAAGCTTTGGCTCTATAAACATAACAATCCAGCCTGTTGCTACTTCCAACAGCCTTCTTGGTAAGGTAACCAGGCCTCTCAGACATGCAGTTTCCATGATAGTGGCAGAATCCCCACCTGCTGAAGTGTCATGCCCTCAGCAGCAGCATGGCAGCAGTTCCCTTCTCTCCAGAAAGCTTTAAGTTTTTTTCAGAGACACTCCCCAGTAGTTCTTTCAGTTGCTGCAAACTTGCTATCTTTTTAAGGCATTCAAATCAATAACTCAGGAGGATTGAGTGCTACATAACTCACTTCTTTTTAGTGATGAAGGGTCCACCACAAACAGAAAGCAATCTAGGTCTTTCAAAATGCCATTTTAATTTTTTGCTGGTTTTCTCAGGAACAACCTGTGATGTATTTCCTTTAACCACCCTTAAAACAATTCACTAACATCTGAAAAGACTATTCTGTATTATTATGAATTAAGAGATACAGATGCCCCCCAATACAGAACCTACTATCCAGGCTACTCAGTAATTCTTGATAATGTAATTTTAAAAAGTTATTTCCTTGCAGATTTTTCTGTAAGGGTGCAATTTAAGCAAAGTATGACAGCTATTGAGAGCTAATGGTATGGCTTTCCTCTGCCTGAAAAGAGGCCTATCAGAAACTTGATTGTAGCCAAGTTATTTCAGACTAGTTTTCAGCCAGCTCCTAAATGTTACATTTACTTAATTCTGGCTTTAAATCATACCAGTTTGCCCCTCTGCAGTATGAGAACAGCCGGAATACCTCAGCCTCTACACTAACGTACCTGAAATACCAGGACTCTCATCCTTTGCCTGAGGAAAAATATTTGATCCATGTTAAATTTTCTTAAGCCTGGAGATACATGGAGAGATATATATTGCTGCATCTTCATTGTGTTTTCTTTCATGCATTAAAAAGCAGCATGGCCTGCTGCTTACATTCCTCTACAAAAAATTTGTTTAATAGAATAACATAATCACAGAATAGTTAGGGTTGGAAGGGACTTCTGGAGAACATTTAGGCCAACCCTCCTGTCAAGGCAGGGTCACCTACAGCAGGTGACAAGCAACACATCCTGATGGGTTTTGAATGCCTCCATAGAAGGAGACTCTGTGAGCACCCCGAATACTTAACAGAAAGATAATGTACTTCCTCCACCAATGTATTCTTTGCTTGCTTGCTTCACAACTTCTGCATGGGGTATAATCAAACCTTTTTCACACAATTTCACAGGTGCTTTGATCTGATGCCTACATTTATAGTAATAGGAAAGAACGCTGCAATCCAAAATGTACAGAATACGTCACCTTAAGAACAGAGATACGGTACATCTTTGGGATGCTGAGCCATAATTCCTTCCTTTTTTCTAACAGCTAGGACTTTTAGATGTAACCTCCATTCTCCTGCACACATGAAGTTGCTTGGCTAATGTCCAGAGAATGTTTGGACTGCCAGAGGCCCATCTCAAATACCTCAGCCTCCAAAGACAGGATGCTAGTCAATACAGTAGCTTTAGAAAAAGGTTGTGACTCACTCTGGCTTTCCTGACAAATTCTAATGAAAATTTTTTATTTCCTTGATGCTTCCTCTAATTTGGAGCAGGACAACAATATCACCAATGGGCTGTACTTGGTCTAGCTGAGAAGTTAATTTTCCTTACAGCAGCCCTCACAGTGCTGTGCTTTGCACTGGTGGCTACAGAGGTGTTGATAAGACACCACTGTTTGGCTACTGCTGGACAGCACTGGCACAGCACCAGCGCCATCTCCCCAGCGTTCTGCCCCCCCATCAGTAGGCTGGGGCTGAGCAAGATCTTGGGAGGGGACACAAATAGGCCAGCTGATCCAAACAGACCAAAGGGGTGCTCCATACCATATGATACATAAATATCATATGGTATGGAATACCATCAAAGATGCAACAGCTGGGAAAAAGAGAAAGAAGGAGAAGGCATTTGTTATTCATGTTTGTCTTACAGAGCAATGGCTACTTGTGCCGAAGTCCTGCTTCCCAGGAAGTGGCCTGACATCGCTTGCTGATGTGACGTAGGGAATAAAACCTTTGTCTTTTTCCGTGGCTTGTGTGCATGCAATCTTTTGCTTTTGCTTTAGTAAAATGCTCTAAACCCACAAGTTGTCTTCTGTCTTTTTTCTCTGTCTCCTGACCAGCTGAGGAGGGGGAGTGATAAGTGGCTTAGTGGGCACCTGGCATCCAGCCAAGTTCAAGCCACCACAGTTCTTTTTGGCTCCCAAGACGGATGAGACAATGGCAGTTTTATATCATGCAAGCTATCATTGTAGTGGTTATTAAGTAGCATGCTCCCCTGCAGGACACTAAGTTTGTCAGCCGCTTATCTTTTTATTTTGCCAAGTTTGGGAACACATTAATTCAAACAATGACTCTTTTGCCCTTACGTTGATGGTTTTGCCATGCTGGGGGAGCTATCTTGTGGAGATAATGAGGGAATACATCTCCCTTTCTCTGCCCAGGAACGATGTGGATGGTTTTATTATGCAGGCTCCTGCAGTCCTTGTCCATCCCTACAGTGAGCTGTTTAATACTAATAATTGATACTGCTAGCACGTTATGGGATTTGTGTAATCTGGTGTTGTCCTGATGTAAGAGAAAACAGAAGACACAACAGTTGCATGTGCTGAAGCCCTGCTTCCCAGGAAACGGCCAGACACCAGTTGCTGCTGGTAAGTAGAGAACAAAATCTTTGTCTTTTTCCTTTAGCTTGTATGCAATCTTTTGCTTTCGTTTCAGTAAACTACTTTATCTCAATCTCCTGGCTGTTTTCCATCTTACCTTTTCTCCTTTTCCAGGGGAGAGAAAAACTGAAAAGGGGGACTGATAAAGTGGCATCCAGACAAGGTCAGCCCACCTGTATGGGCCAATGTATATTGTCCACCAATCTTATTTTTAATGCAGATATTTTGGGTTTGTTCTAAAAGGAAATATTTTTGTTCATTTGTACATGAGGAGAAATGGGATATCCCAAAGGGCACCAGGAAAGAGCTTCCCTTGAGGGAATCACAGGGGATTGATCATTCCTTTCAGACAAACTTGTGAGAGTTGACTGCCCGACCTCACTGAAACCTACACGCTTTGCAATAAAATTGGCAACCTGGGAAAGACCTGCAGTCACTGAAAATTCCCAAGAAGGACTGGCCAACGTGAGCACTAAAGGCCAGGTCTCAGTGCAGTTTCCTTAGTTTTGAAGTAAGCAGCTGCCTCGGATAGCTATTTCGGAACATGCCCTTGTCGCTAGGATTCGTCACAGAAGCTGCACTGTTTTGCAGGCTAACCAAGAGTGCAAACTCCTGCTGCACGGCGTGCCCCCAGGCGCTCCTGACAACTAATCTTTTAAGTATTTTGCTTCAATCCCCAGTCGGAATTAAGACACACAACAACCATTGCACCATTCCAACCCCACCCCGCGCCCCTCTCACCGTCCCCACACGGCCCCTTGCGCACCGCCCCCCAGCGGCCCCTCCGCGCGGCGCAGCACGGGGGCGCCCGAACGGCCGCCTCGGAGCTCCGAGAG
>VZRS01003123.1:336815-475380 GCA_013398055.1 Ifrita kowaldi
CACCCCCAAGGCTGGCGGCCCCGCGGTGCGCAGGGACCCGGGGCCGCCCCGGGGCTGCGCCCATCCCCGGGCCGAGGCGGTGCCCAAGAGCCCGCTCCGCGCCAAGGGCAGCCCGGCCCGGAGGCCGCAGCGCTGCCCGGAGGCGGCAGGTGCCGCCGAGGAGATCGAAGTGCTGGAGCTGGAGAAGGAGGACGTGGCCGCCGCGCTGTCGTTGCCGCCCTCGCCGCCGCGGGCGGGCGAGCTGGGTGCTCCCGACGCGGAGCCCGCGGGGGAGGAGTGCAGCTGGGCCGGCCTCTTCTCCTTCCAAGACTTGCGGGCCGTGCACCAGCAGCTGTGTTCGGTGAACTCGGAGCTGGAGCCCTACCTGCCTGCCTTCCCCGAGGAGCCCTCGGGCATGTGGACGGTGCTCTTCGGAGCCCCGGAACTGTCGGAGCAGGAGATGGACGCTCTCTGCTACAAGCTGCAGGTTTACTTGGTTCACAGCTTGGATACCTGTGGCTGGAAGATCCTTTCGCAGGTGCTCTTCACCGAGACCGACGACCCCGAAGAGTATTACGAGAGCCTGAGTGAGCTGCGACAGAAGGGGTACGAGGAGGTGCTCCAGAGGGCCCGCAGGCGCATCCAGGAGGTGAGGCTACTGCGTGGTCCAGATGCCCCCACTTTAGTGTCGCATTTAGTTTAATCTGTGACATCTTTTTTAGTCGTGCTTTTCCTTGTTCTTGTTGTCCTGTTCCTTAGTGAGAAGGTGAGGCTTAACCTTTCCAAGGTCTGTAGGGCCAGTATTTAAGGAGGTGCAGATTTCCCTACTCATCTGAGTGTGGCTCAGTACTTTTTTCTGTGCAATCAGATGTAGATGTTTTGTGAATAAATATCCGATGCATTTGGCAAGGGCTTGCTCCCATATATTTGTTCTTGCATTGCCTTGCACCAGGATTTGTTGGGGTCTGAATTTTTTCTGTTAAATGAGAGCAGCAACATGTGGTGTTTATTTTGACAGTACAGTTTAGGCATTTGAGACCAAAAAATTCGAGGTTTATACAGGTTCTGGGTGCTGAATCTGGTATTTATATAGCAAGATTATGTTTTCCAGTGGAGTTGGAATAAGTACAACTTTTGTTCTGCTGAGAAGTTCCTAGAGTTGGGATTTTTAAAAAAAGCTAGGTATCTGGTCCTAGTGGGTATTTGCTGTTTTGTTCTTGGTATTGTCTGTCAAGACTTGGATGTTTCAGGACGCTTCATGTCCTTCTTACACTGTACACTGTTTTAGACAGAGTAGTTGAGGATGTCTGTCTAACTAACTTCTAGCATCAGTGTATGAGAATTTTTACACCTTCTCGGTCTTCATGGACTGAGTTGTATGAGGACGCAGATTTCCCCAGTATAAAATGAGAATCCTGCATTTGTTTTTGTGCATCAGTGGCCTTGGTCCAGAATGTACCCGGATCTGTCAAGGTGTGACTATGAGTATGAATCCGGTTACACTATTCTTTATTTTTGCATACATCATCTTAATTCTGTTGTGGATATAGGTCAAGTTTGGCTGCTTCAGCTACCACGTATATCCTGCCAATATTATTTTTAAAAAATGTGTTGTGGTGATCGTTTTTTCTTTGATGGAGTGTGAGCATATCTTCTTGCTCTCTGGTGGCATAGTTTTGAGTCTGTAGAATTCAGGCCAAGCTTTTCCTTGGTGACTGGAGTTACAGAGTATGAGAAAATTGTAGTATCAATGATGTAATCACGGTAAGAACATCCAAGTATAGGATTGCCAGGTAAAAGTGTATTTCTGAACTGTTGTGGTAGGGTATGTAATTTTGATTTTTTTTCATGTCTGCAAAGGACTTAATTAAATCTTGCTGCGTGGTGTACAATTGGAAATTAGTCTGATAAGATTCAGCAGTAGTTTTAGACCACAGAATATGAAAACATATCGTCTTTCACTGATTTTTTTGACTGCATGAATGCTTGAGAGTGTCTGCTTAGATTAGACTTAGCCTTCAATTCAGCCGTTTTTACAAGGAGCTGTGCAGGATAAGAGGAGCTCCTGTTAAACATGTGGAATTTGGGAACTGGATACCTAACTCGAGGGATGTGGTGTTTTTGAGGAAACACTAGTTAGGAATTGCTGAGAACTATTGGTTTCTTGGAGAATCTCAATTTCTATTCTGTTAGTACCAGTACTATTGGCAAAAAAATAAATTGGTTCTGTAAGCTACATAATTTTATTCTTTGTTAATGTTCTGAACTTGGTGCAGACAAAATGGCAGAGCCTATATATGTATTTGACTACAGTACAACCTTCCTTTCCCATGGTAACCAGTCTGGTAGTTACCTAAAGTCAATACAGCTGTACTTCTGTCAGTTGTGTAAGTCGATCCTTCTTTAATTAAGGGTAGTTCATGTTTAAGAAAAGAAACCATTGGAATGACCTGCTCCTTCCCTCTTGGCTCTCAGGTTTCTCTTTTCCTTACCTGTTACAGGTTTACTTGGTCTACAGGAAATGTCTTTCTTTTAAGCAAATACTGATACTCTTTGTCATTGCAATTCTAAGCAAATGAAGCAGTAGATGATGGGCACTGCATGGTATTTCTGAAGTAAAGGTTTTTGTAGTTTGAAGAAAACCTACTGAATCCATGTTTTATCTCACACTTAGTTTCCATTTCCACCTGTGCTGGAATTCTGTCAGCTGATAGCAGGAATGTTGGATCCAAGCAATTTTAAACAATTTTGTCTCTTACAAGAATTTTTTGGGAAAAGAGGAAGTGACTGAGAAGCACTGGTAACCAGAATGGTATCTAGGAGGGAACGTGAAGGGCCTTCATTAATGTAAAATTGTGCGACTCCCAAGGCCTTGATTTAGCGTCTTAAAATGTGCCTCTGTGGTTTATAGTTATTTCATGTATCTGTTCTATTTCCCAGGACAAATTCCCCAGTGCAGTTAGACTATTACGCAGTAAATGCTTGCAGTCTCTCTTGAGTTGTGTTCTTTGGGGTGGAAAAGCAAAGTGAGCAACCAAACCTCATGTCCATTGTTGTAAGCATCCCCTGCTTGGACATTCCTTGCTTTCCATAGGTTACACACAAGCCAGTTTATTTTCACAGCAGTTACTAATTGTTGCTTTTTGTAACAGTAATTTTTATCTCAGTCCGAATTTTAGTCCTTTAATAAACCATAAGAATGTTGCAAGTACAAACAGATCCAAGATGAGTAAGTAAAATAGTTGTAGAGGAGCTATGTGACCTGGGATTCCCTTCTTCTGCCTGATTTGTAGTTTTGAAATAGCACTTCTTTTATTTTTTTCAAATAAAACTATTAATTTTGGAGTAGTTGAGTAATTTAGAGTAAAAACTTGTTCATTAAGTTTATACCTGTTGAAAAAAATCCTCAGGTACTCAGTTAAAAGATAAAAAGATGTTATTCCAACAGAGAGTATACCATTGAATCCTTTTTTGGGATTCCAGCTTCCTGGGCAGTATTTCCAAAACACTAAACTTTGTATCAAGAAGGCAGAAAATGTTTGCCTCTGTGTTCTTGGTCTTGCCAGTTTCCTGTCTATGTTCTTTCTACATATAGAAGAGTTTCTCTAGGCTAAGTGTACATGTTTGTAAATTTCTGTGAGTTTAGTAATACCAAAAATGGTGCTCTATTTCTTTGTCCGTTCTGTGTTCTCAAAAGGCTGAAGGTAGTCATGTTTTCCTGAAGAAAGAGTGGTGTTAGTGTAAATTGTGATCAAGAGGGATGGGTGGCTTAGTCATGCCCCAGCCACATTTCCTTGTGTGCTCTTGCATGGGAGAGTTGAGGGTTTGGGAAGCCGATCTGTATGTTGCATGTCTACTTCAGCATCTTTGAATTATCAGCCCCTGGGAATGTTGCTGTTCCATACAGCTCTTAGTTGTCCTGGTAGACTGAAATTTGGTGGATGACAGTCTACAGGATCTTCAGTGCCAGGTATAAAACTAGTCAGAAGCTTGCTTTGGTTTTCTTTTTGCTTTATAGAATCTATGAATTCTAGTGTTTGCAGGGAGACAAAGACAGTTTTTTAGCCCTTCTTCTGAATATTTTTTTTTAATATGAAAGTTCAAACACTTTTAAGTGCCTGATTAAATGTTGAAGTAATTCTGGAAGCATCTTATCTTCAGTGGCTGACTTGAGACTGCCTTGAAAGTAAGGACCTACTGCTATTTTTAATCCCCATCTCCTGTATAGTGATATATTTGCTAAGTATGAGAATAGTCCTGAAAACCTTTATCTTGTGTTGCTTGACTTAATTTTCTTTTGATTCAAAGAACTAGAAAGGCTAAGTAAAAACAAATCTATTTTGTTACAATAACAACTTGTATGAGAAGAAAATGTAGGGTTTTGGAAAGCTATTGGTCACTTTATTTCCTTCATTAATGAGATAATTTTTTTTTCTAAATTACTTTTGCATGTTTAGTAGGCAAGTTTTTTTTTTTTTTGTTTGTTTGTTTTTTTGTTTTTTTGTTTTGAATGAATTACATATGCTTGTCACATTAGAGGAAGTGGTGAAGAATTGGTTCAGTTATATGTCATGGAGTTTCTCATTTGTTACTTTTCAGCACTTATTTCTTCAATATTCTCTCTCATTTCTCTTTATATCAAAAGAGGTAAATAATGTCCAATAACGGTTTTTTTTTGTTGAAGCTGTTCTAATATATTAGTAATAAATAATATTCTGAATTGTCTCAGTAACTAGGAGAATTTTATTTCATTGTTTTTGGCCATATGCATAGAGTTCTAAAGTAAATGTTTATATGGTAGGTAGTGGGGCACTGTAACAAAAGTGGAAGTTTTCCAAAAGTGAGGTGACTGGTTGCTGTTCAGTGGTCTGCATCTAGGCACAATGAGATTTAAAGAGAGCTTCAACATCAGACTCAAAAATAATGCGAAAGTAAACATAAAACATTACAAAAAGTATTCAGTGTTCCAGTAACACAGAAAAAATGTTAGCAGCAGTAGTGTTTCCATCAAAACCAATGTAACATCCTTATATGCAAGAAGAAGGAATGACTGAATATTGTATATGAACTGCAATAATTAGGTTTAGAAAATACATAAGGTGTTTCAGGAGGGAACAGAACACTTTGGGTTTGATGTTGGGAGCACAGAGGATTAAAATAAAATACTGTGCAATTTTTTTTTTTTCTTATTGACATGAGGAGAGCAGAGTTAAGACTAATGCTGAGCATTTGGGAAATCCAAGCTACTTTTGTTGGAATACTTTCTTTTTGTACTTATTATTTGTAGATAACGCTTGTTTCCAGTAACACTGTTTGGATTCTAAATCCTTTGTAAATAAGCTGTTTAAGTGCTAAACTAGGACTGTAAGTTAGTGCTAACCAAAATAAAATGTGTCAGCAGCTGTAGGGTATGCTCTGTAGAACAGGCAGGTAGCCTCCAAGCTCTTAGGAGACACCTACATGATATTGATACTCTGGCTAGTACTGAGCTACTACTACTAGAGCAAGCTGACAATGACTACTGCAGCTGTATCTGAAAGTCAGAGTACTTAAAACAATGTACAGTTTTTCAAAACATGGGCAACTTGTATGTACACAAAGAAAAGGGCATTGACTTGAAAAATTGGATCTTTCTTGACAGAGCTTAAATCTTAGGTGAAAAGTAAAAGTACATTCTGTAGAATATAGCAGTACTAGTTAGTTGGCCTGGACTTAATTTTTAGAAACTGAAGACAGCAGCTTGCCGGTCTCATAATTAATTTCCTTATCCAAATACCTGGGAGAGGAAAAAAAAAAAAGAAAGAAAATGCAATATATCATGTTTTTAACTGCTTAAAGTGAGATTGGGGAACGATTTATGTCTTTTACTTGGGAGAGTATTCTGATGCTGAGATAATTTTATTTGATATTCCCCTTGTTTCTGTAGATGTAGTGATAAAATTTCCTGGTTTTTGTTTAAAATTGTTGGTACTCATTTGCAGCATTTTCATATGACAGAATATTTTGAACAGGTGTGAACAGCTGTTGTAATATGTTCTATAATCCATTGTGCTACTCAGGATTCACAACTTCCTTAATTTCTTAGCTTTTAGAGATGATATTGGGTTGTACTTTCTTCGTGCTTACCTTTGTCTTGCGTATTTTTTCCCATTTTTTTCCACCATTATCTTTTCTCTTCAATTGAATGTCCTACCTTAAGTAAATGCTGTTTAAAACTGCTTTCTTAAGCCAGTAACATTTTTTTCCCTCTCCTTTTCTGGCTGACATAGTAATATTACCCAGGCAGGTTTGGAATTCAAAAGTGGATTCACTCTAATAATTTAATCTTTTTACATTTCTTTCTGTAACATGACAAGACAGTGTTTACAAATATCAGGGAGGGTTGTGTGCTTTACATATGTAAATATTGGTACCACAAAGCTGAAGAAGGCATTGAGAAGCAGAGATTTCTGGAAATGACTAAATCTTTTGTTTTTGAGGATGAGCTTTTAACTTTTACTTTTTAGTATTATTAGAAACATAGCATTGCAATGCACCAGGATATTGCTGTTACTGGAGAAAAATTCAGTTGAAGTTAGGGCTCAGTCCAGCAAAAGATGCATCTGCCAAACTTCATTTTTGCAAAAGATGAAAACCTAGTCATCAGAAATATGGTACAGAGAGTAGGAAGATAGGACAGGAAGAGAGGGAAAATGGTATTTTAAGGATACAGAGCATCACTGAGTTAGTCAATATGTATATCTGTCTGTTTTGATGAGAAGACAGCTTCCCTGGCAACCTAGACTTTGGACATGATCATCTGGAGCTATTGATTGTACATAAAAATAGAATACAGGTGGTATATCGGCATGACTCCACTCACCAGTCACAAAGATTTTGGCAGATACAGCTTTCAGTTCAAAAAAAGTTACTTTCATTGATAAGACCCTATCTCTGAGTTTCCTTTCTATTTCTTTCTGGGTGTGGTATTTTTGTAGTAATATCAAATGTGTGGCTGTGAGTTTTTTGGATTGTTAATGGCAAACATTACCCATTCTGACAAATCTGAACACTTGGTGGACTTTTTTGTTAAGGATTTGCTTCTGGAAAGGCGTTAAAAAACACTTCCAATCATTCAGCAAACCTTTAAATTTTGTTTTAAAGGAAGTTGAGTACTTCTGATTTCTTAAATGCATAAAACAACCCAAAATTTTCATTATCTACTGTTACAATACTTTTTGAAGTGCATTTGTAGGCAAGTGGTTCTGACCTTCTTTTGGAAAAAAGACTGTGATATTGGTGTGACAGAACTGGATGGTTTTGGTTGGTTTTTTCTTCTCTGAAAAATGTAATTTAAATAAACAATTAGCATTTGTTTGTGGTGACTTGCAGACAATTTACGTGGGTCATCTAAAATTAATAGTAGCACAACTTTTCACATTATAGTATTGCATCATGACATGACTTGTTTTGAGCTACTTTAGGGAGAGAGCGTTGCAAAAGATTTTCAATAACTTAGAATCATAGATTATTATGTTAGAAGGAGCCTTACTGTGTTTTCTGATTGAACCCCATGCTTAAAATAGAACTAGTTTTGATTAGGGCTTTCTGTTTTTTTAAAGAAAGCCTGAACTTAAAAAAACACTGTGGGTTTTAGATCTGTTGTAAGGAAATTTAAAAAATGAAGGAGAAAAAGAAGAAATGAAAAGAAAAAGAAATTAATATATTAATTAAGTTGTGAAACTTTTGAGAGCGAAAATCTGTAGGTCAGGTCCAGAAGTTTCTAAAAGTTTGTAATTTTTCTACAGTGTAAAGAGCCCTGTGGCTTCAGAGCCCAAAATCTTTAGTCTTCAGTAATGTATTATTTGTTCATGATCATCAGATGTCTTAGTTTTAAATTGTATAATTTTGTCACTTCAGAGTAGTATAATTCAGAAAAAAAATCATAAATGGGAGGAGATTAAAAAATCCCAAACTACTTGCAATATTGGAGGTGTTCTGGAGGAGCTGAATGAATAGGTAAATGATATGTATAATTTCAAATGTGAAATTTATTGTGCATGCTTTTTATTTCACTATAACTTTTAAATTGAGTGTCCTTTCCCATTCATTTCTCCATAAGAATGTGGATTAAAACAAACCTAAACAATTAGCACCACTGAATACAAGTCTGTGTTCCCCTGGTGCTCATATAAATTGCTTTTGCCTGATACACTGTTCTGTTATGAAAGTGATTTGATAGCTTGTAATTTACTGTATTTGGATACGGGATCTAAGAGTTGTCTTGGTGTCTTATTTAGTCTTTTGTTATTAATAGTGGACTGCAAATATGTTCTTTCTACTGGTCTTTTTTTTGGACATAATTAGCTTCTAAATAAAATTCCCATTATTTGAGCTTGGAAACTTTAAAAATTGTATTTAGGGATGTGAAATGCTGTTTCCTGAGGCCTGCCTGTCCATGATTTCACTGTTGTATGAGGTGCTGTAGAGGCTGAACTCTACCAGCATTGAAAGAATACACAGAGGGACGTTTGAGTTACCTCTCAGCTGTCCCCCAGGCTTAAAGGCAGTTCATCAGCTGTGTTGTTGAAGGGAGCTGAAGAACTGGATCATCAGCTTGCTGGTGTGGACAGGGGTGGATGCTATCACTTTCTGTCCACCCCCTGCCAGCTTTGTGTTCCTTCCTGTTCTGCTTCTCTGTCCTTGCGGTATGCTGATTCAACTTAATAAATCTCAGTAAATTACTCCAAGAGAGACTGCTGAGTAGTTTTCTGCCAGATGCTGAGTTAGTTTGTTGAATGATATGAGAAATCCTAAAGCGAGTGAAGTGGAGAAGAGGGCACCTGAGAGCAGAAGGAACATGGAACCAAAGTAGACTGTGAAGAAGAGAGGCAAGTGGGGATGGGAAGTGGAATCTTCTTTTGATAGGAGCAAGCTGGTGGGTCAGCTTTAAAAAGCAAATTCATCCACACAAGTACTTAGAATCTGGTATTGTCGTAATGCTTTACCTGCTTTTAATTAGATTTTTAGAAGTCTGACAGTAGACATATCAGACATTTGAGAATTATTTGTTACCATGCCAAATGCATTGTAAAACTGCTAAGAGTGCTAATTCAGTGCTGCTTATCTAATTCCCATGAGCTGACTTGACAGTAAAATTGATTGTACATCGTTAATTTTTTTCTCTTCCCATCAAATGTTCTTCTTTGTTTTCGTAAAAGAATATTTGCTCTTTAACTGTAGGTGCGTATTTGGTTAGGCCTGTGTCCTGACATTGCAAATCTTACATGAAAGATTTTAAGACTAGCGCTGTAATACCTGGTAACTAAATGTATTTGTTGTATGCAAATCTTAGTTTGTTTTGATAGTTGTCAGTTTTGATGCTCTTGAGTATATTTTCCTGACTAACAGCATGGTTCAGAAGCACAGAAGAGAATCTGTGGACCAGAAGTTAAAGTATTTTATGGCACAGCCTGAACACTTATGTAATGTATGTTCTCAGTCTTCTGACTTGCAGAAAAAAAAATTACTTAGGAGTCATTAGGATACCTGTAAAGTAGGTTCTTTGCCATGCCTTCAGGGTGAGGTGTTGCCTAGAAGTCTTTTTGTTCAGAGTTACTATGTTCCTACCAACTAGTGATTCATAAGTGACTTTATCTTTTAGTTATTTTGCCCCTTTTCAAAGGAAAGGAGTCCCCAAATGCCATAATAACTCTGAAATACAGATCTAAACAGATCTATTTTATTAATCAAATTACATACAATGTAAGTACCTATTCCTGTGTTACTAACAGGAAAAGGAAAACCTAGCACTCTTGTACAATGAGTGCTCTGATGCAGTTAGCCCTTGTTTGCTATGATTTCTATGCTATACTACTCTAAGTAATACACTAAATTCGAACTAATACCTGGTATTTATAAACACTCATTTGAGATGGCAGTCTAACTCAGGAGTGGCACAGCCACATCGCACAGTAAGATATGGTGACCAGACAAGTACCAGCTTAAAAAAAACCCCACATGGTGTAAATGTGTTTGTCTTGTTTACAGGGAAGGAGATGCATAGTTTTTAATTGTTGGCATCTCCTTCTCGAGCTTGCAGAAGAGATCTAGTGCTCCATACGTTGTTGTCAGAGCTGACAGCTTTATGCCTGAGCCATGTGATTTTCCAACAAGTTATGTATGTACATACAGTTCGGCTGAGATTTCTATTTAGAATTTTGTGTGGGAGGAGAGAAGTTGCATTGTTCAGTAATGATGCATACATGGAAGTAATGTTTTGGCTCACTTGGCTGCATTAAAATACTACTTCAGTTTTTCTCACTTAGTTCAGTTCTCTTCCTTTTCTGTGGAGTTATATTATGGGTGGTATGTTGAAATGAGGTGCGTTTTGGTAGGCAGTGTAAATGAACTAGGCAAAAACAATTGCTATTGTGCAGGAGCTGTAAACCTGAGTGTAAGTGAGGATAACTGATGTGAGTGAAAAGAGGCCAAGCAATCTGTGCTGGTCATATGCTTCTGGGTTGTACTCTTGCGGTGAGTAGATGTTGTCCACCAGGTGCTCACCAGAGCTGCTCTGTGACTCCCCTCCTTGGCTGAATAGGGTGAGAAGATAGGGTCAAGATAAGGACAAGAAGAGATCACTCACCAGTTACTGTCGCAGGCGAAACAGAATCAGCTTGGAGAAATCAATTTAATCTATTGCCAATAAATCAGAGTTTGATAATGAAAAATAAAGCCAAATCATAAAACATCACGATACCACCCCTCTCTTCATCTTGGGCTCCGCCTCCCTACCGATTTCTCTATGTCTTCTCCCTGGATGGCATAGGAGGAAAGGGAAGCTGGGTTGTGGTCAGTTCATCATCTGTTTTCTTTACCACTCCTTCTTCTTCGCACTCTTCCCCTGCTCTAGCATGGGGACCCACCCACAGGAGACAGACCTCCATGGGCTTCTGGCAGTGTGAGTCCATCTCATGGGGTGCAGTCTTTGGGGACCAGACTGCTCCAGTGTCTGTCTCCGTGAGATCATAGGTCCTGTCAGAAAACTTCTCCAGCATGGGCTCCCTTGTCCACGAGGCCACGGGTTGCCAAGAGCTTGCTCCAGCATGGGCTGTCTATGAAATGATGTTTTGCTTCAGGGCCCATCCATCTGCTCCAGTATGGCATCTTTCACAGGTTGCAAGGGAATCTCTATACTGTTGCTTGTAGAATCTCCCCCAACTTCTTGTTTACTGCCCTTGGTTGTTCCTCTCACCTGTTCTTGCTTCTTTCTTGGGCTTCAGTTGTTGTGCCAGCAATCTTTCCCCATCCTGCACGCATTATCCCAGAGGTGCTGTTGTGGTGGCTGATGGATTTGGCCTTAGCCAGTGGTGGGTCCATCTTGGTGCTCGCTGGCTCTGTTGGAGCTCTGTTGGACATGGGGGACACTTCTGGCGTCTTCTCACAGATGCCACTTCTGTAGACCCCCCTGGTACAAAACCCTTGCCACCCACCCATAACATGTCTGCACACACGTGCTGAGGTAGACAGGCTCACTTTGTGCAGGTAAAAGACCTGTTTAAAGGTGTTTAAAGGGGAATAACATGGTTCATTTTATATTAGCAGCTCTTCAGAGGCCTAGATGACACATCCTGTGGAAGTATTCTTTCTTACTTGTGTTTGAAACACCCTGTGTTTTGCTTTCCTGTATCTTTGTTGGGTTCTCTTTTGTTTGCTGTTCATTTTTTTTGAATACGTGTGAACTTGGAGCTTGTTTGTTATGTACCTTTTATGTGTGCTTTTGGTTTAATTAGTTGAATTAGCTTAGCTCTTCTTTAAACAGCCATTTAAAAAACTTTCCCCAAATCCAGACAATAACCTTGGCAGTGCATCAGCGTGCACTTCACGTCCCTATCTTCAGAAGCGTCTTTGAAAAAAACTGGACACTTTTTGTGCACTCAGTAGGTGGTCAATTGCTGTGTTGTTTCCAAATAAGTTAGTATGGAATTCACTTGTTTTTTTGTCTTTTGTAAATCTTAAGAGGTTAGACAGATGTAGTGCTGGATCCAGCACTTCCCATGCTAGTCAGTATTATCTAATTTATTTATGACATCCTCCCTCCATATCTAGATTTTGCGTTCTCTTAGATGACTTCTGCCCTAGCAATAAAATGTACGTTAGATCTGTGTGGGAGTCAGGCTTCGGTCTGTTACTGCTACAGTAATGCAACTGATCTTTTTTTTACTACAAAGGTAAGGATTATTGATGGCAATGCGATCATGCAAACAGCTGGATGTCCTGGCAAGTCTTAATCTTTTAACTGTAATGGGCCACATTTAAGTGCAGGACCACATGTTTGTAAGAGTGAGAAAAGCAGTTTGCCTGTAGTGAAGATTTCATGTAATTGAGACTCCTGCTTATTGTTAGGACGTGTGGGAGTGTGTTTGCTTTTAACAATGATTTCTTTTGTTTGTTTAAAGAGAAACAGTTCTAAGCACGTTCTGATGCAAAAAAAGGGTTGCCTTCTAAGTTCAGTTACTAAAATTTTGCTTACAGGTTTTATGTACTCTGTAGCTTTACTTCTTTATAACTCGTTGTCTGAAGGTCATTGTGGGCTATTGCCAGTGCATCATCAGGAGAGTTTGAGTATTTTACTCTTAGGACTGCTGTTCTCAGGACAAAGGATGGAGTATCTAAAAACTACTCTGCAGTACTCTACTTCTCTCCAACAACAGCTGTCCATAGTTTTACCTGTGAAGTTGAATATGCTTCCATTTATATCTTCAGAACTCTTCTTGGAAATGGCTGGTAATGCTGTCAGGCATCTCACAATCTAAATTCGTAGGAAAATAGGGAATTCTGTAGTTATTTCAGAACTACAAAGGAGTTTAGGAAGATACTGAAAAAATATCCTTATGGCTGATTTTATCTAAAAATGGTTATGTGTCATATCACAATGTTTTTATAAAATCCATGAAAAAAATAGGAGGAACAGGGAAAATTTTGGGAGTATTAGCAAAGGAAATTCAAGACTTGACTCCTCTGTGATTAAATCAAGCTTTGGATTATGCTTCCAGCTGAGGTCAACCTGCACATAATTACACTGTCTGCTGTAATGCTTTTAAAGCTTTTTGAACAAAATAAAAAAAATACAGAAGACAGAAATAATCTTCGTTACATAGTTCAAATGTATGTGCTGCTAAATTGAAAAAAAAAGTGTTTCCTGCTGGTTAGAGTTTATCTGCATAATAGTTGCCTAAAATGTATGGATTCATTTAGTTGTGAACAATGTAACATCTGTGAAACATGATTTTTAAAATAAATGCAGCATTCAATGGGTATAGAGCTAGTCAGGCCTGTACAGGATGTTACCCTACTCTCCTCCACCCACTTCTTTAGATAATATAATTAAAAAATTGTGAAAGTCAAAAATTCGTACTGAGACTGTTGAAGTAAATGAGCAGTAACACTGAATGTCTGTGCTGAGAACGTCTTCACTGGGGCATAAAATATGCCACAAAAATTGTTTGTGTATTTTATGGCAACACCTTGAAAACTGCCTGGCTTTAATGTTCCGGGTTCGTCTACACACTTGGCTAGGTATTCATTTAGGTACTGCCTGTGTGAAAATGGGAGTATACCGAATCAAACTACCTGTGAGTCTGTGGAGGGCGTGGTTTCCATTATGACATTAATTCTGTGCTAGTCACAGCATCCCAGGTGTCTAGTCTGAATACTATCTGGATGGCAGCCAGCTAAAAAATGCTTCAGCTTTGATCTGGAACAGGAAAGCTCCATCAGACTGCGTTATAATGGGAGATGCTCTGTGCAGCCAGTTTTGCACCATCTATTTCCTGTGTCAGTGCCCCTTCCAGACTGGTGGCAAAAAAGCATCTGGACTTTTCATCAGGCTTACAAGGCTCTGTATAGAGGTAGAATCAAAGCTATTGGTCTCCTGTTCACACCACAGCGGGTTGTTAAAGACTTGGTGATTGGTACTCACTCCAGTTCCAAAATGTGAGAGAGACTAGTTCTGTATTCCTTTAAACCATTTATATAGAATCATTTAGGTCAGAGAAGATCTTTAAGATCTCCAAGTCCAACCGTTAATGTAGCACTGCCGAGTCCACCACTAAACCAAGTCCCTAAGTGCTATCCCATGTGCACAACTAAGTGCAGTCCCATCTGCACAACTTTTAAATACCCCTAGGGCTGATGACTGAGCCTCTTTGCTGGGCAGCCTGTTTCAGTGCTTGACGATCCTTTCTGTGAAGAAATTCTTCCTACTATCCAATCTAAACCTGGCACAATTTGAGGTTATTTCCTCTTGTTCTATCACTTGTTACTTGGGAGAAGAGACCAATTCCCACATGGCTACAACCTTCAGTTAAGAAAGGACAGTAACCAATAAGTCAAACTGTATATTTAGTGAAGGAGTAAGACTCCAGTAGGATTAATCACAGCAACCTCCAGCCTGTATTAGGCAAGATTAGGGAAAAGGGTTGGCAGTGGTATTTCCAAGTGCTGTATTAGCTATACCATCTTATTTCCTTTTGTTTAGTAAACTTAGAGTTGATTTTTGTAGTTAGTTCATATAGTTCAGGTGAACTTCTCTAGAAGCTAATCTACTCATCTGGGGACGACTGGTTATTTGCTGAAAGGAAAATACACTTTTTGAGTGGGGTTTTAAGTTGGCTATTGTACCATTTTGAGGAGTGCTGTATCTAGAAATCCCATTTAGTTTTTTGCAGGTCTTTCTGTCCATCTTTCTTCTCTTGGGGAAAGAAAAGTAGGCTGCACGTTGCATATGGAACACTATAGTTTTTCTGCTTCCTGCTTACCTGGTAGCTGCTAGGGCAAGCGGCAATTTTTAACCAGAAGGAGTCAGATATTTTGATTTATTTAGGCTAATCTTAAAAAACTTATTCTTTAGACAATTAGCCAGTTCCATGAAAGGCACCTTGATGCCTTTCTTGTAGTGAGGGTCCCAAAGCTGGGCACAGTATTCAAGCTTTGTGTCCAAGGTTAGTGTTTTTTCGTAAAAATGGGGCCTGAATAGATGGATGGGTGTAATGAGGCTGTATGTTAGAAGTACTCTCAGGCTGGTTACTTTCCTACCTGTTTTGAAGAATAGAAGAATAACCCTACTGAATAGCTCACTGATCTTTGCATTAAACCAAATAAGATGATAGTCTTTGATTTCTAAGTAATTTTTCATGTTTTGTTATGGTTTTCTTTGCAACTGCAGATTAAATGAAATTTTGTCATGGTTTTCATTCAGAAAGCCCTCATTAGTTACAAGAAATTGATTCTGCGTGCATCGTTGCCTTGGGAACGGAGAATGGAAGCTAACTTTGTGTTAATAGTTAAAGAATATATATCTATAATTCTTTATTAATTGGTTATGAATAACGTGCCCTCACTTCTGTGTTTGTTTTTTTATTGAGAGTTTGGTATTTTTGAAGGAGTTGAGAATTAGGATTTGATTTAGGTTTTGGGTAAACCCAGCAGCAGACTGAATAGAACTGGACGCAGACAAGACCATGAAGTTATGCCCATTTACTTACCTTTTGTCTGCACAGGAATGTATTGATAATTCCTTATTTTATCCCTACTGATTTCAGGGATGGACATGATTTTTTTTCTGAACAGCCAAGTAGTTGTATGTAGCTACTAGTTTTTAGTGTTCTTAAGATGTTTTTGTACTATACTGACAGTCATAAAATTGAAATGGTCCTTCATTTCTTGGCACTTTCACTCCAGCTTGTGCGAAGTTGTGCCCATCTACCAAAATACCAGAACTATTAAATAGGCCTTAAGAATGTTCTTTGAATAAAAAGAAAAAAGCCCCTGCATCGTATTGTTCTGTCCCTGGAATAAATTTACCTAAATTCCCCTTTAAATGATACTTAAATGATTAAATTTTCTCATATGGTTATTTTCTGTTGCTCTCTAGAATTTGTATTCTAGTAGAGTGGTAGGGTTTCACTATGAAACAAAGGTGTAAATTTATTTAATAGTAAGATACTAATAGCCTAAGCAACTAAAAGGAAATTGTCATGTACTGGTAGAGCTACTCCACCCTCTTGCAATGTGTGGCTCGACAAGAAAGATTTAGTAGCTTGATGGAGGGATAATTACAGCTTAGGGACTGCAGAGGGATTTCTGATTGTGCCTGGAGAAAGTAGGAGAAAGATGGTATATGACAACTCTGCTTTTAGGCCCTAGTCCCATGAAAGTGGAGCTGAGGAAGATGGTATCTTCTTCGATGGTTGGAACAAAGAGTTAGTTGGAATAATGTGTGAGATTCGTGGGGGCTTAGGACACGGATCCAAGAGTATCTGAGTTGCTATAGTTTCAGGTTATGTTATGTGTGTCTAACACTGAAAGGTAATAGAATGCTAGTTCTACAGGCTGTAAGCCCAGTGGTGGTGTTCTCAGTGAGAACTCAAATGCTAAAAAAGTACTGTGCGCTACTGGAAGAATAGAAAAGCTTAGCAAATGACTTTGCAATAGGAACTATTCTCTGTGTGCAGTTGTTCAGGTAACAAAACAGTTTGCGTTGTGCTGCTGAGGAGTTTCACATCTGTTCTACATCGTCTCTCCCAGACCTTTCTTCTCTGCTAAGCTTTAATAAGGGAAAGCTCTTCCTGTATTATCATGGAATCTGACTGTTATTTTGATGCTGAATGTGTAAATAAAGCCACTATGAGCATCTCTGTGTTCTGCTCTGCATCCTCTCTCTAACCTTTTCTAGTGCTTCGAAGGTAGAGTTACAGAGATGTTCTGAAACAAACTGTCCATTATGAAGAAAGAAATTCTTCTTACCCATTCTGGTAACTGAAACGCAGTTCGCTATACAGAGATTATTTCGCGAATGGCTTAGCATCCAACTTGAATGAACATATAGAAGATGGGATGTATTTATTCCACGGTATTCCTAAACTTCGTTAAGTTTAAATAAACTTGGGCTGTGAATATATGCTTTTGAGATGATAAGGACAAGAGACTTTGACTCAGAAAATTATGTAAGAGGGGAATTAATTTCAGATAATCTTGTCTTTGTAAATACATCAAGTATTCCACATGTCTGTATGAGATTAGCTTTTATTAAACAACTGAATATTTTTTATTAGAAATGGTGAAAGGTTTCCAACACCATGTGAAGTCTGCTCAGGCAAATGCTGAAAATAGATGCAAAGTGAGCATATACAATAAAAAAAATCATATGTTGTGGCTAGTTTGTATAAACAAGTGAATTTTCTGCTTCATAGGAACTAAAAGACGGAACAGACAGACATTGATGTTGTATTTTCCTATATGAATTAAGGCAGTTTTATACTAACATCTAAATATTTTTTAAAGATTATAATGCTTAGGTAATTCCTCTTGTAAAAATAAAATTAATGAAAACTTCGTACAGTTGAAGTTTTGTGATTAAACTTTCTAGGAAGTTTTGTTTCATATAGATTCCTCTCTGTGTCTGAAGCCACACTGATGTAGTGGGGGCTGTGTGGGTCTAAAGAATAGACTGACAAAAAAATGCAAAACCCAAACACAAAAAGTCCTCAAAAATGTAGAAAGTTCAAAATGCAACTCCTCTTCTTGTCTCCTTTTCTATCACTCCTTTTCCCCCTGCTCTGATACTCAAAAGTGCAAAGTGTCTGTCTGAAGTAGCATACCTGATTACTACATTATAAATTGTTGTTCTAAGTTGTTTTTTCTGCTGTCTTTGTGCTCGTATTCATTACCTTCCAAAATTTTTTGGAAATGAAAAAATCGTTCTGAGTGCTGGTCAGTTAAAGTTGTCAGAGATGTGCTTCTACTTAACTGGCTGAATTGAAGATGTGTTTTAGGGACTAAGATTGTTTTGTTTTGTTTGTTTGTCTGGTGATTTTGTGGAAAGGAGAAGATGATACAAGAGGATAGGCTAAAAATGTTTTTTAAATTACTTTCACTTTTAGGAGGAATGTTCCAATATTTTCATTAAAACTCATACTTTTTCTTCAGCTTCTGGAGAAACATAAAAATACAGAAAGTATGGTAGAGCTGCTTGAACTGTACCAAATGGAAGATGAAGCCTACAGCAGTCTTGCAGAAGCGACCACGGAGCTCTACCAGTACTTACTGCAGCCATTCCGAGATATGAGGGAACTTGCGATGCTTAGAAGACAGCAGATAAAGGTAGGGCAAAGGCAGCCGAGATTCTTATTAACTGGGATGTTCTGCTTTTTAGTTCCTATGTGCTAGTTCTGTTGTGCAGTATATGAACTGTTATTTTTCCACTAGCGGCTAACCCTATTTTTCTGGGCTCTTCACTCAGATGAGTGCTTTTGATGGGTGAGAACGTCTGACATATGTAGCTAAAAACCGTCTGTTTATCTTACTGTCTTACCCGTCAAATGCATGGCTGAATTAAATAGGTCAAACTTAAAATCTTGTGGTTACTGGGAATATTGAGTAATATATAAAATACAAAGAGATGTGCAGTATTTATGCTGTTGTTAATTCTGGAAGATTACATAGGAAGTTACTTTTCATTTTAGTTTCCTGAGATTATCTGGTGAACTGTGGGAAGTCAGTAGCTTTTTATCTGATGTTGCAAAAGACCTTAACACACGGAACCATATTAAAATATCTAATTTGTTGTATTACTTGAACAGTACATTTTCCTAAGAGCTAAAAAAGCCATCTGAAGAATACTGCTTTTTGGTAAAATTGTTCTAGAATGAGTATGTTTGTTATATTTGAAAGTAATTTTTATCTTGAATGCTTAGCCACAATTAACCAGTTATCTTTATTGCATCATAGAAGGAGATTTGATAAAATTATTAGTTCCTATGCAGATTATCAAGACAGCAGCCTTCTGATTCTAAGCTAAAATTTTGTTTTATTTAACTTTTATTGTAAACGTCATTTTATCTCAGCTTGACACCTTGTTCAGTAAGCCAACATTATTTTTACTGTTTTCGACTTAAAAATAGTGTTTCTCTCTGATTTTGAGAATGAATGAGGGAGGGAGACAAAAGGATTTACGGTGTACTAGTTTTATTTTGATATATAGCTGTATGCCTAAAGTAATTCTTCAGAAAGCTCAGCGATATTAAATGAACTTTGTGTTATAATGTGGTGATGTTTTAACTAAAAGTGCTTTTTTTTCTCCTGAATGATAAATGTTGCTGCACAGAGAATTGTCACGAATATTTTTTTCAGATGTATTATACAGTTGAAGACTATAAACACTACATTTATTAAGAAGTTTTCTTCAAAGCATGATGAAATAATTCCCATTTTATTTGAATTAGTAGAGAAAAAGATTATTTGTTTGTTCTTTTGTCAAATAAGAGAAGGTAAATATTACAATGAGTAGAAATACATATTAAGAGTTGTGTTTTGCTCTGTTTTGATTTTGTTAAACCTCAGTAATCTCTTGAATTCCAGTTTTAAAATGCATCATTTCATATTCTTCCTGAAGGAGTAATGTTGGTAAACTTCAGAGTTGTGTTCTGTGGTTGATTATTTTAGTTGTACGTAATTTCTTCTAAAGTACGTTATGTTCTCTTCCTAATTTGGCAATTTTTGAGTTAAAAAACTTGGTCATCTGTATAATGCAGTAGAGAGAGATGCCATCTCTTGTTTTTCCTTTCATCGTTTGAGAGAAAGCAGTACTTGTATCTATGATGACAAAACATATATTATACTGGGTAGCTAGGGTTGAAGAAATGCTTTATAAATAGAACTTGTGCATGAAATGGTTTGTATTAACTTGTTGCATACGTTTTTCTGGCAGGCTTTAATGTTTTAGACGTTTTCTGTATTAGGTATCTGTTTCTGATTTGTGGGGAAGTTGTTTTTGTTTGGTTTGGGGTTTTTTTTAAAGAATTTGGAAGGTTTCAAGTATTTTAATCAGCTTAATTTTGTCAGTTTTCACAGTGAGTTTAGAAGGAAGTTAACTACATCACCTCTAATCTTTGGGAAGAGTGTTTTCTCCTCTTGGAGCAAGACATAAAAATTGGAATATATGTCATCTGGTGTTAGATTTGTACTGTTCTGTGAAATTTTAAGGAAGATGTAAGCCTACAGGAGGCAAGGGAGAAGCAAACATTAAGTTCCGTCTAATCAGTGGAAGCTTATTAGAGAAGGACATCTGTATTGTGTCCAGATTCCTTCTTTGGAAAAAAACCCCACCACACAGCAAGCCACAAACCAAACAACCCAGAATGAAAGTTTGTAACAAAGTTAAAAATCACGTGGAAGCTTGGAAACATAGGTTACTGTTGTCCATTATATACATGATAGGATCTTGTTTTGTTTTATATTTTAATTTGATTGTACGCTAATTTTTCAGGTGTATTTACTTCATTTAGTGTAAAGGATGGAACATTTAGGTGTGTGAGGAGTCAAAGCTGTTTTCTGAAGCACTTAAATATTTCTGGATTTGAAAAACAGAATGAAAAAAGTATAAGATCATGAAAGGAAAAAAGGGTGGGTTATTATGAAATGAAATGCCACTGTGGACAAGTAACTTCTGATGACATTTCGGCTTAATTATGGACTAGTCATCTGACCCTAGAACAATGTGTTCAGTAAGTGATGTGCTTCTCTTTTTTTGGGCTTCCAGCATCAGAAACCTGGTTTTGTTTATATCAATGCTCTCTGTTTGTAAGCGCTGCTCAAATCCATAGGGGCTTCCCTCCAAGCATGTCAAGATACTTACCAGATACCATGCATTCTTGAAAGAGCTAAGCACTGCAAGCACAGCTGTGTTTTGGACTTAAATCTTTATATGTATGAAATGGGAACAACCCTTGCTTGCCTCAAGGCCTTTATGAGTACACAGAAATAAAAGCCAACTTGTAATGAATGGTATTATCAAATTGAGAAACGCCTATCAAAGAAGCAAGTCTGTACTCATTTCAAGATTAAAATATAAGATACTCTTCGTAGACACACTCTGTGTTTAGTATGACTGTATTTTGTAAGGTAAATGTGAAAAGTTGTATTGATAAGCCAGCCAAACAGTCCATATGTTCACTGAATGCTGAAGAAGGCATAATAAAGGAACTGAAGACAGTATTACAATTTATATATACATAAAAGCCGGGCTGAATTTGTATAGGCATTTTCTGATTTAGTTACGGACTGTTATTAGTTGTGGTAATATGTAAAGACATTCAACTGGTGAGTTTCAGCATGTTAATTTTACTATAGGGGGTTACTGAACCTTTTCTTCCAATTTCGGACTCTCATATTATATAGGCACCAGGCAAGTGAAGCTTGATATTCAAATGATGTGTTACATGTTTTGGGCTGTCTGCATATTCTTTCAAGAACTGGGAAGACAACTATGAATGTAAAACCACAGGACGAACAATGTTCATAGATTATTTTATCTAGCATTAGTGTTGAATTCTAAATGAAATTTAAGATACTCTTTTTGCTAAGAATCAGACTACTTGGGAACTTAGATAAAGTGTTATATTTTTGATTCCAAAAATGTTTTACACATTTATGCCCACAAATTTTTTCTTAATCAATATAAATAATTTCCCTGTGAAAATTTTGCTTATTTTTTGGATGTGCAGGAAACACATTGCCGTAGCAGGAAGGTAGGAGTTAGTAGGCATCAGTAGCTGGAAATACAAAGGCTAACTGCTTCTGAAATTTGGAAAAATCAGAGTAGATATCTCTGCTCTGGTGCCTTTGATTTCAGAAAGTTAAATCTAAACTCTGTGAGATCCTCCATATACAGTGCCGAGTTCTTCAGAAAGTATGGAAGGGAGCGACCAGTTAGTGGTTGATACTTGGCTACAGAACCACAGGTTACTGTGATCAAGCTTTAAGTCCTTTAAGACTAAGATATGAAGTGTTCTTTCATACAGGATACCAAATCTGGTTATTTAGAAAAGGAAAAAAAATGTACTTCAAAAGATAGCTTCATGGGCAAAACCCCAAAGCCTTTTGTTTCTGTACAGCTGTGTTCACCAGTGTTCATACAGACAAAGAAACTACCTTGCTACTTGGAATTTTTATGGCCTTGTAATTGTGGACGGTACCTCACAGTCATGATGAATAGGCACCGGGTTTGATTGAACGCCAAGTGAAATCAGTGGGAGGCCTTCTGTTTTCATGCTTGAGGGTTTTTTTGATGTCCTTGGTATTGGACTAAAGATAAAATGTAACAAATTGCTTCACAATCTACGTGTAGGTGCCAGCAAAACTTCAAAATATGCATTCTTGAAGGTCTGAGTTGAACTGGTTTTGCTTAACTGGGGACTGATAATATCTCATTACGGGTGAAAGCCTAGAGCCACCATTACCTCTCAGCTCATCTCCAGGAAATAACATTGAAAACTTACGTTAAATATATTAAACACACTCTTAGCTTCATTGCATACATGTTAATTATTTTTACTTACATGTTAGTTTCACATGAATGTGGATAGATTTTAAGGACTTTAAATACATTAATATTGAGGTCTAGCACTGGAAGCTGGAGATTAGAGCAGCATATACGTTGTTAATTCATAATAACATCCTGCTTTTAAAAATTTTGGAATCTTTTATTAGTCTGCTTTGCTTCCTTTTCAAGCTCGCTTACGCAGATTCTGGTATATTAAAATACAACTCTGACTCAACTGTATGTGGATTTGTTTGTTTGATACGTGGTGGTGAATTGCAGTAGTGAACTTTATAACAAATTTAGCTTTGATTTATGCAAAATTAAATACTTAAAAATAAAGTACATTTTATCGAATATGTAAAAATTTGGTTAAAAATTAGTTTCATGAAGTATGAAACAAGTCCAAGGGAGAAGAAATTTAGTGATGAGAATAGCTAGCAAAACTGAGAAAATTATTTTAAAAAGTACGTACAGAATATCCTTTTTAAAAAGTCTCACAGTGACCTAAAGATGTTTTGGAGGAGGGAATGAATTATCAGTACTTCAGATTCTTGATTTGATGTGTTGCTCCCATACATCAAACAGATAAATTCTGTATTACTAAATCCACATTTTTATTATTGGCTCTTGGATAACTGATGTCTTGGTGAGCTGGTTTTTGAACTGTGCATTTTTTCTTAAGCCTCGTATAATATTTTGTAATACATCATGTTCTTCAAGTGAGTGGCATGGAAATAAAGGTACAGAAGGCACAATAGAGGCCATTAAAGCAGCACTGGCTAAAATGTACAGATTATTTGCATGGCATTCAGCTTAATTTCAGTCCTATACTTTTATGAACCAGAGCCTTCAGTAGTTAAGATTAGTGACTTGCTGACAACATGTTGGTGAAAAATGTCTGGTAAAAAACTCTCAAGATAATACTTTGTGGAGAAACTGTAAAACTTCAAAGGGTTTTTAACTTCCTTTTTTTTTTAATCTATCTGTAGCTGAAGGTGTGTTCTCACATCATCAGGAATAATACTTAAATAAACTTAACTTTTGAAAAACCTGTAGACTAAGGAAGAAATATAAGTTTATGCAAAATGTTCAGAAACTTCATGGAAAATATTGCTTGCTCGTTTGAGAATCTGATGCAAAATGGTGAATTGTGCTGATTGTCTTTATAGTCTGATTCAAAAGGGTTGTATGTCAGTCTCTGTTTACAATCTGAACTATAAATCCTCTAGACTATTGTATGAACTCAGAACAGAACATTTTGCTAACTTAAAGTCAGGAGTTTATGGACTTTCTCAAAAAAAAAAAAGTTCCAAAGAGGTGATCTGATAGAAAGCAGGCTGGTACTCTAAATCATTTAATGAAACTTAGTTCCTGATAAGAGGTAGCTGACTGCAAAACTGTGGTGTGTATCTCATTGCTTAAATCTGCCTGTCTGCAAAATGAGTAGAGTACGAGACTGCTCTGGGTGTTCAGCTGTAAAACCGATTAATAAAACTTGTAGAAAAATTTTATTATTTTTGAATGCTGAAAGGTTTATTGTTTTGTTTTTTAAGAAGTTGCCATACAGAAAGCTGGATAATAAAATGGTAGGTGAAATTTCAATAAATAAAAAGTAATACATGTGCCGAAGGTTGATGACAACTCCAAAAGCATATATGCATATTCACATGCAGCTAATTAACTAACTACTACTCTCAAGGAAAAATGTATAAGAGTTATCTCGAGTTTGCTGAAAACAGCTTGCTATTCAGCATTTTGAAAGAGGAAAGAAAAAGGTTTTGAATTACTAGGGAGATAAAAAAACAAGCGCTGAATAGAAAACATCACACTTTGGTATACATCCATGGTGTACTTACATCTTGAGGGTCACACTTTTGGTTTCTTCCTTTAAAAAACATACCACAGTGTCAGAGTAGTTACAGTATGGAAAGTAAGGGTGTTTCCCTACTAAACATCCTCAATGCAAGACCAGAGTAAAAGAATTGGAAAAAGAAGGCAATCCAAAAGAATTGGATTGCCTTGGTTTGGAAAGCATGTGATTCGTCTAAGATGAGAAAGATCTATAAATCATGAATATGAAGGGGTAGAAAGTATAGAAATTAGAGGTACTATATCACCTCCATGAACCTGTGGTTCTTTAAAACAACCTACAAATAAAGCAAAACCAAACCCTAGTACGCCTCACGTGCTCTGTGGCAATGGTTTCCACGGTTTGACTGTGGATGCCAAGTATGTATGTGTTCAGAGAGAGACAGAGTCATCAGTGGCTGTTAATGATTCAGATTAATCATAAACTCAGGAAGCCTGTAACAGAAGTTGAGAGTTATCCATGTATCCATACCTTGTCTTAATTTTTTTTTTTTGACGAGTGCTAGTAATGGAGGAAATAGTGCAGAAAAATGCAGAATCAGTGTATCCATTCAAAAAGGCACCTTGGTGAAACTTTGAAAGGCTGGTAAACATGCAGAAAATTCTAGATTACGTGTCCCTGAGGATTAGAGTCAAGGAGGGTGAAACCTAGAAATGTATGATTTTTTTTTTTCCTTTGCCATGTTGGAGATAAGGAAAGAGAAAAAAGGAGGAGACTTCGAGGAGACTTTGATGCAATGTTATTCAGACTGTAGAGGTCAAGGGAAGGGACTGAAAGCCTTCAGAGGTTGAAAAACTTGCTGAGAGTCTAAATTTTGCAAAAAGATTTTTTACCTAAATCTCTGAGTAGTTTGAAATTGAATGCTTTTTAGTACTTTTTTTTTTTTCAGTAGTGCTCTGAAAAAAAGCCTTTTGTAAGCTTTCATCATATTTGCTAACTTCATATTGAACTTATAGGGCTTTATTTGCTAGTTGTTACAGTTATTTTCAGTATCCATGTTCATGGCTATTTATATCTTTAATCTGATTTCTTCCGGCTAATACTTGCGTCATTATTTTTCTTTTTTCGGTATATCTGTATCCAAAAATTGTCAACCTTATTTTGATGAACTCTTGATAGATACACTTAACATTTTGTCTATTGCATAAATTAAGGTTTTTTTAACCGAATATTTAAAAGCCATCCAATCACTTTCATGCACAACTAGAATCTACAATGTCTGGAAACACTCAAGACCACTTGCCTTAGCCTTTGAGTTTACTTGGCTTAAACATTGTTTTCAAATACCTAGTTAAATATGTCGTCTTAAAAATACGTTTTTTAAAACATAAAAACTTTCTTTTTGTAGGTGAATTCTCTTTTAGTCTGGGGCTCAGTCAATGAAGCTGAAATGTTTGTAAAGGTTTTATGATACACAGATGAATAAATAAGGAAGGCATAATGCAGGGTACTCTGTTTAGCCTTAATTCTGTCAATTGCCAATATAAAATACTGTAACTTAGTGTTTTTAACACTCTTTACATAAATTCTTACGTGTCTGACAGAAAACACATAAATCCTTACATGTCTGATTAAATAAACCCAGTCTCCTCTTATGCTTGCCATAACCTGTGTCTTCTATGATTTTTCTCTTCTGACTACTTAGTTTTTCACCATTCTCCATAGTTCTGGAAAAAACATTCACCACTGCACTTCTCAGTACAATGACATTCTTATTCAGTCGTCTTTCTGTATGTCCTAACATCTTGTTTCCTTTCAGTTTGTTGCTTCCTTTACAGTCTTGACTGAATTGTGTATGTTGTTCTCCTATGTTTTAAGATAATCAAAACTCCTGTATTTTTAGTGCCAGGTATTTTGAGGAATATAGACCATGCAAACTAAATGAGCTTTTATGTATTGAAGTCTGTGTCCATATTCCTTAGGATAAAACGAGGAAAACTGTAAAGCCCTTTTTAAAGCTGAATGCTTTCACTTATTATATTTAGGGGTGTAGGTATGGAATTATAACATATTTGGGGAAATAGTGCTGGGTTTGTGTTAATAGCTGGGAGCACAGTTAAATTTAAAACAACCACAAAAAAGTAAGACTAATTTGGAGAAGTCTCTGACCAGATGAAGCTGAAATGTGTGCTTTCTGGCTACTGTGTCTAGCAGGCTGTGGTTGGAATTGCTTGTTTGACCTTCTGGAGAATGAAGATAGCTGAGCCTTTGATCTGAAACATGCTTTTATGTATAAAGCCATTTCTATTTTGTGTTTTGCCACTGTCGTCTGCACTACTCACTCAACTTACATTTTTTTTGTTCTTACAGTTAACTGACCTGCTGTTACATCTCATATTTTTCTCCTTTTCTGCCTATTACAAGTCCATCTAGGAGAAGGATAACAAAGGGAGCTGGAGAGATGTGACATATCCCTGCCTAAGTTATTATATGGCCTGGGCCAAGGTGTATGTCTGTCAGTCTTGTCCATTCTCCAGAAAAGAACGTGGGAAGTTCTTTTTAGACCTTCACTTAGTAGATGTATAGTATATGTGTATCCCATAGTTTCAGGCCTGGTTTTCATATTTTCTCAGAATAAGCTTACTTTACTCTCTTCAAAACTCAACTATAATTTGCGAACTATTCCAGAGAGGGATGTTTCCAGTACAGCGTTGCCTCTGTTGATCATGCTCATTTGCTTACGGGCTAGTTTAGGAACCTCCTTTCAATTTGTTTTCTCTGAAGAATTCATTTGTTCTCCTTCAGAAACATATCAATACAGTGTTGAAATGTGTTCTTTTATGTTCCATTAGTCTGAAGCAATAGCTGATGAAAATAGGTGTTTGTGTGATGTGTTAATGGCTTCTGCTGTTTCTATCCCTTCTTGTGTGTTTTGCAACAACCACTTTTGTGAAAGCTGTCACAATTTTCTTTGCTTCAAAGCATCATTTGAAGTAAAACTTGTAAAACATGAAAGTCTACAGAAGCAAGTTACATCATCGGGGGGAAAAAATCATAGCAAATTTTACCGTGAAGCTTGGATTCCTCTCAAGGAGAATATAGGGTTTTTAATGGAAGAATGGCTGGAATGTTTTATTGAGAAAGTGATGAGTAGAAGAGAAACTGTAGATTTAGCATCTGTTCTAGTTGTGAGATGAGAGGTTTTTCTGTTAGACCAGGCTTTCTCCAAAACTTTTGAGTCCAAATGAGCAATTCCAGACCAAAAGCTCACTTTGAAAAAATGTTAGGTAACTGAAAGCCTTTTAGGTTAGGAAGAAACTTCAACTACATTACAATTTCTTATTTTTTAACTAAAATTTTTATTAAATCAAAAGCAGATACACAAGTTTACAAGAGATGTCATTAGATGGCACCACTTTTGGTTATTCCTTGCTCACTCTGTCCATTTCAATTCTTTGTTGCCTTCTTTTAGTCATATCTAGCATGGACAATAGTAATTTAAAAATTATTTGCTTAGTCTCTAAAATGACATCTGCTCTTTTGTGAGCTATAAAAACTGAAGATGCTTGCATCATAAAGGTGAGCAAAATAAAGCATGAACAGGTTATGCATATATTGCAAACAGTAATGGAATGCAGAAGCACGTAAGAGCTTCCATTAATTCCATAATGAGAGTTACTGTCTTACATCAAGGTGATTAATTATGGAAGAGAATATAGTAAACAAGGTCTTCAAAACTCACGAGCCTGTTCTTGTTGATATTTAATGGTCCATGTGTTACTCCCTTTTCCTTTTCAAATTCTTAGCTGGGATAAATTGAGGGAGTGGTCACTTCTGTCATGAAGGTGTTTGTAGGTGGGGAGGAAACCTGCCTTTTCATAAGCTGCAAGCTCCAGAGGTGTGTTCCTTATCTTTACTCCCCAGCTTTTCCTCCTATTACAGCTGTGGTCTTCACTTAAACTGCCTTTTTTCCCCCATGGGCTTACTTTTAGTTCCTGTGATAACATATACTGTAAATAATTTCTATCTTCTATTTAAATGTACCCCAATTATATAATTTAAATTGAATATTATGATTTAATGTGTGTTTGTGTAGATTTGCTCTACTGGCACTTTGTTGGACTGGAATATAATTCCCAGTCAGCCATTTGGCAAGGGGGACTGTATATATTTTACCCCTGTGTCTCAGCTGTTCATCTGTGTTTTTCTCTGGGGATTGTCTGTCCTGCCCTGAAAGGATGACAGGCATAAATTTAATTAATGACCAGTAGATTATAATAATTCTCTCGGTAGGCTGCACTTGAAAACTGGTAATTCTTCTCTTAAGTGGTTGGTGCTGGTCAGTATTTGCTCTTGCAATGTGGCTGTCTCTTTTTAATGCGTTTTCCCAAAGTATGCCAGGTCCATGGCCAGAAGTGGCTCTTTGTGTGCTCTCTATCTTCTCGTTTGTCGTAGTTATTTGGTTTTGATTGTAAAGAATGGCCGTAATTACCTTTGGAAAGGTTGCAATCAGTATTTTCATTTACGCTATGGTTTTTTGGTTGGTTTTTTTTAATAACTATTTTTCATTTTTACTTTCTTGATGGAGAAATTGGATCAGGTGGAATGAGGAGGCTGGATGGGAGGAGATTGGTTTTATCCACAGGGAGCATTAGAGCACCTTCAGGTGGATGGAGTGGCTCTCAGAGGCCTCAGGGCATGTATGTCAGGCAAACCCAGCAAAGCAAGCTTGGGCAGGAACATCACAAGCCTGCAGTGAGAGGCAGGGAGCAGAAGACAGCTAGACCTGAGACACCAGAGGGACTCTCATTGACCTAACAGAAACACAGGTGGGAGCTGTCTTCAAGGAGGCAGCGCAGACTCTATTAATTGTATACCATTCTGGAGTCTCCTTCTGACAAGTCTGCTTTTCCCAAAATTACATCCTGTCTTTCATGTATCCAAAGAGTATCAAAGATCTCTGTGACTGAGGATTCTTACTCTAGCCTGGAAGCTTGGCTCTTCTGAGCATGTGCAGCTCTTGCTTGTTCTTGAGCTTTATCATTCATAATTTGTCACCTTGAGCCTCAGTTCTGTGGCTAGCATAGCTGTGGAGAGGTTGTGGCTGTGGTACTCTGGTCCAGCAGCTTCAGAAGTGAAGGGAACAAGCTTTTCAGTTGAAGATTCATCCTTAAATTCTAGCTATTCAACTTTATTTAGAAAGCATGTGGGATTTTTCACCTGTCAAAGACTGCGCCCCACTGGCACCTAGATTCTGTCTTCACCTGTAGATTGGATGCTGCCTTTATAATAGTGAGAGCCTCATTCCTTGTCATAGTTTACTGTGACCATCATCTAAGCCCCACATGGCTGCTTGCTCGCTCCAACTCTGTGGAGTGGGGGAGAAGAGAATCGGAAGAGTAAACTGAGAAAATTCATGAGTTGAGATAAAAACAGTTTAATAGGCAAAGGAAAAGCTGTGCACATGAAGCAAAGCAGAACAGGGTATTGAGGGTAACTGTGACTTTGAAACACAAACACCTGTCACTCTGAACATTCCCCACTTCCCCCAGCTTTATTGCTGAGCACAGTGCTCTGTGGTATGGAATGTCTCTGTTGGTCCGTTGGGGTCAGCTTTCTCAGCTGTGTCTCCTTCCACCTTCTTGTGACATTCTCAGTCTCTTCACTAGTGGAGTGGGGTGAGAAGCAGAAAAGGCCTTGCCTCTGTCAGCACAGCTTAGCAATAGCTAAAATATCTTTGTATTACTAAGACTGTTTGCAGCACAATTCCAGAGCAGTGCCCATACCAGCTAATATGAAGAATATTAATCCAAGCAAAACCAGCACATCCATCCTCCTTTATTTCATGGCTTCAGAGCCAGAAAGTTGACATTTTCTGTGTGTGTCCCTTATACAAGCTGCAGAATGCAAAGTCCAAACCTGAACATTAGCTGTATCTTTGGTTTTTTGATTGCACTTCACAACACTTAAGAACCATGTTCTAAGAGTTTGACTGTCTGGCTAGATGTGTAGGTGTGGGCTACGCTGGAGGGTAGGTCAAGCAGCATTAGGGAAATGCTTCTATCTTTTTTATCTTTCTGGGTCTGCTTTGACACTTCTGTTAAGCATGCCACTATCCCTGCAGCCTTATGGCAAGTTGTTGATATGTTCTTGTACATGCAATTGCTAAAGCCGAGGCTTCTTGGATTTTTTATGTATTGCTATATGAGTACTTTTAGTGTGAATGATGGTATATGGATGACATACTTTTAGGATTGTGGGTAATTAAAAGCTGCTTCCCTTTTTTGTTACTTGTAAGTGCTTGACCTAGGGAACAAAGATACGATTGTGTTATGCAATCATAAAACTCTTCAGCTTGCACCATGTGTAAATAATGTTTTGGCAGAACAAAACTTTATGAAAAAATGGTACTTTGAGGCTTACTCTCCTAGAACTCAGGCCTAATAAGAATGTTACTCACATTACTCAGTGATCCTGTGTCAATTCAGTGTCAAGTTACCTCATCTCTACCAAGGAGCAGAAGAGGAAGACTTTTAACTGTGTTGGTTTTTATCCAGCTTCACAAATGAATTTGCTGTTTCAGACTTCTGTGTAAATGGAAAGCATTTATTTAACTGGTGTGTATATATATATCTACAGTTTGATGTTTATTTGGAAACCAGTCTGTCCACTCGTAAGTATGCCTACGGGAAACATGATACCTACATGTTCCATAGAATGACATGTTACAGTCTATCTAGTAAAAGTGTTATTCACTTACCACTTGTCCGCATTATACTTCATCTGTTGCCTTTCTAAGAGTTTTGGAAATATATAAGAAGTAGATTCAAACACCTTATTAATGTACTCTAAATGTTTTTCAAGAAATGAACAGGTATTTAGAAGGCATCTATTTGTTTTTACTTGAGAAAATCATCCCTCTAAGAGACAGAACAAGTGGATATGCAGAAGTAGGTCCTGAACAGTCACTTAAAAACCTTTCTTTTGCAATTGGGCTATAGAGTGGAGTGGCTTTTTTAGACCAAACTGGAGCTTTGTGTAGTCAATATTAATACTTGAGGCACTAGAACTTCAGGCTGAAATATGTGGGACCATAAAAGGTTATGAGCACTTTTGGTTTTGGGAAGTTTTGTCTATAATAGTAAGGTGTCTTCTTGACTGATAGATAGGAAAAATATTCAAAATTAATGCTTCGGTATTGCATGACGGGCTTAAATTTTTAATTAAGATATAAAATATGTAGTTTGTTGTTGTAGTGTGATGTGTGTAAAAATTATTTGCTTTGGGAGAGAAAGCTATGTTTTTATTAATTGTAAAACAAACTCCAAGTCTTTTACTGTCCTCAGACTGTTGTCACCTCAGAATAAAATTGCCTTGAGCTTGACAGTGAAAGGATGTTTGAGCTCCTAGGCACAAGGAAAACATATATTTTTCAGTCATCTATAACAGAGTAAAAACTTGTAAAATATTGATGATCACTTACCACTACCCCAAACACAACTCTGGTTTCCAGCTTCATTCTGATTGAAGAGCATTTATTTATTTCAGAATGAAATAGTCCAGGCTGGAAGAGAGCCTGGATGAAGCATGCTTGTTATCTGCAGGTAATAAGATACATAATAAAAAGATGCTGACAAATCAAACTTATATGTGTGGGTTTTATACTTCCAGTAAGAAGAATAGTTATGAAACATGGATGTATTTTTTCAAGAGGAGGGAGCACTTCTGAAGAGTTTTTTGCTGTTGAATAGAAACTGTGGTGGTAGTTTTATCTCCATTTTGTTTCACTTTCTTTCTTAGCCCTGCAACTGTTTGCTGTTGGCAGAATAGCTGCAATTAAATGTGTTTTTAATTATGGGCTGATTTATTTTCAGATCTCAATAGAGAATGACTACCTAGGCCCCAGAAGAATTGAGAGTCTGCAAAAAGAAGATGCTGATTGGCAGAAAAAAGCCCACATGGCTGTGCTCTCTATTCAAGATCTTACAGTTAAATATTTTGAAATAACAGCTAAAACACAAAAAGGTAGTTATTTTCTGCCATCCTATCCATCACATAAAAAATGAAGTTATTTAATGTTTACCATGTTCTGCATTGTACTATGAGTTATTTTTTTCATCAGTCCTTCATGAGAAAAATGCAGTTGTCATTCCTGTTTGCTTTTTCTTCTGTGTCTATTTGAGTCTTTCACCTTTAAAACTTTTCAGAACATCATCAGAGGTGAACAGAGTAGAAATTTTAAGCGGAAGTTTTACAGCCACTTTCTCAATGTAATTGTGTTAGCAATACTATGTATTTGCAAAGGACTCAGGGAGCATAGAGTTCGTGATGGGACCTGTTTTCTATACTAGATATGGCAAACCCCCATAGTAAGTGCTAATTGTGTTTCAGTTAATTTCCTTTTCTAGTCTTCCTTGCCTTTCAGTAATTTTTTTCATAGCTCTAAATATTAAGCAGCTGCTCAGTTTAACTACTCAGTGAAAGTTGCTCTGTTGTTCAGAAGCCTGCATGGATATAACCTTGGCTTTTCTGTGTTTGAAGAATGTGATGGTTTTACTAAGAAGTTGGTGCAGTAAAGAGAGGTCAAATGACTTGGCATGTGCATCTGTGCTCCCATCCTTGTGCCATTTTAACTTAAATAACCAGTTTAATAGGGCAAACAGGCCGTTTTTCACTGAAAAAAGTTTGTACTGCTGTCCTCCCCTGCCTGACTATAGGTCCCTGTTTCTTTTTTTGCCTTGGTGATAGTGATTGTGCAAACAGATAAATGAGATGTAGAAGAAATCCTTTTTTGACTGGTAGATTTCCTGTTATCTCAGTACATGACTGCTACATCTGACTCAAGAGAAGCAGGCACTGCAAATTTACTCTTTTCAGTGACAACCCATGTTAAAAATAACGTGAAATTTCAGCTTATTGTGGAAGGGTGACTTGATAGGTTAAAGCATGTTGGAATAAATTTAATTAGAGCAAATTCTAAATGCACTAATCAGCTTCCCTCCTTTTCTAGTATGAGAAAGGCAGCCAATAAGATACACTACTAGTTGATAATGCATATTCATAGATACTCACTTGTTGTTTTTGTTCACATGCTTTTTTATGTACAGCAGTCAGGATTTGGGGGAAAACCAATGGAAAGTGACATGCCTGAAGGCTGATTACAGCCACAGACCTTTAATATACAGGCTATTTGCCTGTTTTTTGTGTTCGGGATTTTTCTTGGCCTCTTGCTGATCTCAGGGTAGTCTTACATACCCAAATGCTAACAGATGGCAGAGAAAAAACACATGAGAACATAAAGGTATTTCTTATTACCTAAGAACAGCATGTAATAGCATGTGGTGACTGAATGCCACCCCTTTGATTCCATTACTTTTGTGTCATTTGCTTTGCAAAGCTAAGTACAGTATCATGTGATCTATATATTAACAATGGTGAAAACCTTGTGTGTGTCAGCCTAGATGTTATCTAGGGCGCAAGAACAGTAAATCTGAATCAGGCAAGGGACTCCTGCATTTTGAGGTAAAAGATAAATGTTATTTTAATTTAATGCAGTGTTTTTACAGAATTGCACTTGAAGTTAAGCTGAAATTTTTGTTTTAAATTGAATTTTTTTACTCTTCAGATTTACTTAAATTTATGACTGCACTATAAATGTTGTTAAGGTAAGCTGGAGACTTCAGTAGCTGATAATTGGTGGTTACAGAAGTGGGGAAAATTTGGGATGCAGTTTAAGACCAAACGGTTGCATTAACGAGATTTTTATTAAGTACAGATGTGTGCATTTTCTTTGCAGTAGGATCACTAGCTGTCTAAAGAGTAGACTAGTAAGATGCCTGCCTTTCTTTTCCTTTCTGTAGCGGTGTATGATCGAATGCGAGCAGACCAGAAAAAATTTGGTAAGGCAGCATGGGCAGCAGCAGTGGAACGTATGGAAAAGCTTCAGTATGCGGTTTCTAAGGAGACTTTGCAGTTGATGCGTGCTAAAGAAATCTGTTTGGAGCAGAAAAAACATGCATTGAAAGAGGAGGTAAGTTTTCATGCCAGTAAGTAGAAAATTAAAGCATGCGGAAAGAAGCAGTGCTAGACAAATGATGTTGCAATGTAGGTGTGGTGAGTTTTGTGCCACTTACGTATGTTTTCTGTTCACCTTTTCCTGGTTAGTCAACCAGAAAGACAGTTTTTACTGTTCGTGTTTATAGCTGTCCAGTGGGATAAGTAAAATGAAGAGAAAGGCTGGGACAGAAATCTGCTGCTGTGTAAGCTCTGCAGTTTAGCTCTCAGAGGCATGACCACCTTTTCAGAATAGCTCTGACATTCCGGATGGAAGGTGTCTGACCATTAGTAAATATATGGGTAACTGAATGGTTGTGTTGCACTCTCTTTCTCTGCTTGCCTTAATTACTAAGGCAGTCTTCCAGAGGGGGGTGTGCTAGCTACAGTTCTCCTGAGGAGAGAGTTCATGCATGAAACTGTGTTTAAACGCCTGAGCAGGAAAAAGTCCACATTTCTTGAATTTTATGACACCTCCTCAAAAGCAACAGTTCTACGAATTCTCTTTTAAACTTTGCTGTCATAGGGACATTTGGTGCAAAGAACTTTCTGTCATACTAATGTTGATGTGTGTTCCAGCAATTAGATGATTGTTTTAAGAGAATTTTTCAAATGTTTCAGCAAAATTTGACTAAACTGATGGCACTGTTATGAAAAGGTTATCCCGAGAGCTCACGACTTCAGCACTGCACAGGCTGGTAGGTTTGTAAGGCTGATGGACTATGTGTCTATCTTAGGAGCCTCTGTAGAAGACAGCTTGATCTTCAGGGAAGAGAGAGTATGTGCAAGACCCAGAGCACAAAAATAGGTTTACTGCATTTCACTGCTCTTTAGATTTAGAAATCCAAGAGTTGTCTGAAAACCTGAGTTTGTCAGGCTGTTGTCATCCTTAGCCAAGAGTTGATGAGACAGTCCAGCAGTACTAATTGGAAATACACTGAATATGTTCACTTACTTCGAGTAACTGTATGTCTTCTTTTCGTAGCACATCTTATTTTTCTCCCTGAGGAGACCTGTGAGTTTTTGTTGAATGAGATCTCAGTCTGGTAAATGAGTGAGTGTTCTGAATGCTAAAGTATTAGGAACTGCACAGGAAAAGGAAAGGTTTGTTGTAATATACATTGGGATGAAAGTGCTGAGCTGTGAATTTGGGGCTTTTGGGGACAGAGAAATAAGGAACAGCTAATGGGCATGCTTCTTTGGGGTGATGTATTACAAAGTATAGAGAGCTCTGGGTCTGAATACAGTGATAGGGAGATATGAGGACCAACTGGCTTCTGCTCTGAAACACATCTTGTGTTCTGAGAATGTAAAAGCCTTAAGTATACAGAGTTGAATGTGAGAAACGTGGCTGAGAATCCCATCTTGGCGAAGACTGGTGGCAGTCTAATAAAGAAAATATTTGTAGAACTGAAATACCTCCTCTAGCAAACCATTTAGCTACTATATTCCTGAAGATAAAAACAGGATATTCATTTGAAAAGACCAAAATGCTCAAGAAATTAATATATCTGGATTTTAGCTGAAAAAAAAAATACAGAGCAAAAACACCATATGACTTTTTATAAGGACGTTGTTGGTGTTCAGCAGGTTGTCTATGGGTTTTTGAACATATAGTCTTCGAGAAGAAATTTTTTGCAAGGGTGTATTGTGGTAGAACAAGAGGGAATGGCTTTAAACTGAAAGTGGATGGGTTTAAATTACATATTAGGGAGAAATTCATTACTTTGCGGGAGCAACACTGGTACAGGTTGCCCCGGGAACTTGTGGATGAACGTCCTGAGGAGTATTCAAGGCCAGGTTGGATGGAGCTCTGAGCAGCCTGGTCTAGTGAAAGGTGTCCCTGCCCATGGTGGGGGGGTTGGAACTTGATGAGCTTTCAAGTCCCTTCCAACCCAAACCAGTCTAAGATTCGGTGAATGCAACCTTTCTCTGATTGGTATGAATGCAACAACAAAGACTGCAGAGATTAAATTATTTGCTTTCGTTAATGCAGGAAGTTGTGGCGCTACAGGAAATTGAACTTGGCTCTCCTCAGTTTGAGTTTTTTGTTCCACCGCTGTGTTGTTTTAACCCTAGCCAGCAACCAAGACCCATGTAGCTGCTCACTTGTTCCCTCACAAGTGGAATCAGGGAAGGGTTCAAAGCCAGAAAACTCATGGAGTGAGATAAAGGCAGTTTAATAGGGAAAGTAAAAGCCACACACATGCGCAAAGCAAACAAGGAATTAATTTGTGGCTTCCCATGGGCAGACAGGTGTTCAGCCATCTCCAGGAGTGCAGGGCCCCGTCACAGGTAACTGTGACTGGGGAAGACAAAACACCGTCACTCCAAACGTCCCTCCCTTCCTCTTTCTTCCCCCCACTTCATATACTGGGCATGATGTCACATAGTATGGAATATCCCTTTGGTTGGTTTGGGTCACCTGTCCTGGCCATGTCTCTTCCCAACCTCCCATACACTCCCAATCTTCCCTGCCAGTGTGGCAGTACAAAAAGCAGAAAAGGCCTTGGCTCAGTGTAAGCCCTGCTCAGCAATAACAAAAAATCTCTGTATTACCGACCCTGTGTTCAGCACAAATCCAAAACACAGCCTCATCCAAAACCAGCACGACTGCAGAATGTTTCTCACACCATTCTCATGTTAAATTTCTTTGTGTTTCTTTCACTGTGTTAATCAGCCTGAGAGCTACCAAGGAGCAGCAAATTACTGGTATAGATTAGGTAAAAACTCATAAGAATTGCTGTCAATTAAGAAGAGAAATTTTTAACAGAATATGCTGAAATATGCCCAAAAGTGATGATACTGTTTTGAATTATCACACATTATTAGTATCTTACATGAAGTTTTAACATAAATAGTTGAAATTCAAGGTCTTCGTTTTACTTTTTCATGAGGTGCTATTATGTAGCTAGGATACCTGCCCATGATACTAATTTCCGACTTCCGTTGCACCTGAAAGCTGAATATAGTGATGGTTTACCCCTAAAACAGAACAGATAACTAACAGCATCTGTGATGTATGCTATATGTGGGGCTAAGGTGCAGTTGTTAGGTCCTGTGTCAGGCAGACACCAGTGCAAGTGAATAAAATACTCAGCTGCTATAACTTGATGAGCTGGTACTTTTGAAGATGGTCTGTGTGTGTCTTTATGTCTTAATATATTAAGTTTTTATATAGACTGTGGATTTAAATTTGGGAGCATCTGTTTTTAAGAAAAAGATTGTGAAGGTTTGAGTCAATTTCACAGTTCACGGAAAAAGGGAAATTCTTAGGTAGGTGTGGTCAAGTTTGAATGATATTATCTTAATTTAAAAAGCAAACAAACATTTCCCACACCCACTTCCCTCACCCCCAAACCCACCAAATTTTGCTGCATTTTTACAGTGAGGAAATCGTTGAAAAATGCCAAACCCCTTGAAAAATGCTAATATGCTGCCTGAACAATGAACGTTATCCCTCTTATATGGAAAAAGTGAAGAGTTCAAGGGAACTTTTGTCTTGAAAAGTAGCCTCTAATTCACTCCTAATATACCATCATTATGTCATTTACTGTTCTGGTCAAATTAGTAACTTAATATGGATGCAAAGTAATAAAATGGCATAAAAAGACATTTTTGTGTAAACCTGGACTGCAACATATACACGATACATTACTGAGTGTAAGATTCATGGTGTTCCCTTAAGGACTTATTGAGCTTTTCACACTAATAGTTGATGTACCAAAGATGCATACAGGAAGTACAAAATGTAGCAGAAGAAACTTAAAATAAAAGTTACGAGAATTGATTCACAGGTCTTCTGTCTAGCAGTCTTATATGGAAGTAAGTACCGTATACAGAACTATTTGTATTTAACTGAGCTGTGAAATCCCTGTCAGTAGATAATGATGCAGGTGCTAAAAGCATGCATGCTTTAAAAAGAAAAGGGATAAGACAAATTTATTAATTAAGTCCAGTAAGTCTGTTTTGTATAAAAGGCAGCACTGTGGTTTAAGTTGTGCGGCAAGCTGTACTAGAGGCTGGTGAAGCATTTTGGGACGGTATAGCTGCACTATGCCTGCTCTGTTTCGTCTTCCTGGATTTTTGCAGTTAACTTTTTCCTGAAACAGGGTGTTGAGTAAAATGGGTTGGTTTAATTCAGTACAGCTACCTTTCCAGTTTAGCATAGTCATGTTTAAGTACGTGTGACAAGTAAAACTCAAGGAACCTATTTGTGGCTCTTCATTAGACTCAGATTTGCAACTTGAAGATAACACCATAGAGTAGAGGACATACTAGCAAATATTTTTGAAATGTATAGTTGACTAGGTCCTGTATTTTTGCTTGGTAGACATCCCTTTTTAATGATTGACTGTCTGTAATATGACACTAGACGTTTCTTCTGAATAGTAAGGTAGATCACAAATCTCCATTAAAATTAACCAGTACTTTCATCCATTATCTGAGAGATACCAGATACACATATTTTGAGCAGTTAGAGAATTTGGATGTGGCCCTAACTCTTCTTCATGCAGGTTGTGGAGGTGCCTGAATTCCCTCCAAACTGAGAGAGTACATAAGATCCCCTTACCTGTTTGTATTTCTTAAATATAGTCTGAATGGCTGAATGTATTGAGCAGATAAATCTTGTTTGATCGAGTGAAAGAGAATGGTTGCACTTCACTTGGGTTGTTTGTCACTTTCCTATTCAAACATGTAATACAAATGGATACTGAAATATATATAAGTGTTTTAATCTGTGTGTTTATTCTCCTGTGAAGGACTCCAGAAAGAACAGAATGACTAAGTTGTCATTACAAGAGGATCGGTGCATGTATTTATCCCTGTTTCCACATCCTTTCACATTTTTTCCTCAGTTCGACTCTAACAAGTTTTAACTGTAGCTTTCTAGATGCCTACTTTTAGACTTTTGGGATTGAAGATAGGAGAATTCTAATTTCATTATGTACCTTGAGAGAATCAAGTAGTAGAGTGAAAGGGTGTGAGGGATGTTTCACACTATGCGCTGTGTGAATTGACCCTTGACAGTCGCAAAGTGTAATTCAATGCCATGGATGTATTTCATTGCCATGTAGAAAAAGATGTCAGATATTAAAGGCATCTTAAAGTGTGTGGCTGATCAGAACCTATCTTACAGACCTGTTGTGTTCAATTTTGACGTTACATTTACTGTACCAGACAGTATCTAACTGTAATAATAAAATCTGTGGTTTTGTGCTCATCATTATCCTGGAGTTGTATGGTGTTTGTTTGTTTGTTTGTTTGTTTGTTGTTTTCTCTTTTTATTTAGATGCAGAGCCTGAAAGGTGGTACAGAAGCCTTGGCCCATTTGGACCACTTAGAAGCTGATTACTATGATCTACAGCTTCAGTTATATGAAGTGCAGTTTGAGATCTTGAAATGTGAAGAGCTGCTGCTGACTGCACAGCTTGAAAGCATCAGAAGATTGATGTCAGGTGCTTTATTTATTTCCATTAATACATAATCTGTGAAAGATAATTTTCTTCCTAAGAGTCCAGTGAAGCCTGTGGGAGTGAAATGAGAACAGATTCTTTGCTGTGTGAAGAGCTGCAAAAGTACAGTTAAATTAAAATTTACACCTGTTCATAAGGCATATACATACTCATACAGAAGTTTGGTTATGGTTCTCATTGCCTGTATTTGAAAGTTTGCATATAAGATATTCAAACTATATAAGTTTTGAAGAGCTGAGATCGGGGAGGAGGAAATGTCTTAGTTGCTGGACTTGCCTGCCTAAAAGTACTACTCATTTCTTGAAAGTGATTGGTTTTCAAAAGCTCTCTGCAAATCAGATTCCTTCTGCTAAACTTTGAAGCTCGTATTGTTATTTCAGATTTAGAGCAGCAATGCAAACCTTATGCTTCCAGAACCGACTATCCTACTGTACCTCGTATACTTAGAAACTGTGGAGATGGTACACGTAAATCATACAGCATTTTTCAATCCAGTTCTATCCTTTAGACCCTTCTATCTTTAATGTTTGTATTTACACAAGCTTTGTTTTACTGTTTTTGGTGTGTAGGGCTTGCATAACAAATTTTGCTATGGATAGAAAATTCTCCTAAGGGAGATTTGAAGCTGGATTGTATTGTTGCCTCTGGAAAAGGGGAAAACATAGGTATCACAGTTTCATCTCACTGTAACATGAATCTTCGCCTTTATGGCTTGTGATGGAAACAACTGTAACTGTACGTATGGAACATAAAGATTGGAAACTTTGTAAATGACTGACAGAAATGAGGCAGCTTTGACTGGGTGTTTCTGTGGAGAAGTAGTTGGTGATTTTGAGGTAGACAGATTTTGTGCTTGAGAAATCAGACATGTAGTTCTGGTACTGAAGACGTGGTATGGTGTGCTTACTTATGAGCTGAAAGAAATCCCCAGAATGGGAGACCGAGAAGAAATGTGTATCAAAGTCCTTTGGTGTAGTGATAGTAAAACCCCTGGGCTGTCAGAGACTAAGGTGTAAAAACGCCATAGGTCATTATGACTTGTCATTAATGTTTTCTGCAGAAATCTCAAAAAAACCTCAACCCACAACCTAATCCAAAATAGAACAAAACCCTCAGTCAGCTAAACCATCACCCTGTTCCTTCCCTCATGGCAACAAAACAGTTCATTGTTCTGGTTTCCTCTGCTGTTTTAAACTTGTAAGATATTTTTAATAATAAATCCAGAACTATCCCATAGGACAGAAAATGGAAAATACAGTTCCTAAATGTGTGGGACTTGTTCAAAGCATGAAAGTACCTTCTCAGACTTTGCTTAGATGGATAGAACAATTAATGTGAAAAATAATGTGATGCGGAAGTGACTACATATGTTCAAGACTATTCAGCACCAAATCTGAATTCAAGCATCTAAAACATTTAGTGATCTTTTAATATGTGTTGTTTGATGTGATGTCAGAAGAAAAGCAAGTGTACTGATAGTTATGTAACAGACTTCTGATTTTGCACATCTGTGTGATTTGAGTTTCGTGTGTGTAAGCCTAGTAGATGCTGTTGCTGTTCTTTCTTCAGTCTTTGACTGTATTGGTTCTGCAGAGGTAGCTCAGAGAGTTGTCGACGCATGATTTGGGTTGACTGCAGTTGGTTGTGACCTAGACAAAGAACATCTTTGCAAATTCAGCAAAGGATCTGAAAAGGATCAAGTGATAATAGATTGTCATATTATGGGCAGCACTAATGTTTTTTCACTGTCATTAAGCAAATACCTGCATTGAAGTTCACAAAACATAATTTTACTAGATTAGAATTTACAGGGGTTTTATTTTATTCATATGAAGTACTAGTACATTCTTGTTAAAATGGTTTTGTGGTGGATGAACTTGTATATTTCTGTTTTTAACTTTGCGTGAAAGTCTTCTAAAGCAAAATTCACATGTAAATGCTCCCATTTTATAGCTCTGTGGTAAAATATAGTTGGTAGCCATGAATCTTCTTTTTACTCAGTGGTATCTCAAAGGGAGTTTTAGTGGCTTGACAGTTTTCACATATTGATGAAGCTTTACAATGTTTTTATTTTTTAAACCAAGCACTGAAGTAAAGAAACTATGTTTTTTATTGGCTTTTATTTCAAGGTGAATGTCTTGCTGTGCTTTTTTGTCTGGTCCTGCCATGAATTCTACTGAGCTGAAATTAGCGCGGCAATCAAAATTTTGGTTGCAGCAGAGACTGTACACACATATAACGTGAAGTGACAACAGCTTTTAAAATGGACTGTGTACTGAGGAAAGCCCTGTGCCTGTCCCCAAATCATCAAGCAGTTGAAGTAGGAGAAATCACAGTCTTTCTGAAAGTAGTTGATAAAATTGAATATAAGAAAGTTTGGTGGTGCTGTGGAATAGATGCTTGACAGATACGCCAGTTGCATCTTCCTGTTTCAGACAGCAGTAATGCATTTCCCTCTTGGTGTATTACAAATTTATCCTACTTTGTATGCCAGTGGAATAAAGAGCAAGAGGTCTTTGCTGCTTCTTCATCCGAACATTCTTCAAGGATTTATAATCACAACTCTTTCCTTCTTGGCAAGAGATGAGAAGGCAGCATTCAAAGATGAGCTCAGTGTTATTCCAAATGCTTCACTCAGGAAGCTAAAAATCATGGGTGTTGATAAAACTATTAGTAATTACCTCCTTTTGAGGCCTGTAATGCTTTGAAGGATTGCCTTGAAGTTTCCCTCCCTCCCTCCCTCCCAGGAGCAGTGACTGGGACATCAGAAAACTATGAGAGGGTTTTTGGTGTCCTGTTGTCTGCTTCCCCTTACGTGAAATTACCAGCTGGTTGTAACATAAGAATCTCATGCCGAAGACTTCAGATGGTCTTGTCTATCCTGAACTTTATGCTGAAGACCGGAGAAAATTGCTACACACCGTGGGTCCCTTGTGAGACCCAAAGACATGCATGGGCATTGTGTTCAAATCAGGCTACACATAAGTGTACATTTATAATTACATTTGTGTTATAATACTCTGAGCTTGCCTGAAGAGCACGCTGAACTTCATTGATATTAATTTCTGTTCCTCATACAGACTTCAAAGCCCTATAGTGCCTTGCTGGTTAATGCTCTTCCTCTGACCTTTCGATTTTTGGTAGTCCTCTGGAAGTGCTGTGGCATTCTGTGGTGTTAAATCTTTCAGCTCAGTGGGAGGGTTGTTGTTGAGGAAAACAAAATGTTAATCAAATACAAACTATTGATTTGATTTTTTTCATTGCTGACATCTTTAAAACAGAGAAGAGAGATGAAGTGGTGTATTATGACACTTATGAAAGTATGGAAGCCATGCTTGAAAAAGAGGATATGGCAACATCTGTACACTTGCAAAAAGAGGAGCTGCAAAAGTTACAACAGAAAATCCGCCAGCTGGAAGCAAGGCGTGGACGTATTTCAGCCAAGAAAGCCTACCTCAGAAATAAGAAGGTACTGTTTAATTGCCTTTATTTTGGACATAATTAGCAAATTTAATAAAACTTCAGAAGCTTTCCTTTCAGATACTAGTTTCCCAGAATTTTTGTGGATTATATTTAGTGTTTGCTAAAAGTTGTTTTGCAGAATACTAAATACAATAGCATGTATCATTAAATCAATACTTTTAAGAATCTGTTTACCTTTCTTCTAGCTTTAAAGGATCCTTTAATTACTTTGAAGTCAACAAATACACTTATTTATATTCGTTAATCAGAATACTTTAATGTGGGAAGTACATGCTAGAATGGATGTTTTTACGGAGAGTAGTTCTGTGTATGCTTGCAGAAGAGAATTTTCAAGCGTGTTTTCTCACTAGTGAGTTCTATTTTCATTCTCTTACCCCATCCTTTTAAACTTATGTCGTGTGTTGTTGCTACTCTGTATTTGGCAGATCTGTATGAAATCTAGTCTATATTCTTAATTTGTAATTGTAGGTGTGCTATTTAGGTCAAAGTTTTGAGACCATTGTAATACTTGTTAGCAAATAGGTTCCACCCCACACTATGTACTATATGGCTATGCAGAAATGTCAGTTGAGGCCTCATTCTGGGTTAGGATCAGTGATCGATTTGGTTGTGTGTTCCCAGTCATGTCCCTTTATGTGAAAGATGACCCTTTCACATAAGGAGTTCTAGCAGATTCACGGTAAACCCTTCAGATCTTGCGTCCGCTTCATAATTAATATATCTATTCCTGTACCTAAACCTGAAGCATAACAGAGCAAATGGAAAGTTGTTGCTACATTTTGTATATTGGATTTTTTATATTTTGTCGGCCACTCCCTGGTCTCTGGTTAACCTGATATGGAGAAGGCTGCAAACGAAGTATTAGAAGAAAGGTCTCCTGTTAGCCAATTACGTGAAGTAGCTTGCTTAGCCATTGCGTTTGTTTTATGTGAGTTCATAAAGAGAAGAAATATCAGGAACCTGGACCTGTTGGTATTTTAAGTAAGAAAACCTATCTGTTGTGTTTTGCTAATTTACACAGGCTACATTATAATACGATATTTTCTCCTGAACATGAAAAGAAACTGCTGGCACCTTACAAAGTAGACAAACCTGTTGAAAAGCGACAGCCTGGTTGCTGTTCTTTGCTTAACTTACTGGAGTTAACAGGTCAAGAAGAAACCCTGAAGCAGGAGCAGAGATTTTTAGCATGCCTATTTATCTGTATAATGAGCTAGTCATCTTCAGTGGATCATTTATTTCAAGGTTATGCTATGATAGGATGCCTTATTTAAGCTGAAGGAGTTGGTTTTGGCTGTAGCAGGAGTAGCAGCATGCCTGGTTGTGCACTGTTACAAGGTGCAGAGCTGGGTATGGTAGCATTGCTTATCTGCATGCAGGAGTGATGTAGTTACATCTTCTCATCATTGTGCTGGGACAGCTGTGGCTATACTGTTTTCAGGACCTGAGGTAGTGTGTCCACGTGGAACTTGGACATCACATCACTCTCAGAACCAGTTCCAGCTCACTTACTTCATTGCCCCGCATAGCATTCTCTGCAGTTGAGTGCTTCAAGGAGATACTTAGCTTTCAGCTTTTAGAAAAATCAGAGTAGAACAATGTGTGTTTAAACCTGCAGGGGAAAATCAATGATCTTTATTTAAACAAAAAGAAAGGGCAAAATCTGTTGTGCGCTGTTGTGTGGCACTTGTTGGGCAGAAAAGAATATGGCTGTTTTGTAGCTTCTCACTGCTGGATATCGTAAGTCCTACTCAGCTGACTGGCAATTACCTGAAAATCAAAACTCCTGTCTTTGTCTCATCTTTGTATTTTCAATGACCTTTCTGGTGATACTGCAAAACACTGTTAGTGACACTATTTAAGGTGCCTGAGGTGAGTAGTTGTATTTGTGGGAGTTAAAAACAAGAAAAGAAGTCTTGGTCCGAAATGTTTGCAGGTTAAGTCAAGCATGCAGAACTAAGATACAGATGGGATACAAAAGCAGACTCTAGATGGTGAGAATGAGGGCAGTGATGACTAAATGCTATGTGAAGAAAAGTGACTTTTTGAGGGTGAATATGGAAACTACATGCTGTGTGGTAAATCTCTGTGTCTGTCTCAATTAAGAAACATTTGTTGTTGAACTGAGATGAGAGTGTACTTAATGCTTTTCAGATTGTGTTCCTGACCTTGCATGTTTCAGCAAACTGTCTTAAAACAGACTTTTAAACAGGTGTTCTGTTTTGGATTGGGTTGGTGAGATTTTGGTGGTGGATTGATGGGGTTTTCCTCTTTTTTGGTTTTTTTTGGTTTTTTTGTTTGTTTGTTTGTTTGTTTTTTTACCTTGTCAGTTCTGTAGTTGGAAACAATAAGGTATGGATTAAGTGGTGTATAGCACAGTCTTGTGATATATTCAGAAATTACAGTCCTTGTTCATTATCAAGTTTTTGGCAACTGAAGATGCCCTCAGGGGAGTGTCTCCTTTCTAGCAGCAGATATCGGGATTAAGGAAACAACAGAAAATTCTTCTCTATCATCAGCTTTATTTTTTGAAAGAAGGTAGTTTCATCATCCAGGTATCTGAAAATCTTTTCTATTGAGGAGATAACACAGTGAAAGGAAATAAATTGCTCTTTATGGAGTAAGATGATTTGTAATTTAAATAAACTTCAGTGACTATAGTCTATATTTTGTTCTTCAGAAATTTCTTCCCTAATTTTGCAGATGATGCATCAGTTTTTCAGAGATGTTGTCAAATAATTGTACCAAGCCTTTATTTAGAAACTTTTGCTAAAGGTGCATTAGAAACATAGTTCGGTTGTGACTTAGAATAACTGAACTGGCATTTTAAAAATTCATGGTTTTACAGAGCTTGGTATCTTTTCACTCTACTACCATGGGTATAAACATTTTATTCTCTTTTTTTAATACAAATCTATTTGCTTTTGTTAAGCAATCATTTCCTGATGTTCCTTTGTGTTGATGACAGTGAGGTATTAAAAAATAAATTTTTAATATTAGTTCCACTCTTTTTTCTTACGTCTCTAGAGCTAGTTGTAGATTTTTCATGCAGGAAATTGCTATTGTTATGCCAGTCTACCCCCTGCTGGCTGCACATTAGTAATAATTACAATATCATATGGAACAAGCAGGTGATTTATTAGGGAGCTAGATTTATAGCAAAGAGTCAAGGTGAAAAAAATGGAGAGAAGGTGTCTAGAAAAATATCTTTGAGAAAACAGAGTTGTGATGAGATCGAATTATTTTGCACCTAGGAAGAGTATTCCTTATCACGCACAGACTGGGAGAAGCAACTGGTTGGTGAAGCTGTTTGGAGTATGTTCATATTGTGTGCTTTCATCTAGCAAACTTCCTCACATGCTTTTGTGTTCATTTAATAGGAAGTCCACATTTTAAAGCACAGCCCATGCCAAAACAGGTGTTAATGTAGATGCAGTAATAGCTGGCATGGGATTATTGGTATTCTATTATTAGTAGTATTATTATTATTATTATTACTATTACCACAGCAGCAGTGTAAGAGCATAACTACACTGAATGCTTACAGTAAAATAAGGGTTCTGTACATGAAAAGCTAACCTTTTAATTGAGATGTTTTTTAAGCTGAAAGCAAGACTCACTAGAATTAGATATAATACTACTGCACATCTCTTTCACATATGTTACATGTTACTAGTCTTAAATATTTTAGTTTATCCAGCAGCAAAGGTTGAAATGGTTCCTCAGCTCTCCCTTTTTGTCTCTTTAATAGAAGTACAATTTGATAGTGTGTAATCAGTTAAGCGATTAAAAGAAGAATGGGTGTTACTTCTTGTTGCTTTCTCTGTTCCATACAGTTGATCAACGTGTTTCTTGAGGTGTGGCTCTCACTGGACATAATTTCACAGGGAGGTGGTGAAGTCATCATCCCTGGAGGTGTTTGAGAGGTGTCTGGATCTGGTGCTGGGTGATGTTTTAATGGTTACAATGGTAGTGCTGGGTGGACAGTTGGACTGAATGATCTTAAATAGTGAACTTGGTGATTCTATGATAATGCTCCTGCTTCTCAGTGCTGAGAAGGAAGGACTACCTTGCATGTGCAACAGGCTGTGTCATACACCCAATTATTATGTTTGGTTTTGTTGGTTGGTTTTTTATTTTTGCCAGAGTTCATTGGTTTATACTCAACTTGTCATTTGCTGTAGTCATCCAGATAATTTCTTTAATGATGCCATCTGGGTGTTTTTTGCTTCATCCTTTGTTTGAAGTCACTTCATCTTGTCTGCAAGTGGAACCCTGCATTTGTCCCTATGAAATTGCAACCTTTCCTTTTTTTTCTTAGACCATTTTGTAATTAGTTAAGATGATTCAGATTTCTAATCCTGTCCTGCAACATGTTTTCAGTCCCTCCTAGTAGCTTTTGTTATTTCATGTCAAAGAGATCTAATTACATTGAAGTAGGTTGTTTACTAATACAAAGTCAGTACCAAATACATTTCGGTCAGGTTTGTCCCCTTTACATACGTAAAATATCTTTCTTTATTTGCATTTAACTGGAAAGGTTTGAATACTGATGCTAAAGTGAAAACATTACATGAAATTGTGCCCCCCGAGTGTTTGAGACATGTCAAAAAACCCCAACCACACTTAGCTTACATTTTCTCATTATTTTATAATATTTAAAACCTAAATAGAGAATAAACTATAAACTAGTAGTGGTATTACAGAAAGTTGTTCAGATTCTCTGTTGGTATTATGTAGCTTGCTGCATCTTTGAAACGCAGAGATGAAGTATTTTGTACTTTTGCAGCTACAAATTAAATTGATTGACTGTTCCAGGATTAACTCTTTCACCAGGGGAAAAAAGCCCTCCAGAAACAAACATAAAACCCAGCAGTGTTTGGCTATATATATATATATGTGAACCTGTTAGAGCAAGTCCAGAGTAGGTCCATGAAGATGATCAGAGGGTTGGAGCACCTCTCCTGTGAGGACGGGCTGGAGTTGTTCAGCCTGGAGAAGAGAAGGCTTCGGGGAGACCTCACTGCAGCCTTTCAGAACATAAAGGGAGCTTACAAAAAAGAGGGAGGTCCTTTTGACATTGTCCCGGTTTGAGACAAATTGGAGGAAAATATCCTCGGATAGAAGGTCGGTTTCAGCTGCCCCTCCCCCACCAGGTTCGTGAAGAAATTCCTCGGAGGAAAGTGAAAAAAGAACAAACTATTTATTTAACAGGTAAAGTGCACGAAAGCACGGGAAAAGAATAATGCTAAATAATAAAACCTCTTGCTGTTCTCTCGCAGGAGAGAACCTGGTAGATTTTCAGAGTCTAGCAGTCGTTCAGATTTTCTGTGGGTGTGATCTCTCTCTTTGAAGCTGGCCGTTAGGCATGGGCCCCTCTGGGCCAACCAGTGTAGGGTCTCCCAGTATATTCTGGTGTTCTTGAACAGCCCAGAAGAGAAGAAGAAGAAAAAACTGAAGTCCCAGGGAAGCAAAGGTGTTTAATTCTCAGTCTGTCTCTTCCAAGAAAAGGAGCCAAGAGCTGGGAAAAGCAGGAAGGTGCTTGCCTCCACTCTGCAGCAGCAGCAGCTATCTCTGTGTCCTTGAACACAAAACTGCTTTGAAAAGTTCTCCTGACTTTTTTTCCTTCTTTCTCTCAGACACAGTTTTAAAGGCACAGAAAGGCACAGGATTCATGTCTGGGTGTAGAGCAGGTGATAGGGGATACACATCATAAAGTCACCCCAAGACAGACATGGACAGATATTTCACATGGACAAGGAGAACAGTTTTAAGCCAGGAGAGATTTAAATAGCTGTTAAAAAGAAATTCTTTAGTCCAGGGGTGGTGCGCTGCTGGCACAGGTTGCCGCAAGAAGTTGCGGATGCCCTGTCCCTGGAAATGTTCAAGACCAGGCTGGATGGGGTCCTGAGCAACTTGGTTTAGTGGAAGGTTCCCTGTCTGGGGGAGCTGCCAGGGAGGCTGGCACTACATGAGCTTTAAGATCTCTTCCCACCTTTGCCATTTTGTGATATATCTCTGATGAAGGTGGGGACAGTATTTGCACGGAAGTCTTTGCTTTTGTCAGTTACTCGTATGCAGCAGCAACATTGATGGTTTTACTGTTCTGTACAGGAACACTGACTTACTTTATGTGATCAAAGCATGTCCATAGACAGCTTGTAGAAGAACAGCTTGTTCTGCATTTTTGAGCTTCCAAAATAGAGAGGTTTTTTTAATCCCTTCCCTCCTTATTTTTTGCTTTACTCCGTCAGCTCCCTTAAGCAATGCTTTCAGTGGCAAAGGTCTTTTCTGGATCTACCCAGAAAGTCATACTGCATGATATCTGGGAACCCCATCAGCTCCATGCTCTATCTGCACTACACTCTATACTGCTAACGCTGCACCGTAAGATTTGTTTGTGAATGTACATCTTTGTTCTAGTTCTGCGTAGTGCTTGTACCAGGTCTAATTCCATTGCTCATACTCTCCAATTTCCTGGCCCTCAGTATTGTCCAATGAGGTAGTCTATGTACCTGAAGTTTGACTGTCATCCTCTTCTTTGTCAGCTGCTGTAACATGGCCTGGTTTTTTGTTTTGTCCTCGTTTTCGTTTGTTTGGGTTTTTTTTTTTTCTTTTAACCTATTCTTATTTGCAGACAATGTAATAAATTTTTGTCCTTAAACCAGATGTTAGAGATGTGAACTCAGTGTAATAAATGAACATGATGAATTGTAACAACTTTATTCCTGTCTGTGCTTGCAGATTGTTCATGGGAAAGATGAACTGACACCTGTAAATTGGAAGCTGTCTATTTGCATAAACAGAAATATGTGGTGCATTTGAGAGTTAGTTATTTTCCATGTGTGCTAATACATGGGGTTAAACAAGGGCTTTATGAAGTGTTGACAGATTGGTGTTTTTTGCCACTCTTGTACTGGTACTGTAGAACAGACATTCTAAGCAGCTGTCATTTGGATCTATTCTTTTGATAGTCAAAAGTTATAGATTTGGGGTTCTCTGGCTTGGTTTTTTTTCAGTTACAGGTCATTGTAAGTTAAATGAGCTTGTCTGAAATAGGCTTTGCAGTTTCTATTTTTCTAGGTGCCATTCGCTGAATATCACGTTATGTAAATCTGTATTGAAATTACATGCCTTATAGGTTACATTTTATGTCCCTGCAGGAGATCTGTATTGCAAAGCATAATGAGAAGATCCAGCAGCGTCACCAGAGTGAGGAGGAGTACAAAAGGCACCATACTGTTCAGCTAGTAAGTTTGAGTTTTCTGCTGTTGAGCTTAGCCTGTCATTAATAGCCTGCTAACGCACTCATTATACATTAATTAGGGGAGCATTTAGAGTGATAGCTCTTTCAAAAAGATGGTGTTTATCCCTGGCCTTTGTACCATGGATTTCTGTGCCATAATTATGCTGGTAAGGGGAGTATATGGTTGTATTAGGATGACATTGGAAACAAGTAAGTAGAACTGCTCTTTATGCTAGGCTGACAGTCTGAGTGGTTGCTGTTTGTTGTCATATGCACATAGATGATTCTGAGCATCTCTGAGTACCGTGTCCGGTATGCTGATAGGAGTAAGGAAATCACACACATTTATTCTTGAATCTTAATGAGCTTGGTTGCTACTTTGCTTCTTTCTACTAAAGCAATCACTTGCATTATGTTGTATAAACTTGCAGTTCCAGATGTATGCTCCACAGTTTTTTTCACAGTGTCATTGCAGAGAATAGGCCAACTGGTCTAACTCTTACGCTGTACCTAACAGACTTATCTTAAACAATATTCAAATTTTGGAATAGGTCTTGGGAGCTGATATAGTATCAATATTTAATAAAGATCACTGACAAAGATGCATTGAAATCCAAGTCTCTTTAAGTCAGGCTTCAATTAGATTAGTGAAAGTGATTCTGTTTCATCCTTATACATTTTTAACATTGATACATTTGTCCAGGAAGTCAGCTGCATAATTTATTTTATGGAAAGGCTACTTGTCAAAGGCAGTATGTATTGGAATATTCTCTCAGGAATTAAAAAAAAATATTTTTTTTCATCAGTTCTTACAATAAGGCATAGGAAGTTACTGTGTGGACTGTAGCCCATTTATCACTCTTACAAATAAGACTTGACAAAGCCAAAGGACTTTCCTGTCTCTCAGGAACTGCAGAACTTCATGGAGTTGCCTGCTTGAATTATATAATGAACCTTATGCTAATTTTTTGGGTTCTGGTAAAAATGTGACTGAAGAATTCTAGTATTGTGGTAGGTTTTAAGTTACTGGTTTTCATTAAGAACTTTGAAAAGATAACTCTCTTAGAAAACTTCGAAAAGGGGAGTCCGAATTTGAAACCAAATAAGAATTGCAATTTTACTGTTTTACTTAAAAGTGAAACAAATCCAAGTAAACAAATCCCCCAAGACAAAAAACCCCAAACAAAGAAACAAACAAAAAAACCTGCACAAAAAACCAAAGAAAACCATAAAAACCAAACCCTTGATTTTGAGACTGCTTCAGGAAAAGTTTGATCTGAATGCATATGTAACATTCAGGTACGGTTATAGAACTACTTTTCTTCTTTTCTTTATGCTTCTGTTCTAACTTCTTTGCCCATTGCTCTCTTATTTTCTTTTACCACATGCTTCTTCTCTTCACCTTTTTCTGTTTTCTGTCCTTGCTATTTTTCAGACATGTTCTCCTCTTTCTCTCCCTAATGCATCTATACTTCCTTCCTTCCATATCACAGGAGTTGGCTTTTTATGAAGGACACCAGGCCACTAAGCTGACTTATGAAAATGGCAGGCAGACACTGCTTTTGTGGTGACTGAATGAGAGTAAAAGGTTCACAAAAGTGAAAAGAATTTTTGATTATGAAGATGTGCTTTCAAAAGTAATATTAAATGCTGTGAGTCATCTTAAGAATTAAAGCTGCTGTTTCTGCTCAGGGTTTTTGCTTTGTGCTCAGCTGTTACATTGCTTTTCCTGATAGCTTCTGAACTTGCATGGAGTGAATTCCAGCTTCTGGTAATTAGCTTCCATTTCCAGTAAATTTGATTGAGGATTTAGTGTTTGTTTCAAAGGTATAGTAACTTTGCTGAAGTTCTGTGAGAAAGGATGGTTAGTTAAAGGAGATGTGACCAAAGGTGTGTTTTCCGTAAGGTAAAATTGCTGTACAAGAAAAAACACAACTGTCCTAGGTGCAAGGAAGAGCTTCAGACATTTACTTAAGTACAATTACATAAAATCAAGCTGGATTAAATAACAAAAGGCTCGAGTAAATACAAACCTTAAATTTACTGTTGTAAATGTAAGTGTGAAAACATTTACTTAATTTGCTCACTTTGTCATGCTGAGTTCTGTGAGTTCTTGTACTTTGAAAATACTAATGTGACTTGTTTAAATGGGCAGCCTTGCAATTTGGACTGTCATTTTGTTCTTGGAATGAAGGGAAAATGGATACTGGTTTGCTCTCTGACTAATTGATGCAATTTTAATTCAAGGGGGCTTCTTTCAGTGTAGCATTCTGTCACTTGTTATTTCTCATCTCTTGAAGTAACAAGTCTTCCAAGCATTCTGTTTGAGATTGAAATATTTTTTTACTGAGCTTTGTGTTTCTGTGAGAAAACAAACCAGGAAGTGTATACTATTTTTAAGGGAAAGCCAAAGTCCAAGTTTTGAAGTTATGCTTATTTGAGAAGTATCTTTTAAAGTAACTCTTCACATTTAGGGGAAGAGTTTTTTCTAATGAAGCAAAGTAGAGTACTGGATGTGATATTAACATATTTTTCACGTATTTTCTCAGAAACGAGATCAATTGCAAGATGAAGAGGAAAGAAAGAGCTCCTGGGTTAGTCAGGAACGACAGAAAACCCTGGACAGACTTCGTACATTTAAGCAGGTAACAGAAGAACAGTTGTTCTTGACTGGCAGTTCCCTTTCCCTAAGAAATTTTCTTTCATTCCAGGACTACGCTATGCTGTTAGTGATTCTCTTTCATTGTGTAGTTAACTGGTCTTTGGAAAATTCACAACAAAATATGGCATTGGTGCTTACAGGTTCCTCTGGCTATTGTATTCCCAGTGCCATAATAAGTTTCTATTCACCCTTACACCTATACCTGGTGACAAGACACTTGGCAAATGTTCCTAAAAAAAGTATAATCTAAACTGTACTTCCCACAAAGAGCATTATCACCTGACATGCCCCCCTACCACTGATGGCTAGAATACCTGCCAATACCTGCCCCTCCTTATTACAATGGAGCCATCAGAAAATGCACAGAAGGTGGAATGAAGGGGAGAGAACAAGGAAAGGGCTGAAAGTGCAAGAAAACGGAGACTGTATTAATTGGTGAAGAATTTTTGTTGAATACATTTAAAAAACAAAGGTATGAGAAGTTTCTTTGCTGGAAAGTTGTCTTCTTCAGCAGTACACTCTTCATGTCCTTATTGTTTGCAAGGTTCTTGAATTCCCTAACTTCTGTGAATTGAAGCAAATTTACTTATTTTAACCAGCAACTCTTCATGAGCTGACTTCTTCTATTAACTTACTAATATTGTTACATGTTACTGCTTTAGGCATACCACAGTTGTGCAAAATGTATTAGACCTGTCTTTCAGAAGCAGCTTAATTTTTTGCTTTAAAAAGGCTATGGATGAAACTAATATGAAAAGACTGACAATAAGGCAGCAAATTTAAGAACTGAATTAAGTCTGAAAACCTTTGATGTTCTCAAGATACACCTTTTCAAACAGTATGATTCACATATAAGGCCAGTGTATTAAGTCAGAGAGACTCTGACTGGTCTGCACTTGCAGAGGTAGCCGTTGACCAGTTTTAGAAGAGGAAAGCAAGAGGAAATTTTGAATTTTAGTTTCCAGAAAAATAACAGTTTTGAATGTGCAATATGATTCTTAGTGAAATCCTAATTCTAACCCATGTATATCACTGAGTAGACTAATCATACTTAAACTGTGGCTTAAATAGGAATGAAAACTAAGAATGTGAATAACTTTTTAATGAAGGTGGGGATATCTTTGCTTTGGTGTACATACAGAGCAAAAATGGAAGTTGTTTGTCAGAAATGACAGGTATGTAAAATCTAAAATAGTTCATTACATGTGCTTACCTAATTGTCAATACCTTATTCACTGTAGCGGTATCCTGGGCAAGTAATTCTTAAATCAACCAGACTACGGCTGGCTCACGCAAGAAGAAAATGTGCAGCCAGCTCAGTGCCCTCTGTTGAGCAGCCCCAATCTTTGCCAGCAACCATACAAATCCAAGAAAAGAATGAAGAGGTGGAATTGGAAAAAGCAGTTCAGCCTTTGCAAGTGCAGGAATCCACAAGCCTGAAACAACTTCAGGATGTCTCCTTGCCTCCTAATGGTGTTACCTCTGAACTGCCCCATGTTAGCCCTTCTCCGCTCACCAGTGACCAGCTTCAGCCAGAGACTGCTACTGGAGTGCAGCTTCCACCCCCTTTGCCTCCACCACCTCCACCTCTGCCTTTGCCCTCCAAGGAAGATGCCACCAAACCCTTACAGAAAAGTGACAGCTTTGTTAAACGTCAGAGTGTGGAGAAGGGAGTCCAGCACTCTTCTGGTGTCCCACCAGCACATCTGTTTGATAGCAGTCAGCTAGTCAGTGCCAAGAAGAAGCTTAAGAAGACTGGTGATCTAGAGGGTTTACAGAGGAGGAGAGGTAATGTTTTAATTTCTGCATATTTAGTTTAAAATTTATTGTTATTAATTTAAAAATTGTAATGTGCATCAGTTCACCTTTAGAGTTGCTCTGTAGGAAAGTGTATGCTGTGATTAATTTATTATTATGGGAAAGCTGTTAAATCCATTTAGCTGACAGATGCTGACAGCTCGAACACTAGGGCTTTTATGACAGAGTGTGGCGTACTTGTTCAGTGGGAAAACGCTTGTGAAACTGGCTCTACACTGTACCATGTTAGACTGGATGGAAAATGGACCTAAATGCTGTTTAAAGGAATATTTACATATCTACTTAATGCCAGCCCTGCAAATACTCTATCCTTCACCTGAGAATGTAGTGTTTTATTTAATAACAGAATAACAATAATTTTTATGTAATTCTATTGTTTATTGTACTGATTCGCATTTTACCTTGCAATTTTTAATGAAACACCTATTGTATGTGCAGTTTTATATGCATCATAGTATTACAAATATGAATTCAGATTAATCATCTCTCTTAAGAATATTGTTAATGTCTGCAGCAGCACTCTACCTGCTGCTTCATGTCCCCTGAGACGTTCCAAGGTACTAAGTGGCTTCAGAAATTCATTTCTGTATGACAGACAGGTGCTTTACAGTCCTTCCTTGCTCCTTCAAATGTGCAATCCTGTATTCTTTTGTATCTCTCTTTTCCTTGGGTCTGTTCTGTCTGGGCCCTTAGTGGGATGGACAAAGCCTGTTCATAAATGCAAAAAACATATTCTACAATGTACAGTGTTTTGAAAAATATACTCTGCAATGTACAAAAAAGAACTGGAGACGGATATGTATTGAATGACAAGTGCTGCACAAATTATGTGCTATTATATGTGAGGTGTTTAAACCATTGTACTTTATTATAATGCATTCTCTGGGGTGAAGATCTTGCCCACTCGTGGCTCTTCAAAGAGCCAAAGCCTGGTTTTTATTTTTGCAGAAAAACTAGTTTCAAAATTAGTGATAAAGGAAGGATTTGCCATAAAGAATATCTCTGACTTCTTTGTTTTCATTAATTGTAAAGGAAGAGAATTTTTATAACTGTGCTGGGACTAGATGCTAGCAAATACATGAACCCAGAGAAGCATGCTCTTGCAGTTGACTATATTGCTGCTTCCCTCACTGGCATGTAGAAATAGTCATGCAGTAGGTAAGATTCACCATAAAATGCAAGTGGTAAGAATGGATTGCCCAGTCCAGTACCTAAGACATGTACTCATTACCTGACTTTTAAAGTAAAAAGATAATGCAGTAAACGCTTTCATTATGTTGAATTCCTTGCAGCTTATCTGATTTTCCTGACTGCAAAAAGAAAGGCCACATTGTCCAAAAAGTTTTACTTCCAGACAGGAACTTAAGTGGTTACAAAAATTACAATTGTCTGTATAAACCAGTTTTGACCTGGTAATAAGGAAGATTGTTGAGAGGCTGAAACAGTATTAGAGCTACCATTATACTTATGGTATGGGACTGTCACATTAATAGTATGCAGGTACTTCTTGGTCTGTAGGAAATAAAAATTAAAACTGATAAAATTTAGTGAAAATAATACTGAAGGTCTTTTGATTTACTGCAGTGAGTTCCCCGATGGATGAAGTGCTGGCTTCCTTGAAACGTGGCAGCTTTCACTTAAGAAAAGTTGAGCAGAGAAGTCTCCCTCCTTTTCCTGATGAAGATGATAGCAATAACATCTTGGCACAGATCAGGAAAGGGGTGAAACTGAAGAAAGTACAGAAAGATGTTTTGAGAGAATCCTTTACAATTCTGCCTGATACCGACCCTCTGACAAGGAGCATCCATGAAGCATTGCGAAGGATTAAGGAAGCATCACCTGAGTCAGAGGATGAAGAGGAGAGTTTGCCTTGCACAGACTGGGAAAACTAACCTGTAATTACGCTACATTTAAAGAAAGTATTTCTGTATTTCTAGTTTTTTTTATAATGATAGCAGCTAAGCCTCAGGTTGTGCATTGTAGGAGACTTAGTAAAGAATTTAAGATTTATAATAAGGAGAACTTTTTTTAGACAGTTTGTTAGCCTTGTACTGTTCCAGTATTTCTGCTGACTGTTGACTGGACTGCTCCTGAAAAAAGCTCAATTTTATTGAGTAAATTTGAAGGGACAGTTCCTAGTTTACCAAAAAAACTTTAAAAAACAGCACAATCACTCTTGGACACACCTTATACTTATTTTCTAATTATTTCCAGCCTTGTAAAAATTGGGCATGTCTTATCATTTCAGGCTGAATAACTGTTAAGTGAAGGACAGTTAGGTTTGAATACTAAACACATAGAAATCTCATGGGTTACCCTGTGGGGCTGACTTCGTGACAGCTTGGTTTCAGTCTGTAAAGTCTGACTTAATTTAATTTCCGGGCTATAAACAGTAAAAATACAAATACAATTTATACTTCTGCTATTCATATGAATTCCATGAACTTGGCTTAATACTAAGCTACAGTGCCTGAAAGTGCAGGTACCAGACTTCAGCAGATGAAGTCAATGATTTCAAAACGAACCAAAAATTGGCAAGAGACCAGTTTTCAAAACAATTGCTGCATCAAAGCAAAGCACAAAGATTTTGTGACTGACACGTGAATGAGCTTGAGTATCAATGAAGGTTCCCACTAAACCTAAAATTTGAGAAACCAGAAGTATGACAATCTGTAAAGAATTATTAATCTGGTTAGAAAGGCTATTTCAACAGAATGGGAGACAAATATTTGTAATCCTTGCAACACAGTTAGGAGTAGAAAGAAGATAACCTTTTTGAATGCTCCCAGTCCAGCATTTCCACTGGTTAGTTGTTACCATAGCTGGAGAGTGACTGTTGGTAAAGTGCTACAGCTGTTTAAAAACTGATTCTGACTTAGCACATCATCTGCTGAATGTTCTTGTGATTATGAAATACTGTCTCAAGCTGTTCCATTGGTATGGTATTTTCAAATGACAATATCTAAAATTTTAGAAAAGGAAAATAAATGTTGCCTTTATTTCCTCATGAACTAGCCGTTGGCCACCCTAATGACTTCACACTGTTTAATTATGGCTTGCTCCTTCTATTCGATACCAAAGGTACTGCTACTTTTGGAGTTGAAACTGCAGGAGTGGAGATGTGTTTAACTCTTGCTGAAGCTCCAAGCGAAAATAATTTTGCTTTCATGTAACTTCTTTCTGTCCTTGCATACTGAAAACTCCCACTACCACAGCTCTTCAGAAATCAAGTGACAGCTATAAGAAAAGACATGTCTTGGAGCTAACTTGGCTTTCTTAGTGCAATTATTCTAATTTCCTAGACAACAGATGAGATTTAAACTTTGTGATTTGACTTTGATTTTAGTAAATCTATTTGACTGTTCAGGATTTTGTTTGCATTTTTTCGGCAAGATAAAAAGGAATTTTCCAAGACTGACTTAATTTTTTTTTCTTTTTAAATGAATTGGTTGACCTCCTAAGCATTTTACATTGGAAGTGCATCTTAGAAATCTTCTGTGGTCATTGCCACACAATGTAAATACCTGTTTTCCTCTGCTATTTGCAGCCCCATAAAAGCAGTTCAGAATGCAGGCTGAAAATCACTGCCGCACAGTCCCTGGTGCTTGTCTCCTTTTACTAGTCTACATCCTGCTGAAGTCCTGTGAAATCAGTTGGACCCAAAAGCAGGATTCAGTGTCAGAGTTCAGTGTCAGGAGTATGTGCTTGTTGGTTTTCACGTATCTGGGACCTGCTTTGTCTTACCAGTGTTGTACTTTATTGTGAAAACAACCCTGTTTTCATTAGGTGAGATTATTTAATAGATAATAGTTTAGATTGAAAAATGGTTGTACAGAATAGCTCAGAAAATAGCTCAGAAGTAGCTGTAGTAACAACTCAGAGAAAAAGTGCAGGCCCCTGCTATCCAAGCACATGAAGTAATTTGGGAGAACAGAGATTAAGACAAAGCCCTTGAAAAATTCAGCTGAATAAATACTTTCCATATAGAGGAGCATACTTGCTTGAAGATACAGACTGGTTTACCAGCATTCATCATACAAGAATAAAATAATGAAAGTCTGATGTAGAAATAGCAGGCTAGTATTTTTTGCTGTAAGGTAATCCACTTAATATCATGCTTCAAGACCGACCTACTGGTTTTTAACTTGTAAACTCTACACATGCCAAAAGCAGTAGCGTAGAGATTTTAGATTGAGGACACGTACACAAAAGTGTATTGGCACACATTTTATATGAACTATGCTTAATTATATGTACATTTGTATAGGTTAAGTGTAATGCAATTATTTGCCGTACAAAATGAAGGCTAAATCTGATATAGTGATATATATTTATCAAGTGCCAAAAAGTGTAGTGATATTTGTGAAGGGAATATTAGCAGTGCTCAGTGAGGTGGTTTCATTAATTATTGAAGTTTGAAGACTAACTAATAGTAACTAATTCCTGCAGGAGATTTAGTCGTCTCTTGTGTTGCTTGCTCTGTGAGTTAACTTCTACATAAAGTCATGACTCACCTCTTTAAAACCAGTTCTTTCCAGACAGACACTCTGAACCATGTAAAAAGATATGGAGGCATTCTGTATACTGAAGTAGCTGATCGATTAGTACAAATATGTAGTAGTTTCTGTATGAAAAGTCCAAGAGATTACTGGTCATCAAAAGTATCCTGAGAATATCTGCATATGTGTATGTAATAGTGCACATCAATCACAATAGTGCACTAAGAGTACTATAAGTAATGCAGAACCTGAGTTCCTGTCAGTGGTGGACAAAGTAACAGATAACAAGGGAATTTTTGTTCTCCCTAGTCTCCTAATCCAGTATTTTGGGCCTCTTCAAACTTTAATCTGTGTTAACTGCCAGTGATACCAGAAGGCAAAAAAAAAGACCTGGTCATACGTGTGTTCTGACTCCAGAGTTACTGTGTCATTACCCTGGGAGCAAAGAGAATCTTTGCTCAGTACACACTGCTCAGTATATTGCATGTTAGAATTGCATAATATGTTGAACAGAGAATGTTTGTACAGCCGTTTAGCTTTTCAGATTTTCCTTTTTCTTTCTTTCCAAACAGGTGCTTGACAGCCACCAACGTCAGAAAAGAAACCCCAGTTGAAGATTACTTTTCTTCTGCATTTCTGAGAATTCAGAGCCAGCAGTTATGACCATCAATTCCACAGAAGGCTTTCTTTGGCAAAGAAATAGTCTTTCTTTGGCAAATAACTGAAGACATGGGAAAAAATGGCCTGAAATGTTAATTTCAGGTCACTTTTTTCTTTATTTGTTCAAACAAATTCTGGTTTGGGCAGAAAGCTAAGTTGTTTAGATGTGCATTTTATACTATCAAGAATGCCCGATTCTTAAGCACTTTTTATATTTGCGTTAGTAATGTACGGCCAGTCAAGTGAGGGGGGCATTTTGAGTTGGGAGACTACTTGCTGTTAGAGTAACTTTGGGGTTCCAAACCAGCTATAAAATGTCCCCTTCACTGCACTGAATATCTCATGTGCTTGAAAATTCAACTAAATGGCTCCCTGCAGAGAGGCTTGCTGTGTAGCAGTCTGATATTCCAGAAAGAGGAGAATTCCTAGTTGCACTACAGTAGCTGAAATTCAGTAACATGCAACTAAGACTTTTTTTCTTCTTAGCTTGAAGAAGCATATGTCAGTATGAAAAGCAACAAGTGACCACAGCACAATGAGAATTAGGAGTTGAATTCAGTACATATTCAAGAATGTGTTTGTTTCCATCATGATACATTTAGCAAGACATACTGCAGCACCTTTTTAGAAGGTCATTTGTAGTCTGACATCTTTTTAAAGTAGACATTTTCATGCTTTTTTAAAATAATATTTAGCTATGCTGAACCAAGTTAGTTATACTTTTATCATTTGTTATAAGAAGCAATATTTTGTAATTTCATACTTAAAAATATTTTTCTCTTTTGGTTTAAAATGGCTTTTGATTAAGTCTAAGCAGCCTTCTTTAAAAAAGATCAAAGCACTTAAGCATACTGATAATTCAGTTGTGAAAATCATGCTATTCCTGCTGGTTTTCATTATTCCCTTTAGTGGCTGCGAAAATGTTTGTATTTCATAACCCAAAAGCCTACTGGCTGAAGAAAGTTTCTTTTAATTCTGACTGTTTTATTTTTAAAGGAGAGTTACAACTTCCTCTGCAGTGAATACATAGGAGTAGTCCTAAACTTCATGACTAATGGCTGCAGGCAGCTACTCTTACAATACCACAGTACCAAGAGGTCTGTCAATACAGAGATACAAGTAGCCTTGTACCACCTAAAACCCTCATGTGGTATTAAAAATCAGCCCATTACACTTCTAGGAAAGATGAATTTTCACTAGCATTTTGTTTTTACTAGCGTGACATGCACTGTGTTTGAGAAATACACAGTCCCTGTCCCTTTGTGTTGTGTGGTCCATTCACTGTTCCTTTTTTGACAGATAAACTACTATATGGGGATCTGGGTTCTTTTAAGTGGAGTTACTCATTGCTGCTGTCGTGTAATGGAACACGTACTGTGTTAACATTTATAACAGGGGATTTCACGTCTTGCCGTTTACTTACAGAGAGAGGAGCAGGAGACCTTACCTTAGCAATAGGCTGTGTAATCTAAAGGAACCTCAGCTCTGGGACCCTTCAGTCTATTGAAGATGTTTTGCTGTGGCTGTCCGAAAATTAAAGCTCTGTCAAACATCTTGAAAGGATTTTCTTAACCATGTTGCCTTACTTATAAAGTTAGTGAACATTGATTTTCAAAGCACCTGCAAGCAGTGTTACTGTAGTTGTATCGATTTTGCTGTATTAGTTGCCAGGTCTCTATTTTTCAGCTGTGTGAAACACCTGATACTGGCTTTCCACAGGCCTAAGACTACATGATGCTTTTTTCTTAAACTTATTATCTGAATTCTGAGTTACATGGTATGGTTGCAAGCTGTCTGATGCTGTGTTCATGTAGCAATAGCAGCAGTTTCAAGGTTCATCGTAACCATTCAACACTGCCTATATACCACAAGCTGTTTTCCTCTACATTTGTTTGTACTTTCAGTCACACCACACATTAAAACCAAGGTAATCAAATAAATTTTTGGCTGTAGCACAGAGCAGAACTATGATGTAGAATGGTAATTCACATTATACATTTCATCTGAAACTTAGTGCTAAATTAACAGTGGTGAACAAGCAACTTTTATGTCCATTATTTCCTGTTTTTCAGCCTGCAGTTTTATTCCTTGGAGTATGCATACAGAACACTAGCAAAATTTCAAGCCGAGGAAAAATAGTGTAATTTTAAAGTATTTGTGCAGTGGTTCCCTTGCACAACACGTTTGTCTGCAGTTTACCACTGTGTTGTTACCTATATAGCTCCATGCTGTACTGTACTACTGTTTTCAGATATGTTTGCCATGTGATCTGTCATCTTTGCCTTGAAAAATGTGTGCATGATTGAAAAAATTACTCTCCTTAATCTGTTTCATATTTAGCTGAAGTCTTAGATTTCTGTAGTAGCTTAGTCTGAATAGAAATGGAGTTTTCATATGAGCATGTATTTTATGGGCACACAAAAAGTAGTTGTTACGCTGAGCATAGCAGTGTATATCAGTTCAAAACTGCCATCTTCTGTGTGGAAAGTGAATGTTTGTTTTTTTTTCCACATCCTGCTAAAAAAAAAAAAAATCCAGAATTTAAAGCTCCATGGGTCACTAGATGTCACAATTTCACATAATTTTCACTTTGATATAAAAATTGTGCATATGTAGTGTACACAGGCTAATGCATAAAACATACCATCCTCTGTCATGTGAAATTTTCCAGTCGGATGGCTACAGCAGAAAATGAGGAAAGTTTAGTATATTTACAAGAAACTTAGGGAAATTATGACAGTCCTGCATTGAGGTTAGATCCTCCACAGCTGAGAAAAGCTGTAATAATTGTGTTGGTCCTTGAGAAGTCTTGGCAAGCATCACTGAGGAAAAACACGTAACATGCGCAAGGAAAGAGAACCTCCATAAAAAGACCTGCCTATTGATATTTTTCATTTTGTTGTTGTGGCTGCTTTGTTCTGTTGCTAGTTATTTATCTTAAGTAGTTAGTCAGCTTTTGGGCCTTTTCCATTTTTAGAAACTTCTTTCTTTTTTCAGATTAAAAATTTTACTATGGTGTAACTGATCCAGTGAGGTAAAGATTTGGAATGCATAACATTTATTGTACAAATGCTTATGTAAGGACTGAAAAATCTTTTATGAGTGGGAACAAGAAACTAAATACTCAGTTTCTACGTAAATAACCAAAATGTAAGGTAAACAGCAATAGTCTTTTGTTCAGAAATGGAATTTGTATCAACAAGAATTTCATGTTCTCACTCACAGAGGTTCCGGATCCTTTACAAATGACCAATAATCTTACTCACTTTACTGTATTTTCATGTTAGTTGTCTGTCTAGGGTAGATGAAGGCTTTTTTTATTTTTCTCAAACATCACTTTTAAGTTTTGCCTGTTTTTTTTTTTTTTTAAATCTGACAGTCTGCATTCTACACCAGACACTTGTAAAATAAATTAGTATGATTATATATTGTGTTCTTTTGTGACTGAATTGGGGATAGAACTCAACATACTTCACTACATTATTTGTAAAGAATCATTGTGAGTATAAGCACTATATTCTGTACTGTTTAATAATAAAGTAATGATAGATGCATTATTGAAGATGCAGCTTATTGACGAGACAGAAACACTATTGGTTAATGTTACCCTTATTCCATTTGTTGCACTGAATTTCAAGAGTGTAATTTGTAAATCAAGTTTGCTCATGCTTGTAATCAGACGTTATTTGGATTGTAATGCTTATGTAATTAAATTACCTGGATGTATTTCTGGTAATGATTCCATAAGCATGGACAATATGTTGTTGATGTTTCGCACTACAGAATTAATGCTAAGAACAAGCAAAGCTTCTTGCAAAGAAAAGGAGTAACAGAAGCACCTTACTGGGAGAGCATGTTGCATGATTTCTGTGCTCTTGGAGCTGACAGACAGTAGGTCATCCTAAACTTGACTGCAAATTGCTCTTTGGTGTAATAAGCACATCAACATACTGCTATCAATGCTATCAACACAATGGCTATTTTTAACCTATAAATAGACTGTAATTTAAGTTTTCCTACAAAGTGAATTTATATTTAATTGCTGCCTAATACCTAAATACTTAGAATTTTTAGGAGGGTAAGGGAAGGGAGGGTGGGCATGCCAGTATATTTGTGGGAGGGGCTGTTGCATATATGGGTCTTTGTACTTCCCGTTCAGTTTGACTGTTAATCCAAAACTCACAGCTCTGGCTGTGGTGAATCTGCAACCTGACATTTATGTATTTTTATTGTGATTCAGGTCTTCTGTGGCTCAGAGCTTCAGAATTTGACAGAAAAGGTCATCTTTCCATTCTCAAGTGTGAATGCTCTGTACCTCTGATATGGAAAATGACCAAGCAATGAATTTTATTCTGCTGAGTTTTTAATATTAATGCGTAGAGTATTATCTAAAGCTCATTAACCAGTAGTGTGTCCTTTGGAAACAAGTAGAAAGGATGAAGACTCTTCTGGTGCGTATTGTCCAAACTCTGCAGAGACTTTATTCCAGAGACTGTCACCTATCCAGGAATTAGTTTGCCATAAACTGGCTTGATTTTCAGAGTATAGGTGTAGTTTTGACTTCTGAATTGGTAAATAGGTGTTGGGCATTGGGGATATTCACTAACATCTTCCAGCGTGTTGTTGCTGTTGCTATATGTTTTGAACTTCATTTTAAGTGTACACAAATGCATCACCATGAAAGGAAAGCTTAAGAAATACAGATGGCTGCAAGTTGTCTTACATGAATGAAGCCAGTGAAGCTGAATGAAACTAACTTCTTTGTTAAGCCTGTTGAATAAATAAGAAATAATGAAAACAATTTTTCCATTCACTAGCTTTGTGCAATATTATCATTAGACTCAGACACTACTAGCACATTGTGCTTGGCTTTAAGAAAGTTCTTTAACTCCATTGTATTCAAAAGGACGTATTAAATGCATATTTTATTGTAAACAACTCTGCAAATTTACTATGCCTGAAAATGCTCAAAGTTATAAAGTATTAAGCACAAGTATGTTAAAAAAAAAAGGTTAAGAACTAAACAAACATTTCTAGCCATACCTAGAAATTAAAAAAAATTTAATTGTCTGCTTCTTGGTCTTTTTTCTTTAGTGCAGCTTTTCTGCAATGCAAGTTTATTGCTGTGTATTGCATTGGGTTTTATTATCATGAATCAGAAATTTAAACCTGTACTTAAAGTACTGCATTCACCTTATTGTACATGCGATGTAACATCATACTCACAGTTTTGGTGCTTTAAAATTATTCCTCTTTTCTTTATTAAAGGATATTTATTTGACCACTGCCTCTGTTTTAACTTTGATTATGTACTAGCATTAAATTTTTTTTTTTTGTACAGGCTGGTTCCCAGAAAAAAATTCAGATCTAATTAATTTCAGTTCCCATTGTTACTCTTACAACTCTGCAAATTTCCTGTCGTGGTTTAATGGTAGGTAGTTGCATCTAAGCTGTGTTGCAGCATGGAATACTTGTATTTAGGTAACATCTTTGTAAATGAAGCCGCATGAACAATTAAGGTATTATAGAAGAACCTTGCTCTTAAATAGTGCATGGTAGTTGTGCTTATTTACAAATCACACCCACTTTTCATCTTTTAATCCAAAGACAGAAACACTATGAAAAAGGGTGGCAGTTTAAATACAGAAATGTTAAGAGCTTAGCACCCTTATTACACTTACCATGTCCCTAGCTGGAGTTCCTAGGTGTCTGTGTGTAAGTTTTCCCTTTTAGTCCTCTAGCCATTTTGTGTTGTTATTTATGTAGATATAAACCTTGCGAAAGAGGTGTGTTTATATTGTATCTCTTTTCCCTTCTTGTGTTTTTGGTGCAGTGCAGGTAGATTCTATTTCTAGCTGGTTCCTTAACATGAGGAAACCAAAAAGTGGTGTATTTCAGGAACATGAACTATTTAGTGCCATTACAATCCTGAGAAAACAAGAAAAAGGATATTTCTAAGAGCAGCATGAAACAAAGTTTGTGTTTGCAGTGCAAATCAACATTGCCACATGTCTTACACAAAATTCAAGGCCTGTCTGGCTTTGGTTTCCTAGTGTTTTTTGTGCCCGGAAATAATGACTGTTAATTTTGGGTTATGGCAGAACGTGTAGAACAAGTAGGAAATATGTTTTGAAATAAGCAGTTCTTTGATTGTTGCTGACTTAAGAGAGTTGCATTTGTGTCTGAGGTCTGTTCCTAAAGCTCTGGCAGTGGGTGACCTTGAGGTGGATGCCTGCACAGGTTCTGCTCTGCAGGACAGACCGATGCACGATCAGCTGATTCTGCTTTGGCTTTGGCTTCAGTAGATAAGTAGATGCTTTTTTATAACTCTCTACAGTATCCATACAGGTTGGAAGTGTATGGATCAGGATTGCAGATGAGAGCATATATCCATAGGCAGACTTGAAAGGCAGTGGTATGCCATGCAGAATAAGGCCTCTTGTTTGTACGATACAGAAGATGAAAGATATGTAGAACCATCACTTATTTTTTTTTCCTGTTTGTTACATGTCAGATGTAAATCAAAGGTACATTGTAAATAAATATTCACTGGGCCACAGTGCCTCTGAAATAAAACACCTCTTTCTCAGGAGAATTACTGATACATGCAGGGTTTGTTTCTGTTACACCACGTCATACTCAACAAGAGGCAGTAGGTACAAGGGAAAGAAGCGAAAATGGGAGGTGTGTTTGGCAGATGTTGTTTTCCAAAACCTATGAACTGTTCCTTTTCTCGGTAGTTCTTATTGCTGCTTCCCATCATAGGGAGAAGCCCATTTTATCAGCTTCATTCTTCCTGCCATAGGAGGGAGCTTACAGGAATCCTGGACTGCCACAGTGTCTCTTGACTCTTGGGATCAGCAAGCAATCAGTGTGTCACTGCCACCACCACAGCCAGAGTTTTATGCTCACCTCACAGATCACTGTTTAAGTCTACTATTACGGAGTTGTGCCACTGTGTTTTTCCCTTGTGTAAAGGCACGTTATGATGTCCGTAAAAATGGATAAAATGGTGTCTTTAAACCTTAGATGTACCGTGTCAGCCATTTAACTGTTACAGGCATCACTTTGCTTACGCGAACTGCCCTTCAGCAGAAAACCATCCCAGAGGTGTTCCAGCAAGCTACAGCATCATCGCCATATAACCTACCTTGCTCACAGAAATGCTGCAAGTTCCTGTCCAACTCTCCAGCCTGCAGAATTGATCCCACGGAGATGCCTTTCTGCCCTTTCCCCCTTCACACTAAGATTCTCAGTCTCTTATTACTTTCTCTAAACTTTATGCAAATCTTCACCACAGTCATGCTCACTGTCGAGATTTTCATCAGTTCAAGGACAGCACCTCTCCCTTGAAATGCTGCCTCCACAGGAGGGGGTGGTTGATAAAAACAGGCAGAGATTTCTCTCTGTGCTCTTAAAGCTGCTGCCTGTCTGTGTTGCTGCTGGGGTTCACTCATCATTAATCAACCAAAACTCTGGGAAAAAAAGAACCTAAACCAAAACAAAAGTAATATTCACATTCCCACTGTATCTGCTGTCGTACCCCTTTATTCCTACTGTAGTTGTGTGCTGTCTGTGTGATGGTTGTTGGAGATACTTGTGCCACAGGCAAATCATCTGTATTGCTTTCTTGTCATTCTTTCCTCACCACAGAATGCAGCAGACTTCTTGACTTCTCTGAGATGTCTCACTACACCCCATATTGCTTACACAAGACGAAGCAGATTCACAGTCTTTCAAACAGAAGTCGCTGTTTACTTCTTTCTTTCATCTTAACAACTTTTCTAGTTAGCATCATATTCCCTCTTACATTACTGTTTAAAAGTCACAGAAATAAGGAAGATTGAAGAATCATGCAGTTCATACAAAGCACTTAAATATTAACTATACTTTTTCTTCCTCAGTACTTTATTTTAATTGCAATCAATTTCAGTAAGACTGTAACTGAGTTCTTAGGATACAAAATCATCAGTGCATGCTCAAACTGCCATGCATGTTAAAAGCACAATTTAAACACCGTAACAGACGTTTATGAATCAACTTCTTTTGAAGCATCATAAGGGGATGGCCTTTTTCCCCCACACATGCACTTCCTGTGAATAAAACGACTGTGGATAGAGTCCTGTGAAAACAATTTGACAGAGAAACCACTGCACACCGCTCTTGGTTTCTAATGACATGTTAAAAAAAAAGTCTTGAATTGGCATAAAATAAAATTGATAGTGTTAAAAAAAAAAATCACACATCCTATACTTCTGTTGATAGCTTACATATATCTTTGTCATTCCTGTAGTCGTTTCCTAAAGATTTCTGCTGCTGAAAAGGCTTCTCTGAATAGCAAAGTAAGTTGAAACATAAGGCTATTACTTCTCCTCCTGCCCAGCACCACTGTATCAGCAAATTTATTTCCCCCACTTCACCAGAGTGTTTTTTGTGTCCCCTGATGCACCCATACCTTGCTCTGTCACTCAGCTCTAAGTCAGACTGTGCTCAGTGGGTCAGGCTGTTGGCTTTTGCGAGGTCTGGCCATTTATGGACTATTCCACCAGGGCCTGTGGCCAGCAGACAGGGTCAAAAAAACCTGAGTGATACTTGGAAGGTGCCTACTCTCATTAAGCCATTCTGGGAAAAGATTGGAGGAGTGCAGAAATCGTCCTCAGTCAAAGCTTGCATTAGTTAGAGCAAATCTCTCTGTTCAGGAGATCAAGTTTGTCACTCTTAAAAAAAATTAAAAATGAAAGGTGTCTACTTGGGCTGTGTTTTCAGGGAGAACATGAGCCACATGTTGCCTACCAGGGCATGCTTTGCTTAGTTTTCTGTACAAAACAACATGTATTATATTTAAATACTCAAAAGCAGTTACATTTCCAAATCAATGCTATGTCCCATTTTGCAGAAAACCCCAACCCTTCAAGTATTCAGCTTTTAATCTCTATTTGCAGTAAGAAACTTTGAACAGAAACTCTGTGTCCCAGACAGCATTTGCTGAGGCTGCACTGTAAGCCGTCTGGGATGAACCTGCGTTCTGCTCCCAGCCATCAGCTGCCTGAGATAACTAAGACTCCCTGCCTTTTGAGGCCCAGATGCATGAATTTGCTGCAGTCCTTGGTGGATGCTCAAGGTTGCAGGGATGCTTCTGAATAAGGAAGTGCTTGGTACTGTTAGTAGTACCAGCTTGGCTAAGTGACTGAATGCATCTGCTCCCTTCCCAGTGGAAGGAGCGTAGCTGTTCCCCAAGAGGACACTACGATGTCTTCTGTTAACCCATCAACATGTCATTGCAATAGCAAGCTGTGAAGTTTCAGTAAGAAAAACCCCTTGCCCTGAAATTGGAATTTCTTCACTTAAATCTAAGTCCAAGATTTAAGGCTGATGAAGGCCTGATCCCTTGACATCCCACTGTCACCAGCTAACAATTTTCCAAGTAGCTGCATGCCAGCATTTATGCCACCTAAGACCCAGCACTGTGCTTCTGGGGGCCTCTAGTAGTGACCCCTCTTCTGGTGCAGCCCCTCAAAAGAGAGACTTGAAATGTTATGGCAAATTCCACAGCCACTTAGTAGCTATTGCTGAGCTGTAAAACCAGCTTCAAAGGCTGGTGAATCTGTTCTTATCCTGTAAGTGAGCCATCCTCATTGCCAGGTTTAGAGAGGTGGTTCTGTGTTTGGACACACCAGCAGTTCCTGGTGCAGTTGCTTGCTCAGTCACAGAGCTGACCAGTGCTGTGCTCTGTGAGGCTTTATTCCCTTCTGCACTTTAGATACCTATGTCCTTGTCACAGCTTCAACACTACAATTTGGCCCAAGTGTCAAAATTCCCTTAAATCGCTCTGAAACAACAGCACTGTTTGCCACCTGCCCAACCTGCCAGTCCAGACTAAGTCCCGTAGCTGGATTTCCCAGCCTGACTCAGGCACACTGCAGCAGTTGCACAGAGCTGCTCTCATCTTTGTACTGGTTCTCTCATGGATGTTTCCAATGTAGGTATAATTCCTTTGCAAAAGACCTGTCACCTATCTTAGCTGATAACAGAAATCCTCTAGCTTGATGGGAACTTTTGCTGCCAATCCTAACACATTTTTGCATTTTGACTTGAGGAGTTACATGTGCCTTATAGGTATTTTCTATTTGTGCAATACAGTCATCATCATCGATGAAGAGCACAAACACTCATGCCTTCTGAAAATACTTGCATTGCTATCTTTTAGACAGCTCTGATTCAAACTGCTTCCTCGTGGCACGCCTCAGTAATGCTTGTTTAGAAGATCCCCAATGCTTCCTCACTGAGGCAGAGATGTTCATGCACGAAAGTCAGCACCTCATTCCCACAGGTATTATGTGGGTGGGTATGGGGGTTTTTTGGGTTGCCTGCCAGGTGAGCTTGACACTGAATATTTATGTTTCTCATTCCATAAGCAGTTTAGGACTTATATTGACTATAAACATACTTGGTTGTTCCATGTTATGCAAGAGAAAAGAACACAGAAAAAAAGGAAAAATACAAGAAATAGAGGATAATGAAAGTTTTGACTCGTAGGTTCAAATGGTAACAATAACCACCTCAAATAAAGCTTCCATAGTTTCTTTTCAAAGTGGTGGGAGAAAGCAGCTTATATCAAATCAACACATTACTCTGCTTATTTAAGATATGCAGAATGAAATTTCCCCTTTTCTCCCCCTGCAAGCAAAGCTCTGAATGTGCAAAATGCTCTGGAGCAAAAGGGCTCCAGACTAGTAATGACAAGGCTACAGTTTTGAAGCAGCAGCTTCTGAACAAAGGACAGCAAGCCCTCCTGGGTTGCTTCTGGGACAGACGACAAGTGCAGCTGGCAGGGTGTAGCAGTGAGGCTGTGCAGCAGGGACTAGATGCCAGATGCTCACACAAAATACTACTCGAGTCACTCAGCTGCAAACTTCTACCCTGGCTCCTCTCACTAAGTGAAAAGTCGAAGAGAGCTGTGCCTTACACTGACAGATTTCTGGTTCCCATTGCTGTGGACTCCTGAGAAACAAAACTGCTGGAATTATAAAAATAACCATATATTCAGATGTGGAGAAAGTAGATTTCATTTTTAACTTTCCATCCACAGGTAAGGGCTATGATGTTTCTCCTGCAGGAAAGTACAAGGTCATTTTGCTTCACATTTCTTTTGTTTTATTTAGAGACAATTCCACTGATCATTTAACAAAATACAAGCCACACTCCGATAATTTCAAAGGTCTTGTTCCCTCTCTGTAAGTATCTGCATGACCATATTTACTTCAACAGGAGCAAATCCATACACACAGATTATATTTACACATACCTTGTCAGTGTAGCTCTTCCTCTCCCCTTAGCACCTGGATGCATGGTATTGTTTGTGAAGGTCCTTAGTTCTGCCTCCTTCTTGATCTACTGGGAAAAAATCCTTCTTCTTCAAGAATTACCACAGTCACAGAAATGCAAGTTCTCCTCCAAGAAAATGTCTATGTTGCTATTCTCAATCTAATGGAAGCAAAAGGAGCTGACACACTGCTGGATCCATGCAGTGAGATGAGGCTGGGATGAGAGCAGATGAGAATCCCCAAAGCAGGGAACAAAGTTGGAAACTACCTCCAAGTTAAAAGAAAGAAAAAACCCCAAACCCACGTCAAAATTTCTTTACACACACATCACAGGTGGTAGAAACTGATGGCAGGAGAGAACAGGGACCACCAATGGCTAATAATGGTACCAAACCTCTATAGAGTTGTGAAGGTAAAAGACTGAAAGGACATGGGGTTTGCAGACTGTCAGGACTTCAGCTGTGTCCATGAAACACACCCCCAGTGCTGCCCTTGAGAAGCCTATAGCAATCGAGAATGGAGTTTTGGGGCAAGCCAGGTGTGCTCAATGTCAGCATGATGTGAGCCCCTAAGGAAAATGAGACCCTTTCAGATGGTTTGTCATTCCCTATAGAAACCATTCTCGCCTATTTTACAGCTGCACAAGGGTTCTACACGAGGGAATCTTTTTGAAATCTGTGTTTCTCCCACCCACCCCGAATTTAAAACACCTTTGATAGTTACTCTCCTTCCAATACCTTTATCTGAAAATGATAAGGATTGCCAGATACATTGTTGCATCTGAGCTCTGCTTATGCAAGACCCAGCAATGAGGGAGAAAGCAGGTATATCGTGTTTCTTTGGTCCTAGGATGAGCTACCAGCAGTGCAGAAGCAGTACTGGCCACTACAGGTCCCTGAGAGGTTGTGGCGGGCAAGCTATGAGACCGTGCATGGTGTGAAAACCCATTTCTGTTGATAGCATCTGGGGGTATTGTGACATTTAGATTCACACCTGCTTTCTGGCTAGGCATGGCCAGAAGACTGGACATGAGCTGAACTGACTGGGATCTAACACAAAACTCTGCTCATTATTCCAAAACGTTTAACATAATGGGGAAAATTCATCCAACTTGTCGGAAGCAAGTGGAATAAAACGAGGAACTAAGGCTGCTAAGCAAAACCAGAGATTTCAAATAATGTGTGTTATTCATGATGTGGTCTCTGCTTAGCACTGTTCAGAGGTAGTGCACAAATGCAGCATTACTAAGAAAATGTAAACAAGATAATTTGAACATTGCTTAGCAGAGTCAGGTCCGTTTTCTGAAAAAGAATCCCCAATGTATAGGTGTGCACTTAACCAGCATGTCCAGTTACTGAGACTGAACTATGCATATTAGGATGGAGTCTCTTGATGGTATTTTTTAATTGTCTTCTGAGACCCAGAACTAATCTCTAACTAGATCTATCTTTGGCCTCAAGATTTTTGCAATTAACCAAGTTAAGTGCTTTTACTGATATCCACAGCTCTGCAGAGAATCAAGGTCTGCAACGGTTTTCCATTCCTCTCTATATGCGGTATTTCTGAAAAATGGCTTTGATTTTGACTTTCGAATGCAGTGTTCACAGAGTGCTGTTCAGCAGCCACTTCAGTACAGAATATATAAAATGATAGAATGAAATGAGGTTTAGCCTCTTACTGAAGGCAAACCTGAAGTTAATCCCCAACTGGTAGAAAAATGAGTAGAAACCAGAAACCTTTCACAACTGACAACTGAAAAGACACATCCCAAAATATTCATTTTGAATTGATGCATTGTTCATTCTAGGGGTTTTTTTTAAAGGAATTCTCCTGGGAATGCCAGGAGGGGATATGCCCAGAAGGGATAGCGTTAAATGATACTTATTTGTGTAACAACTGGTTTAGCCCTTTATTTATTTATTTATTTATATTTTACCTGAAAATGTATTTTCTTAGAGACCTTATAACAGCATTTCCGCATTATCAGTTCATTTTGTTCTCCTCTCTCCTGGATATATTGGCCAGGAAAAGGAACTCCCGGTCTATAACGGACAGTTTCATTCACATGTTTTACTTTGTCCACATAGAAAAATGCAATTTCTGGATCATTGAGGCATATGGATTATGAACAATACACTCCAAAAACTATCTATCCAGACGGGGATATACTTACAAAAATCTTTTATGTCAAAGTCAGGATTTCACAACATAACACGCTAATGCAAAATCCAGTAGCACCTGAAAGATTAAGGTAGCTGCTGCTATCACTTGCACATACTTGAAAAAGATTTAAGGAAAAAAAAAAGAGTAGTACATTCTCCAGAGAATAGCAAGTGTACTTCAAAATAAAAAACTGTGGGTTTGATTTTTTTTTCTCTCTCTCTCTTTTTTTTTTTTTCTATTTCTGTATTTCTGTGAGGCTTATGGTAATTCTTTTGTTGTTTTTTTGTTTTGTTTTTTTCAAGACTGTAGTTGCCATGTAACATATTATACACAAAGTGACTGCTCTCCCCTCCAGTGCAAGTTCACGGTCATGTTTTCAGGCTATAGTACTGAACACTGTTTTCTTGTATACATATTCCCATAGTTTCAATAAAGATAGATACAATGTACAGTACTTGTCTCTGGGACAGTAATGTTTCAAATGGGAAAACCTTTACCTTAAAAGAGAAGTGAAGAGGCTACAGTAGGTATAGCCACCTAAGTACAAACTTTAGATCACAATTTCTAAACACTTGCCTACTGTACATAAGCATTAAAAATAGTCTTAGACATAGGATTTTATTTATATGTGCACTTATGTCCACCTCATCCCATATTTATGTTTGGCAAGTATTTGGGAATTCAAAGGTGCAGCCCTCAGTATTTGTATTATTAAAAAAAAAAGGAAATGAAGCTTATCTATTCTATGAGAAAAAGAAATTCTCAAATATCAATTTCCAATTTTAAATTTAATTTCAATAGGAAAATATTAAAAATGTGCACATCTAAATTTTTTCCATGTTCTGTATATACATATGTGTGTGTACTTATACATAGAAATGCTCATGTACCACACATATTCACAAAATTTAAGTGGAAATATTTCTGTCCACTATTTTTCCCACACATATGACATCATATCTTTAAAAATGTCAATAATAGTATCATTAAAAATAATATTACATTTATACCATCATTAACTTTAAGTTTTTTTATTCTTTCTTCATCCTTATTATGTCCACTGAGCATTAACAGGCCAAATTCTCCTTGCACTTCCACGGATGTTATGCCAACGGAATGTTGCTGACATCACATCAAGGACACATCTGGTTTACAGCAGCACAAGTGACAGGAGAATCAGGCCCAAATATCCCCAGGAAAATTAAAAACTGGCTGTATCTGCTCATATGGACCTGATGAAGATATACACACCACTGTCTAAAATCCCCTGAATGATAAACATGTAGCTCACCACAAAGTTTTCAACCAGTAGCACAATGAAACAAGCTCCCCCCACCCCTTAATAAATGTGAGAAAATACCCTAAAAAATATGGAGAAAGCGTAAACATTGTGTATATTACATACCATATAATACATGACAGTTTAGCATTTAACCTAAGCCACTTCCCTGACTAGTCAGGGGAGACCTGATAAATCACCAGTTAAGGGAAAATAAAAAGGTATTTTAGAAATAAAGCATGTGTTTCCAATGTAAATGACAACCCGTGTGTATTATATGGTATATACACACAGTACATACATGAAAACAAACTTATCTTTTCTAGTTTTGAGTATCAGTCTCTAAGTGAAGAAAACTGTGTTGTACAAATTTAATAAGCAGCTAGATTTCATGTTCAACATTCAAATTAATTTGGGGAGCAAACAAAGGTTCGTGCATCTTTCAACTCTGAGGTCTGACACTCATTCATACATTTTAAAAAAGCCCTCTTCAGCATTACAAGCAATTTATGGCAAGAATGCACTGTGATGCAAGACACATGACAATTGGCTTACCTTTCAAAGACGTGGGTTTTTTTAAATAAATCTATCATATAAAGAAATGTGTGTTTGCCAAAAGTCTGTTAAAATTACTTCAAAACAACTTTAAAACCTGCTCACTGAGGATAATTGAATTCAATTTCCTGTTTTTAAACACTTAGTTAACAGTTCAGAATATTGCCTGGTGTAGTTTCGATAAAGATGTGATATGAAGACCCATAAAAGAGTAAACATGTCTTCAGTTCAATTTGCTATGACAACAAAACTTCAAGAAACAGCCTTTTTGGCTAGACACGCTCGGTGTACGAACAATCTCTTGCAGTAGCTCTATGCCCTTAATGCAATCTGTAACAAAACAGTGCTCCCCCTAAGCCATTATTCACAGAACCTCTATTTCATGTGACATTCTGAAAAAGTCTCCTGCAGAACAGGTTAACAGCAAATTGAACATTCAATGTAAGTATCAAGGCCAGAAAACAAACAACTGGCCATTCCTTGTTATCTGTGCAGGTTAAATTTAAAATTTTAAATTTACATTTAAAATTCTCAGGGGGGGTTGGGCTTTTTTTTTTCTTGTGGGACTCACCTTCCATCACTGGTTGGCTTCAAAATTTAGTTACGTGGAAGATACTGTCTCACGGTAATTACATGGAATTCATATGAAAAACTAAACCTTACATTGGACAATATTGTAGAACACCAGAGTAAGCTCCATAAAGAAATACGGTATCTTCCAGTACATATGTATAGCTATAAAAAAATCAAAAAACCAACCAGTCAACCAACCCCAAAAAAACAAAAAGGAAGAAGTTTATACAAGCAGTTGTAGTAAATTTGTTTCAATTAAAGATGCAACTCTCTCTCATTCCTGGCAAGAATAAATTGGTTCTGGCACTGCTTCTCCACAGTGCAACATATCCTGAGAAATTATTAAGAACAACAAAATACAGGGCTGTCATCACTGAGTTCTTGCACAAAACACAGCATTTAAATATCTTAAATAAAACAGCCAATAACCTATATTGTATCTGTCACAAAATGGGGTGTGTCCTGGGACAGTGCTAAGTCTTCCATCACTGATAATTAGAAAAGGATTGCATTCAATTATTGTTAACATCTTTCAAGTTATTTGTGGCCAATAATATAAAAGGAGGTAATTTGTAATTCAAGTTTTTTTTGTTTGTTATCTTTTTCTTCAACTGGCTACAAGCTGAGTTCTAAATTTTACATTGAATTACAAATCAAATTTAAAACAATCCCTCTCAGAGGAGCATTTTTTAATTTTGTGCAACTTTGATGCAGAGCCCAACACAGTCCTATGAAGAGAGACAGTGCATCTTTAAGCTGATTGGCACTGAAATCCCATTTTCTTTAACTGCACTCTATTAGCTTGGCCAAGTTATCTCGTAATTCTGTTAGTTCAAATATTTTTCCATCAAGAATTTCTAAAAGTGTCTTCAAGTTATTGCGAAAAGCTTCTTGCTCATTCTGACTTTTCTCCAGACGTTGCTCTAGATCAGACAGCTGGCCTTCCAGGTCTTTGTTTCGAATTTCTACTTCCTTCAGAGAAAATACATAACATGTTAATGTGTTGTCTGCAAACAGAAAGCAGTCTAACGTCCTGTTGGTACTCATGTGCTGTTTTTGTCAACTTCTTTTTAAAATATGTGACCCTTTAGAGTTTTCTCTAGGCAAAACCAGAACCTGAATTGTTACTACCATTGCATATGTACTGCCACTTCCCCTATCTTTCCATAATTATCTGAAGGACGGAAACTTTCGGAGAGGGACAAACTTCAGTCAGTGAACAGATGATACACTTACTCAGGTATGTTATTGCTTTCATCATTCAGAAATGTATTGCCTAAAGAAAACATCTTCTCAGAGTTTGCTTATGTTCAAGTATGCCCTTATTTAGACTGCATGAATTGCTCAAGGACACAATTCTCCATCAAAAGTTCTCATGCAAAAACCCATCCAGAGCACTGCTTTGAGACAGAGGAGCACCACTTTATTCCTGTCCCACATTACAGGCTTTGCACTGTAAAATTTAAGAGGGGGACATAACTGACCAAGCTGGATGTCAAGGTGACTTTAACATATGCAAACCAGGAGGTGCAAGCTGCACATCGTGCCTCGCTGCACAGCACCCACCTGTGGGAGTGGGGACAATGGGAGAGCCACCACTGCTGTATGGACATGCCATTCCCACGCAGTAGCAGAAGATGAACAGGCAGCATGCTGGACACAGCCCAGCGGATCTGACCCCAAGCAGGCTCAGTTCTCACTCACAAGGAGAAACCCTTGGCATCAGCCCCTGGGACTCCTCGCAGCTCCAGCTTGCACCTGATGGGGGACGGTGCCAATTGCTTTGCCCTGTGCAAGCCAGGGGCCCTCTCTTCAATCAAATCACAAATGGGACAGACACTTGGGTCTGGAATAGCATATTGTTCTTTGTTCCATTCATTGCACACTTCATTTAGCATAAATTCATGCTAAATTTTGTGATTCCAGTTACAAAAATCACTTTCAAAGGCAGCACAGGGACAGCGTGTTTTGTACACCATACATCCTGTACAGCAATCTCTGGAAAAGTGCATAGTGAATTCATATTTATGTATGGTAACATGTTTTTCAACACTTCCTTCCTTAACAGTGGCTTTAACAGGCCTGCTCTGAGATTTTACAACAAATAATTTTACAAATAGGAAGGGAGATTTAGCAGCAGCCAATCATCCCAGCATGAGCAGCTCCTCTTTCAGCCCTCCAACTCTCTCACTGGTTTTGGTGTGATTCTTCTGTCACCCTCAAAGCTAAGAATTGTTTACATTGAAGAGATCTCAGCTAACCATAGAAAACCATCTGACCTACAGAGAAGATATATTTGGTCATTCAAGAGTAACAGGTATGTAATTGCAGCCCTGTGTCAAAATCCATGGCCTGAGAAAGGTATCCACTTGTGAGGGGTCTGATGGCAGCATCAGTCGGGCGCTGCATCCCTGGCCAGAGGAGGAATGGGGTGATGCGGCCAGTGCTCAGTTTCAGCTCTCAGCCTCTGCAGTGGGGGGCAGCTCTGGGCCTCCCAGCAGTGGTGCACGTGGAGAAGACAGAACATCAGCACATTCACTGCCCCATAGTTGTGGATGCTTGTGGAGCCAAGGGTTGCATATCAGCCTAATGGAATGCCTCCCCCACTTCCTGTTTGCAAATGTGCAAGCAAAAACTATGGATTTTGGGCACTGGTATTGAGCAGCACACTCGAGAGCAGGAATTACCCCTTGCTGCCAGGATCAAGAGAATAATTAATTTGTTTAGCACTGAATAATTTAGTTGCCAAAGCACTAAAAGAAACTAACTGAATACAGCACTTGTAGAAATTATATAAATAAAACACATACGTGCTTATGTAGTGAATAGCTACGCCACTGCTGCTACAAATTATGAAGACAACTGGTTATAACCCAGTCATACCATGCAAAGGCTCTCCTTCATTGAGTCTACTCCTGTCTTCCAAGCCAAGTACTTACAAGTATTACCTCGTGTAGCAACTGCTCAGGTTCGAGACCCTTTGAGGGCCAAATGATTACAGTATAGGACATAAAAATGAAATCCAAGGTCCTCTCAGCTTTGCCAGAATGACAGTCACCAAATTTGTGTGCTCTAGGAAGATTCCTTGCCATTGCTCTTAGCCCAGAGATAATTAATTTCTGTAAGCAGGCAAGCCAGTGATGAAATGGACCACTTCGGAACAAATCTACAGATGCTTCTATGGCGTTATATTGTGGTATCTCGGCCTGAATAGAGCATTCTATTGGCCTGTATCTAGCACTGAAGAACACCTTTCAGGTTCTTCTCAGACATCCTTAATGAAATATGCCAGGAGCTGTTGCTTTCAATTTCTCAAAAACGCTTCTTCTTAAATTTACCCATTTGACCTTTCAGCATATTTACCCTAAATTAGTATTTCTGCAATGTTATTGCATTGTAAGTTAATGTCTAGCTCATGTGAAGTTTCCTATTTCAAATCAGTCAACCTCAAAACTTGCTTCTTGATTGGAAGAGGTGGAGAGGTCCACTTAATGTAATCTATTTCCCTAGCTGTGCCATTTCCCATTACTGGCAGTTGATCTCATCCAGCAATAAATTGACCCTTTGATAGGTTCAGGCCCTTTGCAGAATGTATTTTGCACTTCCTTTTTTCACCTTTGGTTTTTTCAAGCTCTTCTTTCAACAGACGCAATAATTTCTCATATAGTTTTCTCTTACAGAATAAATAAATTATTATTAATTATATTTGTTGTTTGCACTGTAATAATCTTTCACAGAATTCAGTGCAAGGATTGGAATAAAATATTCAAACCATACACAACAGCTATATTTAGGAATCAGCCATATTAATAAAGATATCCTGATATCTCCTACTGTGGGAGTCACACTGATCATGACTCATTGATATGACTTCTCTGTGTTACTAATGAAATTATTAAAAAGGACCCTGATCCTTAACCTTCACAGTGATAACATAGTTATTCACTAGAGTTTGCCAATGATCGGTATCTAATTAATTTTTGATACGCGTGTATCAGAAATGCAATACACCTTGAAATTCTAATTTCTTTGCACAGCATTTTTCATAGAGGGTTTTTACCAAAATATTTTAAAGTTACATAATCCACTTGCAAAGCACAGGAAGGAAAAATAAAGCACAAGAACAAAGAGTGAGAGAAACAGACACAAGCCCTGTAGAGAATCACTCTGAAAATAAATGACGAGTCAGGTAACTGAACAGATATGAGACAGTGTGAAGCTATAGTAGGCAGATGTGACTGATGCAGGGTGAAGTGGCTCAGAGAAGGCCAGTATAATCAAAGCAGGACAATTACAGCAAAGCACAGACTCAAGATCTGTTTCCTGGCTAGCATCAGGGCAGTAATTAAGTTTAATAAAGGCACCTTTTAACTCAGATCCTAAGTGATCCTTATATTTACTTGAATAGAACCATATAGGACCATTTCCAGAGACTGACCACTTACAATGTGACATATGGACATATATACAAAATATATCCATTTGGTGATTAAAATGGATTAGGTTGGAAGGGACCTTAAAACTCTATTTTCAACCCATTGTCATAGGCAGGAACCCTTTCCACTAGATCAGGTTGCTCGAAGCCCCATCCAACCTAGCCTTGGACATTTCCAGGGACGGGGCATCCATAGCTTTTTCAGGTAACCTGAAGCAGTGCCTCACCACCCTCACAGTAAAGAATTTCATCCTAGCATCTAATCTGAAGCTACACCTTTTCCTATCACTGCAGTTCCTGGTGAAGGGTCCCTCTCTGGCTTCCCTGTAGGCCACCTTCAGATACTGGAAGGCTGTTGTGAGGTCTTCATGCAACCTTCTCTTCTCCAGACTGAACAGCCCCAACTTTGTCAGCCTGTCCTCATAGGGGATGTGCTCCAATCCTCTTATCAACTTCATGGCCTCCTCTGGACTCGCTTCAACAGGTCCATGTCCTTCCTGTGCTGGGACCCCCGAGCTGGATGCAGCACTGCAGGTGGGGTCTCAGCAGAGCAGAGCAGAGAGGCAGAATCCCCTCCCTGGCCCTGCTGCCCACACTGCTTTGGATGCAGCCCAGGACACGTTTGGCTCTCTGGGCTGTGAGTGCCCATGGCTAGTTAGTGTTGAATTTTTCATCTACCATCACCTCCAGGTCCTTCTCTTCAGGGCTGATCTCAATCACTTACACATAAATATACCAAAATGGAACTACTGACTTCATAAGGTAGAATTTTAGTAAAACCTGAGCATTTTCTAATCTTTCATCTCTTACTAGTCTCATAATTTTGCTTGCTAAGGACAGCAGATTCCTGGCTCACTATTACTTTTCATATGATCTTACAATGAAATTACTGCATTTGCTACTGCTAGAACAATTTTCAACTCTCATTATAATGTCTCTTTTTAGTCTCTCACATAAATGCTTTTTCAGATGAAAACTTGTATTTTTAGCCTAAAGCCATCAAAAATTTTTGGAACAGTCAAGGTCAGGTGTACTCAAAACACGCTTTAAACACTGTTCAAAGTAATAACATACTTTGTACAAACAAATTGACGTAAGAATGGGGAAAAATGAATAAACTCATTTTGATCTTTAGTAGTTTATTCTGCAGGTTAAAATTTGATTCATGGGAGCTCCAATTCATGTCATGCATTTCAAAGAATACCTGCTTAATGATTTTTAAGCTGTGGCTGTGATCTGATGGGGCTTGCTTTCAGCATGCTAAGCCACAGAACAGAGAGAGTCCCTTTTCAGCACTTCAGGGTTGGAGCTATTTAATGCCTGAGTTTCCAGTTCTTTCACAATTCTGAAGTCGGAACCGAGAGTTTCATCCACCTAAACTTTTTGTCAGCCTCATTGCAGAGGCAAGTGTGGCAAGGAATGTAGCTATATGCTGGCTGGTCAGTGCAGCAACAGACAGGCAAGAGGTCAGGTGGAGCAAGGTAGGATATAATGAGAGCACACCAATTTCAGCAGCCTCAGGTATCTGGCATTACACACAGTAAGAAAAAACTCCTAAAAAACACTAAAAGCACAATGCTTCTAAATAATTCCAAGAAAATGCAGAAAGTGTGTTTTTAAAGCCTGTACCACACAAGAGCACTTCAACTCTTACTTTCTCAGGGCATTTTTAAAAGCAGAACACAAACCCCTCCCAGCCTGATGATACATAGACAGACAGTCTCAGTGGCATGCAAAAACTATGAGAAGACACTGCTGTGAAAATTAGAGCAGAACTGTCCAGGACATGTACCAGTGAAGGAAGTCCGCTAACCTGTGAATACTCTGTGGACTTGTAAAAGAAATGTGGATCTGTTTCCTCAGATAAAAATAGCAATTTACAGCAGGTAGAAATTTTGATACAAATTCCTAGGGGTCATCCCAACCTAGCACTTTCAGGGCAGTCTAACTTACATATTCATCTGGCACCTTCAGTGAATATAACACAAGTTGCATATGTGAACTGCTCACTTGATGATAATTTTTCCGTTTTCTCTAAATTAAGATGATGCACTATAGCTCACCTGTAACTTCTGGGTCAGAGAATCCCTCTGTGCCTGGAGCTCTCTGGCATTTTCAATTTCTTGTTTCAATCCTTCTATTTCCTGAGGGAGAAGAAACAACCTTGCTAGCAATGTGTTACCTGGGTTGGCCTTGGTGCTGGTAATCTGGCTGCTGCTTCTTCTTCTGAGCAAGTCATTACAACAATACCAAAACAGGCAGTTTGCTATTGCCCATCACAAAACATGAAGTGTAAGCCCTGCTCCCAATACTTCTGAATTGCTGTCCCAAACCAGCAATTCCATTGTGAATGAACAACAATACAGATAAGCATTTTCTTTTATAAAAGTTCAAGTTTTCTTGTCCCCCATAGGAGATATGAAATAATTTTTGCCCAGAAAATAAAGGTCCCTTGTAATTAGAAAAACAAATTTATATTTTGAATTCTATTAGAATCTATCCTTCTCTATTTTTTCAAGAAAAACAAATGCAATTTTCAGATGTGAACTGCTTATTATGTCACCAGCAGCAGGGCTGAACATCAAAAAATTGCCTGTTTTGGCCACTGTTTTCTGTAAAAAGAGAGTCTAAAAGAAATGGTATCTTTAATTTAGAAATAAGAAAGTAATAAGGCATAAAAATAAGAAATATAGATGAAATAATGACCAGAAGAGAAACCTGTTCTTAGCTTACTTTCAGGAGACAAGAATAGAAACAATTAATGAAACTAAAAGGTATCAAACATAAAACTACTAAGTACTCTTTCCCAGACTGGCATATTCACCTCCCAGAACTCCCTTTGGCAATATTTTTTTGCTGCCAACAGCTCAGCATAATTCAAAAGTGAATAGGCAACAAAATGGGAAACATTACCAAGCTGAGCTTAATCTATTAATCTATTATTAATTTATTAATTTATTAATCTATTAGTAATCTATTATTATGAGGGAGTTTGGAAAAGGTTTTGTTCCATTTTGAGAGGATATTCTGTAGTAACTGTGCCTCTCCTGCATCCTCCTTGGAAACATCTCACAGCACTGAGGGAAGGCCTGGCAAGACACACTGTCCCTCCAAGCACACACACTAATGCCCACGGTGTCTTACACAGGGCAAATAATCCCTCCTATGCAGCTGCATCCACCTCCTTTTTCCATCCATAAAGGGGTGATTCTTGATCCTTCTGTGGCACAGATATGGTTTCCTCTAGGACCTATGCCAATACAGGTGTTCCTCCAATTCTTTTACTTTCTTGCTGCTGGTCCAGGCCAAGGCACATGGCACAATAAATATCAAGTTTCAGGCTGGGGGCTTGGCATGTGTTTAAGGAAAGTGCTGATCTTAGGGACCATAAAGGTCAGCTCTATTAACAGAGCGTGAAAAATTGACTGGCTGGACAAAGGCATTGATCTACTACTTGTTTCAAACCCTATTCTCCGGAAAAAAAAGAAAGCATGCATACAAAAGCTTCCTTTCTCAGGGAATCTGGACTGCATCGGTGTGATGATTGGCCTTTGGAAACCACCTATGACTTACTTTCGCAAATAAGTTTGCTTTTGGTAAAAGCAAACAGGAAAACATGATACTTTTTTTGTTGTTATCCAGATACACAGCTCTATGTTGGACTGATGTAATTACATAAATGAAAAATACTAACAGTTTCACAGAAGCTGAAAAAAATTTACTTTGTAACATTTCTAGTAAATAATTCAGTATCTAGCAGACATAACAAGCATAATATTGAAAGGCTTTAGAAATGATGTAATAGAAAAGCCAAAAATAAATGTTAGCAGATACCTCTTCTTTTTTCTTCAGTGTAGACTCTAACTCCTGTATTGTCTGGTTTAATTCTGTTTTATGTGTGTGGACTGCATTGGCTTGACTGCTCACACACTCTAGCTCAGTCACCTGTTGAAGTAAGCAGAAGAAACACACACAGAATTAATTTCAACAGATTTAAGGTACTATTACTTCTTTGCAACAATAGCTGCCTTTCAAATACACCCTAACTTCTGGATGACTTATGTTAATTAAAATGGTGAAGGTATTCTTACAAAGTTAGCATAACATTCTAAAGTATATTGTTATGTAAGTGGTTGCTATAGATTCCTGGAAATAAAAAAAATTATTTGTACCAGGTTGAAAAAAACATTAATTAAAACTTATACTAATTATTGAAAGTTTTAAGAAAGTTCTGAATTACCATTTCAAACAATAATGGCTTGATGACTAAACACAGATCTGTCTGTCTAACTAACCTCTCCATCTAACACTTTTTAATGTTCTATCACCTTACTAAGCCACAATGTTCACACGCTTCCTAGAAAGCCAATTAACATTTCACAGCATCACTTTCTGACTCTGCATCAGCAGTGTAATAGCAGACATTCAGGCACCAAAGTACAGCCATCAACTTCTAACTTTCCCTAGTAATAGAGCTCATCTCTCAGTCACAAAGACAACAGCTAGTGTCACAACTTGGATTTGCTCAGTTCCCCTTTTATTAGCAGACAGCAAGCATGTTCCATCTGCCCTTGGATAAGTTAAGATACCTGGCAGTGGTATGCACTTTTGTTTTATTTTCTAATCAAAAAGATTCTAATATTCTGCTGCTCACAGATAAACAGCTTCAAAAACAGCTTCTGCATCAAAGAGACAAAATGTATGCAGCTAGAGTCTATGCAGAAAAGTCTCTGTTCATGTACCTCTAACATTACAGGTCAAAGTACTAGCGAACTCTCACACCACATGTCTGCCTGTATGTGTGCACTAAAACATTTTTGTTTAATAACTATTTAAAACCTAGTAACTAATTTTTGCCAAGAAGTTATGAGCCTGTCAATCTTAACATATAGTTTTCAACAGAGCTGCACCGTGTACCTACAAATCTGGCCCAGAAACTCCTTTAAACAAAGTACTAGCTAATTTGGCTATGAAAACATTTAACACTTGATTTAACATTCTTGGAGCGGTAGCCATTAGACAGAGGGTAGCCATTCTCCAAGACAATTTTATTTCTTAGGTAAAATTTAAGAAATTTCTCAGGGAATCAAGGCTGCTGCTCTCCAGCAACAATGTACTCTAGCTAGTAAAGCCACTGTGATGTCAGTAATTTCAGACTCTGAACTATTTGTAGGCTCGAAAGGTAGATTACTGAATCAAGTCAGAGGAGAGTCAAGATGAAATACAAGAAAATTAAAACAACTTCTCCTTTCTGAATCACAGACCACAAACCTCTCCTCTACAACAGCCATGATGAATCTAGGTTCTTCTGCTGGAACACTGCTGGTTAGACATTTTTGCATTTTCGGTTTATAATGGAGAGAACCGAGATTAGAACAAATTCTTGGTAGGGGGTAAAGGGAACGAGAGAGTAGGATATAGCTTGGTAACACAACATGCCCCCTCCACCCCAAGGAACTTTCTTATTTGCTGGTATTGTCCCCAAGGACAATTCCACCCCAAGGAATACCAGTGCTCATGACAAAAAGTAATAGTAATTTTCTTAGTTTTATATGCCACTGAGCATTACAACTGAAGTCTTAGATAATTTTCTCAATTACACATATAAATCTGTATTTAGATTCCTATAATACTGTTACAATGTTCACCACTGCAATTACACAAACAAGAAGAGTTGGAACACATCAAGGAGGACAAACCTATGTCTGCACATCTAGACAGAGCAAGAATCAGAGAGGCACAGAGTAATACAGCCTGGAAAGGAACTAGTGGTCATCTGGTCAAGGCCTCCTGCTCAAAATAGGGCCAATTTTGAGGTCACATTTGCTTGTTCAGGGTCTTGCCCAGTTCAAGAACCCTTCACTATCAAGCAGAGCTGTGACAGTTCTGACATTGAGGGTTGATTAAGAGCTCTAGCTCCTTCCTAAGTTTTGCTGGAACTGTCAAACCCATTCACCCCGTTCACCTTCAGCCCTTCTAATGTTTAACTTAAACATTTCCAAGCTTCCCTGCTGAGAAGTTGAATGGTAACTTCCAAGAAGACAATCTCTCTTTTAAAGCTGTTGCACTCAGCAAGAGCCTCTGGCCATTCCCAAGCACCAGCACAGAATGCTCACTTACACAAAGCCTCAACCGGAGAGACAAAAGCAAGTCCAGTCCCCAGACTACCTCTGTCCTAGAACCTCATGCCTCGAAGCAAGCCTGCAGAGGTCTCTCATCCTGTGACTAAGGAAGCACTTGGACTCCCACTATTCTCCACATGGTTTCGTCTTGGCTGGTACACATAGAGAGGATGTATATATTGGTGCAAGCTTGGAATCCAAGGGGCTGATGAATTGAACTGTTGGATTAAATGTTACTGTTCTAAGTTGCATCTATTGGTTAAAAACACCTCCTGCAGCAGCCCTGCCAGGTGCACAGCTCACATGAATACTCCCAAGTACACTCTGGTCCACACTAACTCAGTACACTCTGGTCCACACTAACTCAACACACTTATTGAAATTGCTTAAGCAAACACAGATGATTACTCTTAAATAAAACAGGCCGTGCTCCCCCCACAAACATTCTTGCCAACAGAGGCAACTGCTCTCAGAAGGACAATTAATTACCAGCACTAAAAGGGCAATGATGTCTTAGTCTAGTCCAGCTTTTCTCTGGGCAAACATCCATCTCTTACTGCTTATGCAAGAAATTAATGTTCAACTTTTTGTTTACTGTTGATTGAAAAATCAGTAAGTTGGGAAGAAAAAGAACAAACTCAATTAAAAAACTGGGTTACTTTAATCAGTGTTATTCAAATGCCCATTCCTACAGAGACAAGAAAAGATGTCAAATATCTTCATGTTTTTATCTTCTTGAATGTACCTATAAAGAAGGAAAACATATTGTGACCCTTTCAAAAAGATTTGTAGAGTAAGATGGGCTGGAAAATGATGAGTTATAAAGAATATGCAATTGAAAACAGAAGCAACAAAAGATAAAGCTCTAGGCAAAAATCTGGATAGCATTTACTTGTTCTGTTTCTTGTTTCAAATTGCATTTAATTTTCTCATGACCAGTGGTCCAAAAATCATTACAAGTAACTGTTTATGCATTTCGCACAGAAGGGGGCATAAAAGGAAGTTAAAGTGCTTCAGCCTGACCCTCCCACGGGCTATTTGCAGGCACACCTCCTCACTCAGTGTTTCAGGTTTAAAAGCAAGGCTAAATCCATCCTTCAAACCCCTGCACAGCAGTATCGAGCAATGTACATGTGATTACGCCTCATTTCAAGTACAGAATTTAGACTGAAAGAACAGTCTTTGAACAGTAACTGACTAAACAAAGTTCTGCTATTGTGTTATCGTAGGACTGCACTGACTTGCATATCTGAAGATGTCAATAACTGTGGCTTTGTATTTGAGACTAGAAAAGAAAAAAGGTACTGTTCTTAGCCTCTGTTTTCTTTATTTTGCATTTATCATCCATTTTAATAATTTATTAACCAATCACGTAAGGACTGCATGTAAGGAAAATATTCTGAAAGGGCTTTTTAGTGACTATTTAGTGTGCAAACTCTTCTAGCACATGGATGGCACTATGCTTAACTGCCTAGTTCAGTGGGAAATACATCAGCTGAAGTAGGACAGCAAGGCAACTTCTTCTGATAGGGCCTAGACCCTCCTAGCAGAGGCCATTCTAGAGTTTTCTGAAAATTCTAGTCCAGGGCCAACAACCTATAAATGCAGGAGGATTCCAGGCAGAGGTTTTCATTGCAGCAGAGAGCTAGTACACTGGGCTGCTGGGAAGAGGTGAGGAGTGAGGCTTCAAGCCACATAACCCAACAAGGAGTAACAGCCTTGGTGTGAGCTTAAGACAGTTCCTAGCTTCAGAAAACTGAAAAGACTCTCAAGAAAACCACAGAAAACTACTTCACAAGTGGAGACTTCAGGCAGATGGAGGCAAAAAAGTGGGAGTGACACAAATATTTCAAGTAGTGACCTGCCCCAAGCAGTTACTGACTGAATGATTCTGTGCTGTGTTTCTTCAGCTGGATTCATTCCTTCAAACCACTTTCTTGAAGTGAATTGTACAATTCAGTACCAACAGATCATGAAATTCCTTTTAAACTACATACAGAAAACATTCCAGCTTCTACAGAAAGGCAAAGCAAGACAAATTAGAACACAGAATCCATCGCACAATTGTAGAATAATTTGGGTTGGATCATTGAGTCCGACAGTTAGCCCAGCACTGCCAACGCCACCACTAAGCCATGTCTCCAAGTACCACATCTACATGTCTCTCAAACACCTCCAAGGACAGTGAATATACCACTTCCCTGGACAGCCTGCTCCAATGTTTGACAACCCTTTCTGTGAAGAAATTTTTCCTACTAACTAAACTAAAACTGGCACAACTCAAGGCCATTTCCTCTGGTCCTGTGTCTTGTTACTCAGGAGAAGAGACGGACCCCTACCTGGCTACAGCCTCCTTTCAGGCAGTTGTAGAGAGTGATAAGGTCCCCTCTGAGTCTCCTCTTCTCCAGGCTAAACACCCCCAGCTCCCTCAGCTGCTCTTCACAGGACTTGTCCTCCAGACCCTTCACCAGCTCTGTTGCTCTTCTCTGGACACACTCCAGCACCAAAATGACCTTCCTGAACTAAGGGGCCCAAAACTGAACACAGGATTTGAGGTGTGGCCTCACCACTGCCAAGCACAGGGGGATCCAGAGCAATCCCTGCCCTGGTCCTGCTGGCCACACTGTTGCTGATCCAGGCCAGGATGCCATTGGCCTTCTTGGCCACCTGGGCACACCCTGGCTCATGTTCAGCTGCTGTCACCAGCACCCCCAGGTCCTTTTCCTGTGGGCAGCTTTGCAGCCACTCTGCCCCAGCCTGTGGCACTGCCTGGGGCTGTTGTGACCCAAGGGCAGGAGCCCGCTCTGGGCCTTGTTGAACCTCACACCATCGGCCTCAGCCCATGATCCAGCCTGTCCAGATCCCTCTGCAGACCCTTCCTGCCCTCCAGCAGATCAGCACTCACACCCAGCTTGGTGTCATCTGCAAACTGCCTGAGGGTGCACTCCGTGAGATCATCAGTGAAGACACCAAACAGAACTGGCCCCAGTACTGAGCCCTGGGGAACTGCACCTGTGACCGGACACCAGATGGATGTGACTCCACTCACCACCACTCTCTGGGCTTGGCCATCCAGACAATTTTTTACCCATATTAGCAACATATATTCAGTGTGGCTGTAGCCTGTTTTCTATACCTGACACTACTAACTTGCTATTTCTATAATGCACTTTTCTCCCTTTTACTTACTGCAGAATGCAATATCCATGGTTTGCACTTTTCTCCCTTTTACTTACTGCAGAATGCAATATCCATGGTTTACTAGCCCAAGCCACAGTGCAGAACATGCAGAGTGCTCACATGCAAGACTGAATTTAAGTATTAATTACGTATTTTTAACCGCTTAAGTTATATCCCTAAACGGATCGTGACTACGACTGCGACAGTATTATTCCATCAATAATTGAAGATGAACCTCCTACAAAGAAAGAAAGAGCCCTTTGCTTTCCATGAGGAGAAGAGAAAAGCTATTTCATGGGTCAGCAAAACTGTGGATAACTGCACAAAGTTTCACATAAGTTATGCAGAGAAAACTTCTCAGTTCTTAATGGTACACAGTAGTAAGAACAGCATGCAACAAGCTAATAATAAAAATTATTCCATTGCAGCCTTCAAGAATAAAAGTATCTGGAAAGATTTTTGGTGTTAAGAAATGTGAAAATGCAGAAAACAAGCAAAATGGCTTTTCAAGGCTGATGCTGAAAGAACAAAAAGCACACAATGGTATTATTCATATAAATCACTTCTGACAGGAAATTAATTATTGTAGTTTTCCAAGATTTACCCACAGATAAAATGATAAACTGGGGGTGAGTGTTATGCACTACCATCAATTTGTTACTTTTTTCAACAGAGAAAACAGTTAGAAGATTTTGCTGAAAAAGACACATTTTTCTCTGTGGGCAGTGATGCCTTAAGCCATGGAAATACCAAAATGTTTTCCACAGTTACTCATTTCTGTACAGATGAAAGAGAAATAACCTATCATCTGCTTGATTTTTGTGAAGAAAGTAATGAAACTGCAGTAGAAATCTTTGAAAATATAGCAAGTTTACCAGAACTGATGATTTGAGCTTCAGCCATGCAGTATTATTTGCAATTGACAAGGTAATACTAAATTCAGAGCACATCCCTTTCCCTACAATCTAATTAGCAAATACTTTTTCCAGTCACCTGGCCAGTTCATGAAACACATGCAATGGCAAACACTGTACAGGTATCATGCTTCAATACTGAGGATCTAAATCCAGTAATTTTCTCATTCTGCAGGGTTTTCGAATTACAGGATGTATTTCATTCTGCAAGCTTTAACTATGTAAACATCTTGTCGCATGCCTCCACAAAGCATGTGTTTTAGAGCTTGCAGATAAGTGTATTTTAACACTTTTCTTAGGATTTTCTAGAAATAAGAAGATGGGGGATGAAAGAGCACTTCTGTGAAAACTTATTTTTTTATTAGCCAGAGTCAGAGTTGCTTAGTTGGGGTTTTTTTCCAAATTATTATCTTGTATATGACACGTTCAGTGAAAGTGAATTCCTAGGAAAAAAAAAACCCTAACAAAACACTCTTGGGACCTAAATGCAAATCTACTCCAAAAACAAATTAAGGCAAACTGAGAAGGACCAAAAAGACTTCAATTCACCATGGATTTAGGCAAATTCACATTTAGGTTCAAGGAACATAACCTGATACATCTGCTCTGTCTGAAAAGAAACCATCTTTTTAGTAAAGTGTAATTATCAGTCAAGGGTTGAATCTTTGTAAATGCTAGGTGGATTATCTGTATTAGGAATCATGCACACTAAAGAAGATCCAAGTATGTGCTGGATTTCAGAATTCTTCTGCCAAGAAATGGTCTGATAGTCTGAAGACTGACAACATATACCATTTCAAAAATCATACAGCACTTATGATAGCTGAAATGGATATTCGGGGGGCTAAAATGTACATGTGAGGACTAAACCCAACATATTGTCTGAAATAAAATGCTTGTACTTTTTTCCTCTTGTATCCCCTAATGCCATGCAAAGAAGGTGGTCACCTATTTTCATTGTAAACAGAAAGTACAAAGATGCTATCTAACCACATGCTAATTACAGCATCTTAAGAAGAAGATCATACTTGGTTAACTTTTGTCTTTAATCAATCAAACCAAATTTATTCAAAATTAGCTCAAAGCTAAATTTGAATTGTTCGATAGGAGGGATACAGCCTTAAAGGCAGAATGACAAGAGACAGACATCACATAAAAAAAGGTGCATTACCAATAATTTTTTGGATCAGAACTCCATTCATAAATTTCTTGTTACCATGCTTTCTGCCGTCTTCCTTCATATTTTTGCTCTTAGATAATGTTCTTCCTTGGGCATATAAAACCAAACAGTTCTCTACAGTAGTCACAGGGCTGCTAATAAGACTTCTCAGCAAATATGAAGTCCATTATATGGGCTCCAATTAAGCAGGCAACTTCATCACATCACATTTGCATGTTCAAAATTTAGTTTTGGCTATTCAAGTATTAATGCATCTGATGGAAATGTGAAGGTGACTTCTAAAAGGTCTGCAAAGATTTTCTATACATAATCTGAACAGATGGTTTACACAGCATTCCGTACCTCTTGTGAACTTTAACAAGTGCTTTTACAGACTTTCATTTTCTTTAAGTGACACAGAAACCACCCAATAAAATGACCATGGTTTTATTTCGGTATACTAATGCAATTTTTTAATATCCATTTTAAAATTTCTTTTAACAGTAGCAAAATCACAGCCAGTTATTTGTCAGGTGGTTTTAATAACTATGTAAGATATCTCACACTTATTTCATTCATTGAATGAAAGAAACAGAACACAACAGCCTAATTTTATCTCATTTCCTGGGAAATTCTGGTAAAATAATAAGCTAGAATTCAAGAGTTTACTTCTCTGTTCTTTCATGAATACCCAGGATCTTGATCACTTCCCTTCATCTCTTTTTATCTTAGGTTTCTTTTCCTGAAGATGAATTATCTTCAAGGACTGCAGCTCTTATTATTATGCACTGGTGTTATTACTTTGTGCTATTGCCCAGTGTCATAGGATGATTTACTTTAGCAGATAGCGTGCATGAAAAAAAATTAATCATTTTCATTTTTAACATGACAAAGACAGAACTTTGGGTTACCTTCCAATAATTTATATCATCATTCAATCCTTTCCTCTTTGTGGTATCAGGATTAATGTTAGGGCCGATGCTATTCTATTTGTCTGAAGTAGCTTACTTCATGTTTTTTCTTTCTGTTACTGAGCTGCTCTAAACTCATGAATCCCTTTTGATGTCAAAAAGCTATGCAAGGTGTGTAGGAGTGCTCACCAGCCCCATTTAAGGGAAATTTTTTTGTTTTTTCTGAGCAGATTAGAGAAGGCTGAGAGCTCCAAGTTAAGCTCATGACTGGGCATCGTATTTTCCTAGAATTATCTCTTTGTATTTGAGAGGGAAAAATCCATACACCCATTTAGCAAACTTCTGAAAAATAAATTGTCTGGCAAAATATCAAAGTACAGTATTTCTGAATTAAGCTTAGAATGTATCAGGAGAAAGCACAAAACTTCGATTTACTTAGAATGTTTCACTCAGCTACACTGAATGTGCATTCTGTTTTATCTCAGCTCTAGGCATTATTAAGGCAGAGAACAAATGGAAGAAAGAAGATAAAGGCCTCAGAGAAAGCAAACAAATGCAAGTTAACATGAAGAAATGAACTTATAGATGAGTAAACCTTGTACTTATTCAGAGATGGCAAAAAATAAGTGAAATTTATTTCAAAAATGCAATCAAAATCAAAGGAAGGGGCATTTTAGCTTTGTTTCTGTACTTTGAAGTTGCACATAATGTGATACACAGAAAAAATCTGTTCTCATCAAATTTGAAAACAATTACAGAATAAAAAGTGTTGGTTTAAATTAACTTAAAAGTACTTCCAAATCAAAGATTACAACAAGTACTGCACCAGACAAAAGACCCTGTTTACCACAGTGAATGAAAAAAATAGAAGATAAATGAATGAGATATAATGTAAAACAAATGGATGTTTATAAATAAAACATGATGAATTTCACACTGTAGAAAAAGTATTACAAGTCAACTAGTAAGACAGTATTCACAATAACTGTTCTTAATATAAAGAGGAAAGTATTTATGTAAGTAACACTAACTATATGGCAATTTTTAGAAAGAAGAAACTAAAAATGGAAATAGTAATGCAAAGTTTGCTAATCAATACCCATTACATTCCCACATAACCCTGATTTGACAGAGGATAGACTTTGCTGTATCTTGCAGACAGATGACTAAGGCACCAAAATTTGTACATAAGCATAAAGCGTGTAAGTAGTGAATAGCACAATTACATTATGTATAAACCACCACATTATCATATATTATTAAATTAAGCTAAATATACCGGCTGATACTGGCAGTACCAGTCTTGATTTTGGAGGCTGGTCTTTGTTATACAAGGCGATGATCTTGTAAGTGAGCATAGCCCCCAATGCATATAATATCTACACACATTCTCCAGTGGGCAAGATGCCATGACAGCCAATTCTTCCACATGAAACAACTACATTACAACTAAGCATGAAAACTAATTTCCAAATTTTTCTTTCTCCTTTAAACCACCAATTCTATTAATTTTTCTGAAAATCTGGTCTATTCCACATTCCTCATTAGTTTCTTTCGAATGAAATCCCATTTTTCTTCTGAACTGGTAACAGATGAGAGTTGCAGCATGGCAAATTTCAATCATATATTAGGAAAAATAATTTGACAAGGGTGGTCAGTTGGTGGTCAACAGTGTCAGTTGGAATGGGCTGCCCAGATTGGCTGTGGGAACTTCATGTTTTGAGACATGATTCACAGCTTCAAAGCTGGCCCTAATCTCAGTGGAGGATTGATCAGATAACCTCCAAAATTCCCTTTCATGCTAAATTATTCTGTGGTTCTACGAAATAGGGATGAAGTTCATTTCCTCTGACTAGAAGTATGTATATAGGACCACCTATATATCTACCCTATACATAAAGACAAGCACTTAGAGAAGCAACCTTAGACAGTTGTCTTTATGAGTGGGACACTTACTCCATGCTTTTGTCTCTACAAGAACTACTAGAAAAAAAGATTACTATCTTAGACTGTGAGAGACTGAAATTGTTAGTGGGTAAACATTGCTAAAATCATTGGAGGGCTTTTGCGCACTATAGCAAACTGCAAAGAAGCAGCTATTCATCTGTGACCACCGAAGCCCACTCCTCCCCAAATACACCTACTAACTGGAATTGGGACCGTGTCTGGAATTTGAGGTAAGATAAAGCGGGTGCTATTGTCCAATCATCCCAGACCTGCGGAGAAGAATATATCCACAAGTAATACTGGAATGCTAAAGTCTCAGACATTCCGGGGGTAATCTACCCATGTGCAAAGTACCCACCCAGGTGCAGAGGGCTGCTGGGGAAGTATCAGGGACATTCACATGTGCCTGAAGAGGCTCATCTCTGCTGATGGCCCATAGTGTGTCATACTGAACTAAACTGCAGTGGCATAATAGGCAGCTGTAACGACTCAGACCATCAAAGACTCCTGAAGTATCTAGTGACTCACACTATTACATCATCCAATGTAAACCTCTCCACCCCAGGGGAGGTACTGGGTGTTCTCACCTGAATCTGAGCATATAAAACTCATGAAATCTTTGAGTTTTGTGGAGTTACCCCATCCTCGATGGACCAACATCTTCACTGCGAGTAATAGATATCAAAATTGTACCAAGTCTCGTTTCTGAATCCAGCGGGGGGGCTGACTATTAATCTTTCTATGTTTGCCCTTTTTTTCCTCTTTCTTTTCCTTACATATTTTTAAAGTGCTATTTTTATACTTCAATATTGCTATGTTACTACAGATAATAACAACTAAAATGGCTACATAGCTGTTTTCCTTTCCAACCAAATTGTTCTAAAACAAACCATATATATATGTACAGACACTGACTATTCAGTGTTGTTTCAGTCTAATCCACCCCAAGAGATTTATTAACAAGAACCTGGGTTACCCTCACCTTCTAAGGCAGGATGTAATATAGACTTGATATATAACTTACACATAATCTCAAGCGAGATGAATTCCAGTTTGGGGAACATTTTTTGGATCAACTGCAGCTACTTGTTTATACTGAACAGATAAACTGCACAGAAAGATAGCACAAGACAGGGACTGAACACTGCTTGCTACCACATGTACTGTAACCGACAGTCTCCATATCTGCCATTTCAACAGCACATTTTTGATCTGTGTAAGAAAGAAGCATCTGACTTGCAGTTTCTTTTTGAAGTGAGGCACTAATTTAATTTGAAAGATCAGTCAGGTTAGAAGAGTTCTTGTATTGCACTGCACTGTATGGTAACAGATTGAGATTGAATTTTTTTTTAATACTATATGCATTTTTTTGTCTAGACATTTCAATTTATTGGGTTAGCCAAGTTTACATTTCTCTAAAAGCAATTCCAACAGAGGGCAGTACTCCCAACGAACTACTCTGTCGCAATTTACTAGCATTCCCAGAGAGAGGTAGGCACGGCACATTCCTATATTCTCCGTGAGATATCAACAAGCTCTGAGGTCACGGATTACAGAATCATTTAATAAAGGCATGTAAACAGTGATCACAAGAGCATAGTGTAGATGATACTCTGCTATAGATTTTGTGTTTTCTCAGAAATACAAAATAACTGCAGGAAATTTGCTGAGAAAAGGTTATGAAAAATCATCAGCTATTAATGAATGCAGCCCCAAAGACTTGATTACTACTGTTAAGTGTAGTATCACATAAAAGCAAAATGACATGCTAAAAACTCCTATATTCATTAATTTTATTTTCATTAATTTTATTTTCCAATAGCAGGTTTTAAATAAGATTTGACCAAGAGTGGGAGTAACATCAAAAAAAAAAAAAAAGGGGGGGGGGGGATCTTTGCCTGTCTTGTCTGGTTGAGTCTCCCAAGGCAAACACAGCTGCCGTTGTTGTACGTTACTTTTATTTCTTAGGTAAGGATTGTATTGTGTCAGCTTTGCAGCACAAGCTGTTAGTACATTTCATTAGGAAGAATGCTACCTTATTATGTCCATATTTTAGCAATGAATTCTTCACAGTAAAGCCTATCTAGTGTTCAAATTCCCGTGAACATTTGTACTGTAGTAATTTTAATACAAGGCTGTAATTTAAATAATTTTATCAACAGTGGTTCTTATCATCTATTCACAAACCTGGAGCACAGGCTACAACCCCCACTTTTCCAAATGAGAAGCTTAAATGAGATGACAGAAAAAGTGACAGTCTCCCTCTGTACAAACATACATGACAAGCTTCTGCTTGACTGGAACATTTCTAAAGCAAAGTTTTGTCAGCAACTGCCAATTTCTTGAACTGAAAGCACTTTGCAAAAAGCACCAGTCTTAATTACATTTCATGTGCTTTGTCCAGTCATCCACGGCATACACAGTCATGGTCCATTGGAAACTGTTGTTTTTTCCTATCAAACGCTTTGCCTGGGACTTGAGGAGCATTGTCTGCAGGTCAGTCTAGGTATAGCACATCCTCAGCAACTTGCCATTTCCTTAGGTTTCTTAAGCTTCAGGGTATTCTTGTTCCTCTTCCACATACCCAGGTTAAGCATAGCCAACTGAATTACTCTCACCTCAGATGAATACGGGATTATTCTTGGGACTACCTAAACACCCTCCAGTTAGACAAGTCCAGCAAAGGTCTGGAAGATGGATTTAGCAGGATTTAGCTAGCTGTAATTGCCATACCTTATTTCCTATAGGTTGGTACAGCATATAACACCAAATTGACAGGTCTGCAATATTAACCCTTATTTTTCAACATATTCATGAAGCCTGTTTACATGCATAAAATTGCAATGGTATATTTTGGGTTTTTTGCATTTTTTTCTTAAATAAGTATCACAGAATCATAGAGCAGCCTTGGTTGGAAAGGACCTTAAAGATTATCTTGTTCCAACCTCCTCTGCCATGGGCAGGGCCACCTTCCACTAGACCAGGTTGTTCAAGGCCCCATCCAACCTGGCCTTGGACACTTCCAGGGATGGGGCATCCGCAGCTTCTCAGGGCAACCTGTTCCTGTGCCTCGTCATCCTCACAGTAAAGAATTTCTTCCTAACATCAAATCTGAATCTACCACCTTTCAGTTTGAAGCCTCTCCCCCTTGTTCTATCACTACATGCCCTTGTAAAGAGTACCACTCCAGTGTTAAGTATACCTTCTTGATATTTTTCTAAGCTAATTTTTATTAGCAAAACTGATAAAGCTTCATCAAAGACATCTTTCCTTCACACGTTACTCACGCCTTCACCTTGCAGAGAAATGTGCTCTAAGCTATGACAAATTCATATAAAGGTTGATAGATTATACAGTACAGAGAGTTACATGTACAAAGATATGAGAAATTAGATATTGAATGCTTGTTTTCCTAACTTAGCCTTCAACTTTGCTTGTTTTATTCCTTCCTCAAACACTGCCCTTCCTTCCCCCACTGTAAACAACTGGTTTGCCAAATGACCTCTGCAAAATTTGCCATGAAGGGAACAGGACCCACTCCTTTCTGTTTGGAAATAGTTGCAGATCTCAGCTTGCATGTAGTGTCCTTGGCTTTCAGTTGTGTTTGTGTTGCTCAGGTTCCTTCGTGTGCAAGGAGAGTAAGCTGTATGTCTTAGCTATATGAAAACACTTCAATAAGGTTTCTTGAACTTAGAGATTTGGTGTCAAGTTTCTGAGGGATGCAAAAGGGACTAGACTTCAATACTGTGGAGAATGTCATGAAACAGATGTGGTGGCATCAAATGAAGAGTGAAAGCTGCCAAACATGTCACAAGGTTTGATAACTTCTTGCAAAAATAACCTTTGTAGAAAAAGAACTCCGACAAAGAAAATAATATCCAACTGGAGGAAATGCTTTAAAGAAATCATTAATTTCTGTCTCAAAGATTAACCTAAAGCTGCAAAAGTAAACCTGCTTTACTTGAAAATGAGTGAATACAGTCACCAGTACATTCACCTCATGGATCCTGGCCATTTGCCTTGACTTACCCGCTTATGAAGACGTTCTGCTTCCTCCTGATATGCAGCAAGTTGCTGTTTCCATTGTTTCACATTGGCAGTGGACTCCAGCAGGGCTGCTGTGAGCTTAGCGTTATTACCCTTGAGCGTGGCCAGTTCTGCCTCCCAATGCTTGCTGATTGTCGAACTGCACAGACAGAATGAGAATGGTCAGAACCCTCAAATCTCTTCCCTTATGCTTTTTAAAAGTCTTATACAATTTTTTAATATCCACCAAAAAGAGAATTACTCAAAAAAAATTACATGACTGAATAACCAAATGAGAGTCCAAATGCTCAAATCATCAAAACTATAAATTGAAAAAATATAGGTATAGCATTACTGGAAAACAACAACTACCTTCCCAGTTCAACAGGGCGTATTTATAAATAAAATAATAAAGTTTATGAAATCCATGTCAGCTTCCCAAAAGCAACAGCAAGCAATTCGAGAATATGCATACAATGAGTCACTCTTTTGAAATACACATACTGAATGAAAGTGCTTTCTTAATCTACTACTTTATTAAATATATTGTAGGAAAATATTTGTCCTTGACTTGATTAATGAGAGCAAATCAAGTGCTTTGGAAGTACAGCTTTGTTGTTTTAATGTAAGTCTTCCATCCTTGAAATATACTTTCTTTATTAAATACCATATTTAATTTGTACTTGCAAATGCAAAGATCTTGTATTTCATAATACTGTTAATATATTTTTCCTCACTAATATCAGCAAACAGAGTACAGATCAAGTAGGATGGATATACCACTGCTTTATTTCAAAGTGGAAGATGTTGAGGTTTACTGAAGTAGCTTATAGAGGAAAATTCCTGCTTACAATTTAGTTATTCTCTTAGCAAACACAGGGCTTTAATTTTCACAGGTAATTAGTTCACTACCATCTGCAGACCATATCTTTACACTCAGTATGCAAGGGAAAAGTATCTCACACAAATCAGATGAATGCATTATATGCATTACATGCAAACAGTTCATTAATGTCTACTCATACGATGCCAACAGCATGTGAGGTGCACACTTACATGGACAATATATACAGAAAAGAATTCATTTTGTTGAATTAGCTCACTGTTAAAGGCATAATTGAAAACCAAAGATCTGTAACTCTGACCAAAATGATACTGTATGACTAAATGTTAGAATATGATTACATTTTTAAATATATATGTTACTATTACTAAATTAATTACAATTCATTATGATTTTGCATGTAAGTTTATAGATTTATCTGAACTTTGTACACGTGTATATTGAAATATTCTGCCATCATTTTGCCCACTTAGTTTCTTTCTTCCACTTCCTGCATATGCAAAGTCCATCCCATCAAAGCATATTTCAAAAATATTATGACTCCTATAAATGCTCCTTAGGTGTTCAAAATAAATCAGACACCAGGGAATATTCATTACCTATTCAGACCACGTGTACTGTTTCACTAAAATATTGTATCTGATTCTTCTGTGCTCCAGCATTTCCTTCCAAATAGTACTTTGTCCCCTCAAACAGGAATACAAGTCCCTCCAGAAGAGGAATATGCTCTAGAATTTAGTGATAAAACTAATTAAAAGTTCACTACTGGAAATTTTAGATCTTAAAGGACTAAACTAAAATAATGATGATCCTACCTCATTAGGGAACACAGACTCACATATTCAAGAAGATAAGCAGAAATTTCTGTAACCATGTCTACTCTTCTGTACCTCTAATCAGATTTAAGTTTCACTTACAGTAGCCCAGGAGATCAACAAATTGTATTAAAAAAATGCTCAAAATATCTAGTTCATTATTATATTCATACTTCCTTCTCAATGTTCTGATCTGACAAAAAAATATCCACTCCAGTAGTTTCATGCGAGTTCCATTTAGCAGTCCTGCAGGACTACTGGCAACTACTAGTTACTAGCAAATAGTTTATATGTTACACTGATACTCGCTTACAAAATGTGCCTTACTCATCTTTGCCCTCAGAAGATACATGCACACAAACTGATGTAACACAGCTATATCTGAGAAGGTCAAAGGCTGAGAACTGTTTGATCATTTATTATCCTAAAGAAGTGAAAGGATTTTTCTTTAATCTAATAATGCGTATATCCACAATTATACCCTTCTAATCCACAAAGAACCCAGAAGTCAGACTCGCAGGTACTGATGAGCAATAATGTGAGGGTGATTTGTGGTGTGTATCACTTTCATCTTTGCCTGGTGTCCCTACTCCAGTGCGTCCCAAGAAAATAGCCAGGAGCTTTTAGGTTATTCCTTGTATAATGGAATGTCAGTATGAAATATGAAGCATGTATTTTCCATTACTGCTATGGTTGCCCTAGTTCAAACGCTGTAAGGTTTTTTTGGATCTGGTTATTTTTCAATTGGTTATTCTCAACAAGAATGCATCAATATTATTTCTCAACTGTACTCTTTTTCCCTAAGAGATCTACATAGTGGGCAGGAATGTTCCTGTTGTAATGCAGGTGTGACTTGTTTGTAGCATATCCTGGGTTTTTTTCTATGAATAATTGTTGCTGTATCTTCTACAGATTCACTACAGTTCCACAAAATGGAAACATATTACTTAAATTAGTCTAGTTCTGTATCTGGTAATATACAATGACTTCCTAACTATTTAGACTTATCCTTTTTCTTCTTAATGGATATCATACTGGCAAACACAGTCTCAAAGGTGTGGATTTTTTTGTTTCATAAAATCAAAATTTGATTAAAGTAGCCCATAACCAGTCCTGGCTGTTCTGACTTTCTCAAATATTTTCTTGAGATTAAAAAAAAAAAAGAAAAAGAAAATAAAAGCAGCAAAGAAGATAATTTAATTATGTTCTGTGGATTAGTTTGGTTAAAACTGGATTTAGATTAATTACTTTAGAACCAGATAAAAGCACACTTACAGCAGGCTGTTTTTAGTTTAGACTGAGAGTATCTGCATTGAAGCCTGTACCTGTAGAGCTACAGATTTGGTTCAAATTTACCAACCCTGCCTTACCTGTTGAGGAAACACTGGGAAACATATGATTCGGATACAATGAAATTCTCCCTTGGAGGAGGAGATGCTGCAGCTAACCCCTGTGAAAGATCCAGAAGATGATGGACACCTGGAAAGTCCAAAGGGGTCCCAAAAACTGCTAAAGCACCAGAATTTTGATGGTGGAACAGATGCACTACAGTCCCTTGGGATAGGTACAGGAGAGCTGCACATTCCCTTTCTCTCTAAGACCTTTCACTTAATTCCTGTCTGAAAGGCTTGCTGCTAAAAGGAATTGATTTTGCCCTCACTGCATTAGATTCTGTCACAGAAAATACATACACAGCCCTGACAGGTTGTCTTAACAGTTGTAAATATCTAAACCTAATCTGAATCATCCCTCATGTGTTCTGAGACTATGTGCTCTACAAAGCACTTGAAATATGAGCACTTACCCAGCGATCACACTGATCCAAAGAGTGGAATTTCTATCAGAGCACTTTCCAGCTCTGCACTGTGGTGCAAAGCTGTATATAGACACTGGGGGACACACAGTCATACACACTTGCAGTCCTGTGGTGCAAGAATTCAACCTGCATACACGTTTTGTTTTCTTCTGAAAGCCATCCATCCCCTGCTGGCAGTGTCACAATTTTAATGCTTATTTCTTGAAACCTGTCAGAATTAACATCACTGACTGCCTGACAAGTCCAAAGTTTCAAGACAGTCCTCCAATAAAAGAAACATCCTTAACAGTCATCCTTGTTGCCTGTTTTTCAGCATGAAAACCTACACCAAAATTTTAAAAATACCCTAATAGAGAATAAAGCCTGGTCATTTCCTTTGTGAAACTTCAGAACATCTGAAAACACAAGGACAAGTTGTTCTGCATAAATCCCATTGGTGCAAAATACAAGACAGAGAAAGGGATTCTCTAAAGAATACTAGCATAATATGAGTTTTGCTAATACAAAAAAAAAAAAAAGCTTTCCTAGTAGAGGTTAGGACAATGACAAGTCTTCATGGGATCTCAAACACCCTTTAGTGAGCAAAAGGTCAAAACTCTCCTGAATCTCCAATCCTTGGTTTTCGCCACGGTATCTGGTATATGTGTAACATCAGACTGGTATATGTGTAACATCAGATGTGTCCACAGTCAGAACACCACATGGTGCCCCACTGTCAAGGCAAAGGATTCAAAATCAAATATTTAACATCTGTGACATCCAGTAATTCAATCACTTTCAGAAAACACTTATAGAATAACTGCTGGCTGGTACCACCCAGCCTAACTGTGATACCTTCTGAAAACTGAAGTAGGAGTCAATGATCTTCCTTCCATACATTTAGGCATTCTGACCAATTAACATCAAGCCAATCTCCTTTCTCACTAGAGATTAGTTACAAGCCCAGTAAGTCAGTGAGGAATAGCTTTGGTATCTGTCCATCTGTGACCTGAATAGTGTGCCAGAGGCTATAAATGCATGATTATCTTTCTCTGCAAAGTAGGTCACTTAAGGAAAATTAATCCCAAAAGCTCTAGTCACCACATTTAGCCAGTTGGAGAAGGCTTGCAAAGGGAAGGAGGGATAAGCACACATTGATGAATTGCATTCAGAATGAAGTTATTTTGAGAAATGCCTTCATGAAACAAAGAAACAAAAGCACTTCAAATCACGTTTCTGCTTTTTGAATCATTATTGCTTATTCACTGTTTGCTTAGTTGAATGCAGTACCAACACTGAGAAACATGGTTTAAGGTTTATTTCAGATTTATAGCAATAAAATGTGAAAAGAATTCTGCTTTATTAATATTTAGGGAGTTTAATATTGCATTCATTGCATAAAATTAGTTAGTTTAAAATTTATTCTATAGCATAGTCATGGTTTCAAGAAACTACTGTTATTCAAGAGCAGGTAAATTATTTTCTTCAGGTGTCACTGCGATCTGCACTGCAGGGGTGTGGTGAGCAGCCCTGTCTTGGGACAGCAGATGTGAAGAGGAATTTAGCCAAGTAAGAATGGAGTACTTTCAACATAAATTGTGGATTCTGGTATAGTAACTGAACTCATAAGACTTGACAAATATGAACACAGCAGAGTCCTGGTAGCGGCTGCCCAGATCACAAATAGTGGCATGTGTTGGAAGCAGCCCAAGAGTCTGGTGGAGTGAGCATTATCAAGCAGAGGGAGTGGTATGTCAACCAGCTGGCAACAATGCATCAGCTGTGCTGGCAGCAAGGAGTGACCCCTTCTGACAACCAGGCTGGTGAGCCTTACAGAGCAGCTCTTCATGCTCAACAAAGCACAGAGGCATTGAGAACCATTTGGTTTTGTTGCAGTCGTATCTGAGAGATCCAGCAAACACAAAGCACCGCTTCTTCTCCTTGGAAGCGTAAGGCAAGTGTTTGGGTTTATGTAAAACTCCCTGGTGCATTTGGAAAGAAATCCAGCAAAAGGTCCTTACGAAATCCTCCATATCAAATAAGTTTCAGTTAATGGTGAAGGCTGGAAGGGCAAGATCTCTGCAACAGGCTATGCTTGCAATTGCCTGCATTGAAATTATGTGTCTGCCTGATTTGATGGAGGTGTTGACTCTACTGGCACAGTGAGGGATTGCAGTACCTCTCAAGGCATTCCCAAAAGCCCACAAGAAACCTCCTCTCATTCATGCTGAAAATAAGACTCAAGCTCCTCAGCTTATGTCCTGATTTAGAAGAAATTTAAACAAGCAATTTTGGAATTACACCCCTTTTTGGAGATTTCAAAAAGCATCTTCTGTGGCCATCTATTAAATGTGTAAAACAACTCCATGATGGAAAGGATTTAAACATGACAGGTTTGGGGAGGTTGTGTTCTTGCTAGTCTAAAGCACCATAAGCCCTCGGTAATGACATGGAAATCTCTCCCTCACTCTTGAATATTCAGAGCAATAGGGAACAGAAGGGACTTTTGTCTTCTATTAAATTATAGAGGAGGAGGAGCCCGATAATGAGCCAGAAGTTGAAGAAGGTGCTGTGGAGTGGACCAGGTTCTATCTCACCACTCCAGGAAGAGGCAAGAAAAAAAGGGTTTGAGTTATTCTCCCATTTTTGTCTCCCTACAGAGCTGTCTCCTTGTAGGGACCCATCTCCGAATTTATGTACACGTGGCACAGAGTCACTCAGTTAAAAAACTAAAGAACAGCAAAAGAGGGAAAGCTACAGTAAGAACAAGAGACTTTGTAAGAAGAAAAGACACAAAACAATTACCTCTTCACAGCCACTGCTCACTGTCTTACCTGTAGTTGTGATTAACTGGACACATACAAAAGGAAGTTTTACTTGATAAACTGGAATTCATTAAAAAAGAGTAAATCTTCTCAAAATTATAATCCAGAGATAATTACCAGGAAATTGCTTTGAGTTAAATATTTTGAGTGAGGCCAATGAAAAACTAATTAATATTCAAAGAGATCCTTATCCTTAATTAGAGTATTCAAAAGAATTTTTAGTAAAGGAGGATAGGTCCCCTGGGGAGAGAAGGACGAACATTAACAGAGCATGAAAGATCTGTTCTTCCCTTTGGGATAAGGAATATCTACATGATCTCAGTGGAGTTACATCAGCACAAAACCAGAGAAACATAGTTGTGAATCAGCTCATAGCAAAAGAGACGAAGGAGGCCCTTGAAGCACATTGTACTTCAGGTGAGGTGCCTAATATCAAAGCCACTCTGCCAGAAAGCAGGAAAAGCAGCTGAATGGATGAAATGAGCAATCAGCAGGTGAGAGCATTATGTGTCTGGGAGTCTATCATTCTGTACAAATATTGAAGGTTTATCCCACTCCAGGATATATTCTTTTGTTCTGCATACACCTTTGTTCAACTTGGAGCTACAATATGCTTGAACTCCCAATTTCTATGTCAATGTAGAAGGCAAATGCAGAAGATTTTTCTGCAAATTTGGGCAGCTACAATATATGGCGATACAACAGATTTCTTCCTCAAGGTGTTTCACATACGAGCTTTCACTTTCATTTAGCCTTTCAGCTTGGCCAGCCTCTTGACTGGACCCTCAATCACCTGGAGTACCCATGCAGCCTGTGGACAGGAGAGGACTCGCCTTTCTAGTTCTCTTACAGGCAGTACTGCTCTTCGGCAGCTCTTGTACTGTGCCTTATCAGTTCACTGGGGAAGGATCAACATCTTTGTGGACTTAATGGATGAAAATGACAAAAGAAGTTGAGTAATGATACAGACTCTTTCCACTATAGAGCACACAATTATGCAATGAAAATGGATGGCCATACCATATTTACATCCACCACTTAAAGCCATGCTCTGTATGTTGCAATACAGCCTATATTCATCATAGGGCTATAGAAACCACCATAACACAGACTGCTTTCAATATGGGAACCTATCACTGAGGAATAGACTGGATATTAAATTCTTTTTAAGAATGGGAATTTTCACGTAAATACTACCTCTAGTAACCCAGCATGGTATGCCTGCAAAAGGCAACAGAGCCAGAGTTAAAAATGGCTAAGTACGTGTTCACTGCTTATTGAGACACTAAGAGTCAATAGAGCAGAGGAAATCTTGAAAGACACTTCATGGGATGCAGAAGATTGGGTATTAACGAAAAATTAATACTTCAGCAATGATCAACATCCACTCATGACTTAGGTCCCAGTCCTGACCCAAGTTAAAGAGAGGGACAAAGGGAAGAGTCACTCTTCTTCACATGAAACAATGACATTACTAAGATTCTCATATTGCATGCAAATGGACTCTGGAGGTGTTTACAGGTAACATTTAAACTCTGTTTCTTATTTAAATTATGCTGTTCAGCACAGTTTTAAGCGTGATTTTGTACACTGTATCACAAAGCAAAAAACCTGTATCTAACCTGAACAAAGACCCTGATCTCTCTGAAGAGGCTCAACTTTTAATTTTATACTTTTAAAAAGATCTCACTTTTATCTTAGTAATTTAATTTATAAAGTAAACAGAATTTGTTGTCTCTTCATGAAGGCACAGAGCATAAACAAAGGACCGTAACTCTTTCTTATAACTTTTAGCCCTCTGAAAGCACAAGCATGGCTAATTAATTTCTAGCTTTTTTGCAGTAATCGTTAAAACCTTCTTGACCTAACAATTATCACATATGCTGAAAAAGTAAAAAAAGAAATTGTCCTTGTTCCCTTCTTGAAATAGCATATTGGTATAGTTGGAAGTAGTTTACTCTCAGATCTGTGGTGTACAACTGATACCCAATACGTTTTTTTTAGTGCACTGAACATTAGGCATAATTCCTTGCTGTTGCTATGGTGCTGAATACTAAAATATTCCAACAAAATTACATTTTTAAAAGCAACTAAAATTATTTAGGAACTTACATCCTATTTTCTGAAAGGACTAGGTATTTGGCTGCAAAGAAAGTAAAATTGACTCTGGCATTTATGGCACTTAATCACTTTAAGAAATCAATTAGATTATGTGGCTATCGGCAAGTCAGATACTAGGACACGGTAACCCTGACACTAAAATGATTTGAATTATGGACACTTTCATTGTGGAACTCATCTGTACACACAAGAATTAAAAGCATTTAGCTGCAAATTCACACTCTGAATTAGTATAGATTAATTCTGCTAGTCCCCTGGCTAGGCAAAACACCAAGTTTCTTTCAAAAATTGTACTAATAATAACAATTTGGGTGTGAATTGATTCAATTTGCACTCTGTCAGCAATGTAACAGAGTATTTGACTTCCCTACACATCTCTTACCCAGGTTGTCTTTCATTGAGTGCTATTCAGATTTTAACAGTTTCACTGAACTGTGCTCTCAATTATACCTCAGTGAGTTTGAAAAACTTCCCTAGCTTTGCCACAAAAATGCCGCGGTAATAAGGACAAGGAACAACTTCTTTCACCATGAACACCTCCTCCACTTAGTAAAACAGGGTCAAAAGCCCTGAGCTCCCAAAGGCTGTACGGACTGGGGAGTTTGCACTCTCTGCAAACTGCCCTGCTCAGTGATACCTGGCTGAGGAGATTCTAAGCACAGTTTGCCCATAGTCAGATTTAGCACCCTTCCATCTTCACAATCTTCTGAGGCCTTATGGGATCTGTAACCCTTCCATTCCCATCTGAAACACTCCTGGGCATGAAGTGTTGATCTGCATTTTTGTGCAAGGCAAATACCACTCAAGTGGGTGGCAATGAAGCCCTCAGTTCACTGCAGGTATGTTGGACTGGAAAAAGATGCCATACAAAACACAGTAACTGTGTCTTACAGCTGCAAGGACACTGAATGGGCACAGAAGAGGGAACACAAGGAAACGATTCAGCCCACAGACCTCAGTGCCCAGGCACATTTTATTTAGCTGTATAGATGTGGCTCAAGAGGCTGTGGCAGCTACAGGTCGATTCTATGGGGCTCAGCATAAATTTTCAGCTCTGCCAACAACAGAGTGAAGACAATAAGAGCTACTCTCTGGGCAACAACAGCCACATGCAGAGCAGTGATCTGACTAAAGAGACTTCTCCCAATCCTGTAAGTCTGACATAAACATCACAAAGTAGTGGAGATCCTCAGCACAGCCCTTGCCTGCATTTATAGGTGCTGTCACAGCTGTAACTGGAGTGTGCTGTGCCTCCGCTGAACTTGGAGGAGCTGTTAGAAGTGGTTCAACGTGAAAGATTTACAAATGCCTATTTTAGTTCTTAGCTGAACCTTCTGTTATTGATGCAATGGGACAGCTCAGCCTCTAAGACCCTTTAATGCTGGTTATCATCTTACTTTCATAGCAAACACTGACCTCAGCAGAAGACTCAATACAGCTGCAGGGCCTCACAACGCCACTACCAGCAACAGAAAGGCATTTTTACAGAATGACCTACAGAAATAGTTCTATGTCATTGGGCAGTTGCATAAAGATTCTGAATTATGATTACTGGGCCTCCACCAGATAGTACATTAGGTTATCTTACCATATCAAATAATAGCTACTGGTGCAATTCATTTTTGCATTACAATTGCCAGTTTGCTTATCCCAGTAAATGCAAGGACATGCATTAATCGCACAGGTAGTGGACGGAGATGAACTGTCAGTTTACATGCTGACAACAAAATAAGCTTATTCCATTAAGGGAACTGAAGCTACATGGAAGCATAGAAAATTTAATTAAGTTTCATTTATCTCCTGTGGTAGCCATGCAATTACTTAAGAGTCAATAATCTATACATGAAGTCCAAACTAAACCATCTATGGAACTCTCAGAAGTACTCTGAAGAACAAGCAGTAAGTCGCATGACATGATCAAAGTAAAATATTTATTGACTGTATATGTTTGAACAAAACAATTCACAAATGAGTTGTAACACATGCGGATACTGCAAGTCATATATTTTTCCATTCCAGTTCTTTAAGCGAATGGAAGTATTACATTTTCCTTGTTTAAACAAAATCTTAATCCAAGAAGAGACTATATTGCTTGCACTATGTTGATCCTACAGCCAAATTTACTAAAACCAAATTAAATTGATGAAACAAAAGATTCAATTTAATACATGGGAAGTTGGTGATACCGATACTTTTCTCATTAACTACAGGTTAACATTCAGAGGAAGCAGTCCCTATGTAAGTTTCTCTCCATAACTGTAAAAAATCCCATTTTAAAAGAAAATACTAATATGGCACCTTCTTTAACTAACTGGTAGTTAATAGTTCTTATTTACTCAGTTTGGACTAAGTGGTTTTAGACTTCCTTCATCTTCTTTTTGGAATAATGAAGATAATTTGGCTCAAGAATTCAGCTGGAATTTAAAATATGATAATTTATAGATATGTTCTTTCCAATTCAATACTTAATTGATGTAATGTTCCAGAGAAGAATACAAAGCTTGGCTCCCCTCTTTCCTCCTCGTCCCATCTTACTTAACACATCCCAACCCAACAGGGAAAGAATGAAGTCGCACGTGAGTTTCACTAGTTGTGAATTCACAGACAGCAGAGCAGAGATTGAATTTTCATCCTCTCATGAGGCTGTGCCTATGTGCCACATTCCAGCATGCTTGTTTTCTAGTATTGCAAGCTCTATTTCACTTTCCCTGATAAGGCTTCTAGACTAGGGAAAGGGTAGGGCAAACATAAAGATGTTTAAAAGACAGCTTTCTTCAGCCTCCCGCTATGCCGATCATAAGCCCAGCACAAATGATTCCTAAAGTGCCAAAGAATAATTAAACCAGAATACTAAAACCTCTGGAGAGTATAGGAAGTAGGTGCTATACGACTGGTGTTGTCATGTAATTACATTAGTTTTACATTTTAAAGTATTTCCTAAATAAAGTGAACAGGTAACTTGCACTCACACACAGTGATCAGTCAGATCACACTTCATGAACATAGGAAACTATTTTGGCTGTTTTCTTAAAATTCAAGCCAAATTAATGTGAATGTATTGCCTACATGCATTTGGCTCCTGACAAAAAACCTGTAATTGTCTATCTATTGCATTATAGGGAAAAAAAAACTTTTATTTTTCTTCCTTTGGCAAACTACTAGAGCTAGATAACTTAGCAGAGTTCAGTCAATTCACTTTCAGGGTTTTGGTTTGGGTTGGGTTTTTCTGTCTGAACCATGTTATTTGAAGAAAATTACTTCTTAATTACCTGTGGGATTGCAGTCTCCCAGAAGAATGGTTTCCACTACTCTAACTTTAATTTAGAAACCAAACCCTCTGCATTTCATTTCAGAAAGACAGAACATCATTACATCACAACGCCATGGAGTAAAATCTGCAAAGGCAACAACTGTACAATTGAAGCTGATCACAAGATGTGGACCACTCATAATGCTTTATTATTGTGTACTTGAGAAACCAGAGTTCTGGACATTCCAAACATTTTATTTCAGCGCCCTCACACAGCTCTAGCTTCATTTGCCAAATGGCTTAAGAGCTGATTAAAAACCTCTCTTATATTCTAGTTCACTGCTGATTTGTGCCAACTCAATTCATTACAGACAAACTTGATGGCTGTTTGGTGCCAACGTGACATACTCTTAACCTCAAAAAGAGAATACATTAAGTACACATTGTTGACAGACAAAATAGTTGTGTTTATGTGTGCCTGCCTCTAACCTCTACCCATGTCTGCCAGAACAAGGCTGACACCATAGAAGTCCCACTTCAAGGGGTCTGCCTACTACAATGTGACAGAAAATCAACATGACACAATTATGTTCAATCAAACAACTTTTTCAGGTGCAGACTAAATGCTGTTTGCACATTTAGACACATCCTGAAACAGCTTAGAAGAAAGCAGCTTTGGATGTTTACTTGATCAATGAGCTTTTACTCTAGTCTTCTTGGGGCTTACACTATCTGGACAGGAACCTTCACCTGGAGAATAGTGAGAGTAATTCAAACAGTGCATGGGGGAGCCACGGCAGGATGACAATCCCAGGGAACATGACACTGTGTTGCCTCCATAGAAAACAGAAGGCAAAACTGTGGATTGCGACACTGTCAGAAGGTACAAATAAAGGCTGTACTGGGGAAAGAGGGTTTAGTGAATGAGACCTATCTTCAGCAGGTTTGGATGTCTAAATTCTAAGAGAGGTGAAGTATCCCAAAATGGCTCTTCATCCACCAGTCTTAGGTGCCTATCTAGGAGGAAAGGCATCAGTCACTACGGAAGCCCCTCAGGTGTTATTTTTTTTACCTCACTGTCACATGGATGTGGCAGAATTTGCTGGTTCTCCACCAGAGAACCCAGGCCCCAACATCCTCCAAGGGAATTATTACCTTAACCTATCACTAAACAAGGGAAAAATCTTTAGCAATCTTAATTCATCTGACAAATCCAAGACACTTATAGAGTATCATAGAAGGAAAACAGCATGGATCTTTTGTCTTGGACGTGAAACTAAGCTTTTAACTTCATGTAAAAATTAAGAGCTTCTGGTCCTTGGTCCATTGGTCTTGCAGGGATGCAAAATGATCCCTCAAAGAATATATACATCTTATATTCATACATACATATATATACACACATACATATATAAGCATTTTATGAATTCCAGATAAATTCTAGAAAAAATAACTTTGATGAAAGCTATTTTTTGTTTAAGTGATTCATTTAAACATGAAATATTCCTTTTTAAAAATACACTATGTTAGTACTCTTTTAATAAAGAGAGTTTTCTAAACTGCTTTTCTCTGCTTTGTTAAACTTTAGCTTTACTATATGCATTCCTTCAAGAAGTGGACAGAGGTAATCCATTTGACTGAATCCTATCAATAAACATCTAAAACCAACAAGTGGCTTCATCAACACGATTTCTTTGCACCACACAGACAACTGCATGTTTGCTCTGAACTGGTAAAGCCAGCAGGCACAACAAAATTAGCTCCTAAGACACATACACATGTGCCTGTGAATGAAAAACGTTTCGGGGAACAGAAGCGTTCATGCAACTCTATCCAATCCTCCATTCTATGTGACTGCTGGAGGAGCCTGTACCTGCTCAAGGTACAGCTGTCAATTCTGAAGATTTGCTCTGACATAAGAAAGCTACCACAGGAGCTGCAGCCATCTCCTGAATTCATGCACCATTTCTGCCTCCTCTTATCTCAAGCAGAATTTGGTATAGCAGCACTTCTACCTCATACCTTTGACAAGAAAAAATTAATAACATAAACAACTCTTGCCAGCTCTCATTGCTTTTGACTTTTCATGTTAATCCTCTAGTATTAAGGTATCTAATTGACTAAAATTAGCTCATTTGAAGTCCATATGGGCTTCATTAACATCATCTAGGCACTTTATAAATGGCAAAGCCCATGGATGAAAGAATCCATGTAGTATGTTTCAGGGGAATTCACAGTTAACATTTCACCAAGATTCAAAGTGGAAATGTTTCATGGCTTAAGATGCTTGGCATCTTGTAACTCAGGTCAGATGTAATGCAAACTGCCCGTTCACATATCTAATAGTATCCTCATAAATGACATCAGGAAAAAAATGAAAGACTAGCTCTTAAGCTTAAACACTTGCAGAAGATGGTGCTAGCCATCCCCTTTCTGTTTTCAGAGTGTATCTCTTCTCCAAGGAGAGAGGGCAGATAGGAAGGGAGTAATACAGCAAATTCTAAAAGGAATGTAAAAATCCATAGACTAAATTGGTCCTTTAACATCCATGAGATGTTAAAGGATGAAGTTCCATTCATTCTCTGCTTGGAAGTTTGAGAAAAATGAAGTCTACACTGTTTCAAGAATAGTAATTAATTAGTCTTTCTTTAATATTGTCATTCTAGTTGTTTGTTTATCATCAGGCCTACCAAATGGCAGTGAAACCATAATCACACAGTATACATAAGACTTCAGAAGCAGGTATCTATCTATATGTGCAGGTTCTTATATGAGAAGTCCACATATCTCATGATCCACCACCATACCTCAAATAAAACAGGAGGCAGAGTAACTTGTTGGTATCAGTAAAAAAGATCTAAACTGATATATGCATTCAACAGAGCTTTACTTGTGCTAAAATGTACTCAGCTACAGACTTTTTCTTATCCCCTCCCTCCTAAAAAATACTTTCTTCAAGTATTCTACAGGGTTTTGCTCCACTGCCTAAAAAGATATAACATATATCCTTTCTCTTAGAATAAATCCAATGAGGAACAGCAACACAGAGAAGTTTCAGAAGAGCATGAGAGCAGGGAAAACAGACACAACACCGGGTGCAGGGCAGAGGTGCCAAGTGACTACATTTGAAAAGAGCCACTAACTGAAAGATCCAGGCTTGTTTTATTTGTTTTATCATAGAATCACAGAATGGTTCGGGCTGGAGGGGACCTTAACGATCACCTAGCTCCAACCTGCCTGCCATAGGCAGGGAGGACACCTTCCACTAGACCAGGGTGCTCAGAGCCCCATCCAACCTGTCCTTGAACACTTGCAGGGATGGGGCATCCACAATTTCTCTGGGCAACCTGTTCCAGTGCCTGACCACTCTCACTGTAAAACATCTGGGTGAAGACACTCAAGTACTTGAGCAACTGGAGACGTTTCCTCATTAAAAACATACACTTCATAAATATTCAAGAAAGTAGGGCTTGGGGAAGCAGGTTTGTGTAGACTTTAAAGGAGTAACGCTGTATTTTGAGACTATATTGTTGCCATGAGTTGTAACATATTTTAATATAATAAAACTAACAAAAAGCCAAGTTTTCTTTTGCTGAAGTTTTTTTAAAGATGTTTTGAGCTTGTGGACTTTGAACTCAAAACTCTTTACCAACACTTGAATTTCTTTTACTAAGGCATATGACAGAGGCATTCTTCCCTGACTACTGACTGTAAGTTGTGCAAGTCCATTTTACTAAATAAACCAAAATTAACATGAAGTGAACCTTGGGACGAGTAAAATATACAAGAATTGAAATATGATAGTGATGGAGATTGTTCTGCACAAATCTTCAATTCTCCTTAATTTTTTTCTCTAAAACTGTACAGCCTTTTCAATAAATTCTATATGAATGGGAATATGTACCCTGTAAACGAAGACCAGACTATTCTTATATTTCACAGAAATGCATCATAATGATAGTCAATTTAGAGACAGAAAACAGTAAATGAACACGTCTGGAAAAGTTTCTTTAGTATTTTGCCTACCCATATAGATGGTTGGACAAGCATTGAATTTTGTGTTTGCAAAAGTAAGGGGACTAAGTCTTGCACTTGAAATGAAGCAGCTACACACCAGCTACTCAAAGTCTTTATTTTCTAACAAACACTTCTAAGTGGCTGCTAGGACATAGGATGGGGCACTGAAGAGGTTTTTTTGGCGAGGCAAAGCATGTGTGTGTGCAGATGGGTGCAAAGTGTGTGATATTCTTACCTGCAGAACAGACTGCCATAAGAAAGTCTCATTAGAAACAGTCCAAATTTCAGGTTCTGAAGAAAGCCCCCAGCTTTCTCATCATGAATTAATCCTAGGCTGAGTTTACAGACATGGGTGGTTCATATTACCTTGGTCTTGAAATACTTTCACGTGTTCCTTTCCTAGCCAATGAAGAGGAGACTGTGATGTTTGAGTGATCAGACTTAATGAAAAATATGTTTGTCTTGCAAAATATCTCCTGTGTCTTTCTATTTGAAAATGGCTTCTTTTCTCAAGGTCAAGACTGTTGGAAAATGCATCAAGATTCATGAGATCAATAGCTATGTGGTTGCTTTGGGCTTTTTTTTCCCTGGCAACTTCAGGTATTATTGGCTTTCTGGTTTTGTTTCTTTAATGGGAGGCTGAAAAATGGTAAGTATGCAGCGAAGTTTCCAATGCAAAGAAAGCATGACATTTGTAGTTTCAAAGCGCTAAGTCTTTCTACAGATGACTTTAAAATGAAAAGCAATTCTGCAAAGTGACTATTTCCCCTTGAAGTTTTTTGGGGTTTTTCTTTCCTGGAGAATAGTATGTTGAGACCTGCAGCATTTCTTTGGTGTATCTGTTCTCTTTGATATTAACAACACTTTTCAGTTTTGAAAACAATTTTTAAAAGACACCCCAAAGAGATCTCTGATATGTTATGGACAGGACCTTGGACTACTTCATGGTGCCTCAGGGAAGTTCAGTTTGCAGTATATAGAATAATAAAATCACAGAATGCTAGGAGTTGGAGGGAACTTTAGAGATCATCTAATCTCAACCCCCCACGCCATGGGCAGGGACATGTCCCATTAGACCAGGTTGCTTAAGGCCTTGTCCAACCTGGCCACGAACACAGCCAGGGTTGGGACATCAACCTCCCTGGGCAACCTGATCTCCAGTATCTCACCAGACTCACAGGAAATAATTTTTTCCTAATACCTAACCTAATTTCCTGTCTTGCAATTTGTACCCATTCCTCCTTGTCCCATCACTACAGTTCCAGATGAAGAGGCCCTCTCAGGTTTCCCTGTAGGCCCCTTTAGATACTGGAAGTTGCTGCAAGGTAACCTTCTCTTCTCCAAGTTCAACAGTCACAACTTTCCCAGTCTGTCTTCATAGAGAAGGTGCTCCAGTCCCCTTAATCCTAATCCTTTTAACTAACCCCTTCTTACCGGTTGAAAGGTTTCCTACAATGACACTAAACAATATCGAAAACACTGAAGGAAGTACAAGCAAAGAAGACATGGGGTATCAACTGTCTACATAAGATCTTCTAAAACTATTGTTTTAATAATTCTTTTTGAAAAGATGACTGCATGTTTAAGTTTACAACTAAAAAACCATCAGATTTTAAATAATATATGTACAAATTATATCACATACAAACCTCACAAACACTTCTCACAAATTTGAACAACCATTCACACTGGTATCAAAATGCACAATAGAAAAAGCTTGTTATTCAAGTAAACTACTTGGGAAATCTAGAATAAAGAGAGTAGCTCCTCCACTACTGCCAAAAAATGACAAAAACAGTCTTCATGCTTAGACAAGACTCCTAAAATGAATTAACGCAGTTCAAAAATGGTATTACTGAGAATATTAACAAAAGTAACGATTGTTAAATAATGGGTGCAACAAAAAAATCCAACCTGAGCCACTCGCCCTACAGAATCAGATTTAATGTTAAGTATCACATATTCCAATCCGCAAAGCCAATGCTTACAGTTGCTGAAGTACTAACAATCTTTAAGGTCATCCATACTTTGAACAGGTTGGACCCAAAGGATTTACTTCAAAAAATAGAATTTCATTCCTTAAGCAAGATCACTTTCCTTTGGTTTTAACTGGGTTTTTTTTTTCTTACATAGGTGATCAAAGGGGGAAAAATTACATAGTAAAAGTAGTATGGTTTTGCCTTGTTCTGTTGTTTCGGTTTTTTAAAAACAGAAATTGCAAAAGGATTATATTCCTCTTCTAAGAATATACTTGACAGGTATGTTTCAAGAGCACTTTTCTGCCCCTGAGGACGGTATTTATATCATCTAATTTAGACACGTAGCTCACATCATTTACATCACTCTCTTGCAGTTCTCACTAAACAAACCTCAGGAAGCAGGTAATTCACAATCCCTAAATAAGAACATGCCTAGGTGCACAAGGGAGACGTTGAAATTACTCTATTAAGCATTAGATTATTTTTAGTGTTTTGCTTTAATCCATTTCCCCAGCTATTAAAATTAGCTCTATTAGTTCCAGAGTTTCTTAATTTTGAAGAGTTAAGCAACACATACAACATGAGTATTCTTCCTCTCTCCTTCCTTCCATTTACTAGAGACATCTTATGAAAATGGTTTACTGTGTATTTCAATGATATCTTAAAGAATCATCAGAAATTGCCAAAATCAGGGAAGTCAGACATAAAAAGAATAATTACACAAATGCAATGTAAGATCTTCCTTTCAAATTACTAATTTCCTAGCAGGAAATTTTATTTTAAAGGAGACCCCTACTTGAGCTAGATTCCAGCAGCTCAGGCAAAAGTGCAGGAGTTTGGGAAGCAGCAGGAACTGGGTCAGAGAAGCAGGGGAAAGCACCAGGCTCACACCAGTGGAGCACAAGAGGCCATCAGAACAGTACAGCTGGCCTTCACAGGCCATCACAACATCAAAAAAGGTTGGTTAAGGGCACATCGGATCTAGGTCTAAGTTTCTATATTAATCGGTTCTTTGCTTACACTGACAGCAGGAACCTATCACCTCTGAATTTCTTCTCTGAATGTGACAGAAGAAATAATAATCTTGTTCACCAGAGCAACTGAATTTATCAGAATTCCTCTAGTGTGCCCTAAAATGTCACAGTTCACGATAGTACTGGGCAATGTGAAGAAGTTGCTGTCTTTTATGTTCTATAGAAACCTTTCAAAAAATGCCTGTTTCCATTCCAGAAAGCTTTCAAAACCCAAGTGGATAAAGTTTAGAGCATCTTGATCTCATTTCATAGCTGTTCTTTGAGCAGGAGCTTTGATTAGAGAGCCTGTGAGCTTCTTCACAACAAAAAATTATCCTCTGATCAGGTTAAATAACATTCAAACCCAAGAAATTTAAAAAAAGGAATATGCACCCCTTACTTGATAAGGAAGCATAACTCTATAATAAACATCCAAATACTAAGATTTGAGTTTAAATGAAAATACAAAACATCCCAATAGTTATTAACTTGAAGATTTTCCTTAAAGCCAAGTTAACAGTTCTGCCTGAACCACAAAGTACCTCTACTATAACACAACTACAATATTTAAGCTTGTAGAAGTGAGTAGTTTTAATACACACAACGAAAAAATCTACTTAAGAGATTTCTATATACAACTTTTAATGAAAACTCAGAGAAAGAGCATGACCTAGCAGCAAGACCTTTTGGTTTTTCTTTGTTGTACAGCATTGGATTTACATGCAGCATTATGAAATAGTAGCCTATCTAGACAATAACATATCTAAGATATAAGCATCATTTGAATTAAGTCCATTTTCACTAAGGCAATGAGTCAAAATCCCCTATTAAAAACTTGCTTGATTACAAAAATAGGAGTTTTAACTAACAAGCAACAAGCACAGATATATATTGTCTGATCAAAACATTATGCATTAGAAATTCCAAGTGTACGTATTACAAGAAAAAAGGAGGTAACAGGTACAAGTCATGGTTGACAGGAAATTGAAGACTTTCAAAGTTTGTCCCAGAAGAATCCTCGTATATTTTCTTTCTGAAAATGTGTTTTATCAGCTTCTTAAGGTGCCAAAAATGGAATAAAGCTTGTTATAAGCAAGCGTATTCTCTTCAAGAGTGAAAGAGCAAGTTTAACAGTTATCAAAAAGCAGCACTTGCGAAGTTCACCAGATACACTATTCAGCCTTAGACTATAATTCAAATATTAAAACTGAATAGCTTTTATTAAAAGTTTTAATCCTCATGGTGCATAACAGACAATTCCTGGTCATGTGAAAACTTTAAAAGTCAGTCACATCTGAAGTAGTTTAAATTTTTAGCAACATTTTTTTCTCTCCAAACCCCACTTTATGATCAACAGTTTTCAGTTGGAGAAAAACACAAAAAAATATCACAACTTGAAGAATGTGGAAAATATTTTTTAAACAGGAAATATGTCTGAGGAAACTAAATTTTACTTAAGAACAGAAATATGTACATAGAACAAAAAAATATATTTTTTAGTCTTAATTATTTTAAATATTAGATTTGATTACTAGATTCTGCTAGAAAAAAGTCTTCTTGGACTAGCTATTGTTCAGAAAAGGACTGATCAGTGTCTCAGACAAGACTCAAAAGAATTCTAATGCCATGCTTAGGCTACATTTTACTTCCATTTGTTCTGGCAATATTTATGCATGACAGCAGTGCTCAGTCTGTAGTATATTATAGGATGTGGGAGTTCACAATAATATTACATAATTGTTCAACATTAACAATCATATATAGCTTAAAAAAAGGCAAGATATTTAATTACAAGAGTTAATCTTCAGTGCAAGACTTGTAACTGTTTACACTTATCTCTCAAGCAGTTGATCTGAGTTACACTGCTTTTGAAGAGCGTTAGGATTTTCCATATGAGAATTAAATTCAAGCAACTAGACTTCAGCATTATTATGCCCAAGAGATATTAATGGAATTTTAGACATATTCTGGAGAATGTTTATTTCAATTCTTATGACTATTTACTGAAATAATAGGACAATTGAGTTCTAGTAAAACCCTGGTGACTCAAGTAATGCTGATTTTTGGGGTCAGAAAATAACTATAAATACAAAAGTAGTCTACACTTATGCTGCTGAAATAACAGACCTCAGCTGCTTACACTACAACACAAAGGGCAGAAGAAAACATGTCTGGCCAGTGAAGACATGTTATAACAAAATCCAACTGAACATTTTTCAGGTGTGCAGGTTAAAAATGACAAGCAGTAGGATACAAATTAAAGCATGACCTTCACACCTGTGATTTCTGACCTTTTCCACTCCTGTCAGGCTCTTCCAGTTCATACAAGGACATGAAAGCCCTTACCTAAATCACTGTTTTGACATTAGCCCCCTTCAAACCTTCAGCCCTCCCTCTCCTCTGTCGCAGAGGCACCTGCCTCTGCTGTGTTTGACAACCCTCTTGGCAGCAACAGCTCTCACCTGGCCAGCCACCCCTGACACACTGTGCTGCCCACCTCATCTTGCACATGAAGATACAACACTTGCCCCATGACTGCATGGGCTCCTTCTGTGCCGCCCCACACCTGCTTCCATGTGCTCCAACCCACACTGAGCACCATGCCTTTCCATCCTTCACACAGTACGTATATAGTGTTAATACCAGAGCAGAACGAAGCTTTCACATTTATTGAATAAACAAACTTGCTATGGTAGTGTTATTTCAGTGCAGTGTAAACCAGCCTGGGTGACTCTCACATGCCCTACAGCTAAACCCACTGCAGGGAAATCCACAATGCCTTTTCTTCTGAAAAGCACCTAGAGATTAATCAGCAGCTTCTGGACTAATGGCAAATAAGTGAAAAGAAATGCCACAAAGAAGACAACACTCAAATGCCCTTGCAGCACTACCCTCCTCACCCAGAAGTGCTGACTGCACTTTACCTTTGCTGAAATGCAGGATGCAGAAGGAAAAGGCTCAAGATCAGCAGAAGTTACCAGGGCGCACAAGGAAGGGGCTCAGTTCAGCAGCTCTTCTCCATCACACATGGAGTGCCACATACACACCACATCATCAGAAAGGCAGGGAGCGAGGGGAAGCACAGCACTTTTCTGTACTCCTGACACATGAGAAGTCCAGGGAGTCTCCGATAATCAGGGTGTAAGGCTTTTTCTTTTTAAGTCAGGGCAAGTGGACTGCCTGCAGAGAGCACCCTTTCAGACAGCACAAGCAGCTAGATGTGTCTACCTAGTTGCCAATTTATTATTATGAAAAGCCTCTATAAAACATGCCCATTTAACTAGGATTAACATAGTCCTGGAGGCTTCACTTTCCATCTCCGTTGTGCATATGTTCATGCATCTTTATTTATAATAAATAAATAATACTTATTTATTTATAATAAAATCCTTACCTATTCCAAAAATTACTTTATTTCAAAGACGGTTATAAACTTGCGTTTTCTTCAGTAATAGTTCACTAACAAACTTGAAGGTATCCTTAGCAAGACAAAACACTGGTCTTTTGAGAATGAACAAGAAGTAAACATCAAAATGCAGAGCTATTGTTGGAAATTAATTCTAGCTAGTGATATCTAATAGGACAAAAATCTAAAACTAGGCACTTACACTGCATACATTAAATAGATAGAAAAATGCAATGCATGTAAAAGTTTGTAAACGTTATTCTACATCATTAAAAATTACAACCGGGTAGTTTCAAAAGTGTCTTCAGTCATGCTCAATGGAGAGCAAACTTAGTTACTACACTGGCATACCAGAAAGCATATTTGCATGTGCAGAACCAGATGGGAGATCTTCAAGCTATCACTTTTTTATAAGAACAAACCACACTATTCATGTGTGGACTTTATCACAACTCCTTTTCACAAAAATATTGATAGAAAATTTCAATATTCAAACAGTTTAAACGAACTTGTTACAGAACACAGATAGATCTGCAACATTTGTAGTACTCCTTCAACATGCACATAGCATTCTCATAATGCACCATTTCTTCTGAAACATATAATACATGCACTGGTGACAGTATAAAAATAAACAGAATCACTCTGTTAAAAAAAATAGTGTAAGAGGATTTTTCTCATTTGAAAAATGCATATTAATTTTTTTCCAGATGCTTAACAGTATTCTTCTCTTACAAAAATTGAGATGTTCTGCACAATTTTAGTTTCACTGTGCTCACTTTGAAGTACATTACATATCTGAAGTATTAATATTCCCCAAACTTTGATGAAGAGCTCTTAAACTCTATTTAGGCCAAATTACACAATGCTTTAAAAAAAAAAAATCTAGTATTTCTAGCTGTGTTCTAACTTTATTAAATATTTCACTTACTCTCCATGGTCCCAATAAATTAGGTGTTCTATTGAGAGTGACTCCTTTACAATTACTTCTAATAGGCAAGATATATCCATTGTAACTTGCTACTTCTATAATAAATAATAAGTCCTACCTTTCTTAAAGAACAGAGTATAGCATTCCTAGTGCAACAAATTAGAATTCAGTTTGAAGCAGAGCCACACTTCTCTCGTATTTTGAAAAAAAGGTGAAAAACTTTACAACTGTCAGAGAACTATTCAATTAAAGCCCACTTTAAACTTCATAATCCAAAAATGCTGTAAGAGTCCCTTTTCTTCCAAGAACTTGTCAATGAAAGGTTGACATCCAGTCCCATCAGCCATTTAAAGAATGTGTATAAAAAATCATTTAATTGGAATATTCTATCAAGCAGGTAATTTTACTAAAATCTCAGACATTGAAATACTGATTCCTGTTAAAGGGACACCTACACTAACCAGTGTTCGAGGGCTGATTGAACTGTAATGTTCCCCCAAATCTCATTTCAAGAGATTTTCTCTCTCTGTTTTTTTTTTAATGAAAAAAAATATTACAAATCCAAAAGTGAGTCCATTTTTGGGGTGAGATGTGGGTTTGCTTTGTTTCCCCAAACTACATGGGAGAAAGTCCCTTTAACAAGGAAGGAGATAGGTATCACTTAATCAGGATGTGGGAATGGAATCTGTACCTATGGGTAAATGGCAATGCGTTCTGGGTTGGTTCAGCCCTTGGTTCTGAGTTCTGCGTCACTTCTGGCATCGCTCGCTCGTCATCTGTCCCATTAATGCTTTCCGGAGTTAAAGGAGACTGAATATCCCCTCCAGCTGATTCCTTAAGTGAAACAAACAACACATTAAAATTACAAACTGACCAGCCCAGAAAGGCTATGTGCGTAAAAGCTCTAACATTCATTCTTAAACAATACATAAATTTTAGGTAGTATCAATATGATGTTCAGATTTCCAGCATCCCTCATAGTCACATTTCATCATTTGTATTTCACACAGAAGTATATTACCAAAAGATTCACATTATCTTGTACAAAACACAAGTGGCCTGTGAATTCTTTACATTTTCCAACCTTCCACTTATTACAGACCTCCTTCTTACCTGGAATTACATTCCAACCTCATTCTGATACACGGTCGGTGACTCTTAACACTTGGAATTCTTGTCTCATACTTTACATTCTAATGCAGTGAAACAAACAATTGTGATATTTGTTTCAAAATCTATCTTTTCTACTGTTTGTTAACCAAAGTGACCAGTGAGAGGGCCATTGGTGGTGTGTTCACAGTTTCCCCTATGAGCCATCTGTAAAGAACACTTGCTTGGCAAAGTGCAGGCAAAAATTTTCATAGGCATGCTAGCCTGGCCTAGCTCTTGCTACTCACGGTATTATCTGGGAAGGAGAATACTCCAGCTATACCCAGGTGTACACATAGCTGTGGCTATGCAATTGGCCATCCAAAGAACTTAATGATTGCCTCCCAGCAGAAGGCACTGCTGTGGTTTTCATTACCCTTCATCACACCAGCATTTACATTTGTGTGTACGTTTAAGTGTGAAAGAGAAGAGAGTTGACAAAACAAAGAGGTAAATAAATTATTCTATACAAATCTTCTACCACTACTACTACTATTATTATTGTTATTATTATCATCATCCAGCAGGATAGACAGTTCCCATTGACAATAAATGAAAGACTTTCTGGATCTAGAAGTTTTACCTCTCTTTTCTCTTCGTCTCAAACCACATTATGTGCTCTAAGAAATTACATACCACACTATAAAGAATTTGGATGGCTTATATCTTTAAGATGAAATTCCTACACTATTACTAAATACATAAAATCAGAGCCTACTTATTAAAATGTTTCAAGTGTGAATGCACAAAAATAAAAGAAGGAAAAAAATACGCAAGTTCCATCTAGGCTTATTTTTCAGTAAAGTACTTCCATAGACTTCTAATATGAATGTAATTCAAGTAACAAAAATTAAGGCAGACAAACATCCCAGTCTATATAATATCTGAAGGACCATGGTCTGCAAATTCATGAACAGAAGAAACATCAGTTCCGAGTGTGTCTCTCTCCCACAAAAAGTACAGATTAATCCTCACAACTACGCCTGCCTGATAAGTAATTTATTTGCAGACAATTCTAATGGAACTGATTATGAACAAAGCATCAAATATAATGGAAAAAGCCATTCACACAGAAAAAATTTTCAGGAATGTTTACAAGTAATATGTTCCCATTTTATATTAATTAGAGGAATAAAAGTATTTTAGGAACATTTTGTGAGATGTGTATCTGTAATGAAGTTTTTATTCCATACCATTATAACTTCACATATCCAATCCAGATTTTACAAAGTTGGGGAAGACATTGTGGTATTTAGTATTTAAACTAAACATAATAGTGGGGTACTCATCAAAAGACATATTAAATGTCAACATCTTAAAGAAAACCCCACATGCACTTACAAAAGAGTCCTTTAAGTAAAACAAGTAGATATTACAGCACAGATCGAACCACCTTTCAGTGATAACTAAATGAGGAATAGAAAAAAAAGAAGTCGTCAGTGGTTCTAAAATCACGAACAAACAAAAACAAGGCCAGCATGTTTAGTTATTGAGTATTATACTGTCTTCTCAATAAGTATTCCATACGCTTCCCTGGCACAGCGATTCTTCAGAGTGCTTCTTGGTACTGGCTGGCAATGGCAGAAGTCTGCCGGCTAGTGCCACCCTAACACATATGAAACATTTGTTACAGTATAGAAATTGACATAACATCCCAGAAAGCGACTTTTTTCACAAGCTCTAACTAAATTTTGAACTTCTACAGAGAAAAAGACAAAAAAGTATAAACCCAGATCATTTTGCCAAAACCAATCCATTTCTTGCACTAAAAATTAAGTGATAGTAAAACTTTTCAGGCAATAGATGCTCCTAATAGTTTGCATAGGAGGGACTCAGTATCACAGATAAGACTATTTTGACTAAATTACCTGCCTCACAATTTCAGAAACAAAAAAAAGTCAATCTGAAATTACCAGGGTCAAAAAACCTATCTGAGTACAGCCATATTTAGAAAAAAAGAACTGAGGTTCAGATGCCAACTGGTTGGGGTGAAACCTCTCAAGACTGATGGGGTGCAACTGCAAACTGTACAGACTGCTCGATTTGTTTCTGTACTTAAACCCAATTAAGGTTACTTTTAATAAAAAATAAGGGTGGGGGTAGGTGGACACTATCATCAGGCTATTGCTTCCTGCAGCTCAGTGAACTCCAGATCTAAGCGTAAGTGTATAGGGAAGTCTGTAACTGAGAATAGACCATGGGTGGCTTGCCACTGCAAGATGCATGAGTTTATGACAGGAGCAAAATAATTCCCTATATTACAAGACAGATCTGGGAAACAGGAAATGACAGAAGCAGGGGAGCCAATATTTTAGTTTCATATAAACATGGTAAGAGGATTGCAAGTTTTCATTACCTAAGGCTCAGTTAAATGGACACCAGATGGTATAGCTATGTGCATAGGTGCTCTTAGAAGTCCTGAAACAGACAGCTTCTTCCTAGACCAAAGCCTCCAGACATACCAGATATGGGTAAACTGTGTACTATTGTATGAATCTGTCTTCATACAGATGGGTTTAAATTACAGGTTCTCTGACACAGAAACCATGCTTTACTCTTCATCCCAAGAAAGCCCAGTGCACTCAAAGGGACTTATATATAACAAAGCAGCATCTCTCTACTAATTTGGTGGTCCAGGCCACTGCCTTTCTCTGAACAAGTTCAGTTCTCTTTACAGTCAAGGTAAATGGTGATTTTATCTATTATCTGATATTCTGGAAACTTAAAGCAAAGCCTGCTGGTAGACAGGCAGAGAACAGGCAATATTAAAGAAACAGGGAGAATGAAGAGTTTAAAATTAGCAGCAGCATTGCTTAGGGGAAAAGGAACTCCTGCTATTAAGTAACTGCAAATTAGGCTATGTACGGTTTTCTTTCTACTATATGTTTCATACACACTAAAAAAAATACAAAGAACGTATTTCATCAGATGAAACAAAATATCCAAAAAAACCCACACAACTTCTGCTTCCTGACCATTGAGGCACTTTATAGGAGCAACGCTTTGCTAAAAGTTCATAGCACCTGAGAGAAGCAGCCTAACTTCAGTGGACTTGAGGCAAAATTGCTCTGAAGTTTTAACATGGCTCGAGTCTGCTAAATATTTGAACTACAAATACATATCCAATTTCTGAGATATTTTTGCTGTTATCTGTTGCTCTCTATTTCTCTGCAGTTTCCCAAGTTTTTGCAGGGCATTCCAAATTGAAACTCACATGTACCAGTCGTATTTGCAGGCTTGCATCAAACAATAGTGAACAGCAAATATCTTGTGCAGTGTTTTGTTGCATTAGTTTTAGAGATATCTCATAAAGATTCAATCTGTAAGGGCATACAGACGCAGAAAAATGTACTTTTACTCTTTTAGAATTGTGTAGTAGAGAGGATGGGAAATGTACCATATCCAGTACTTGAATTAACTGGTAAATAATCAGGACATTTTTAAAAGCAGTACCAAGAGAAATAAAACATTCTATTTAAGCTCTAAGTTTGATGTGTATATTTTCCGATTTTGATGCGCCATATTTTCCTACTTATTATTAATTTAATGCCAAAAGATATCTGCAAGTCCAACACTGTAGAGGGACTGATCCTTTTAGATAACTGAGTTACCATTACAGAGTTCATATACCTCCCAATGTCCTTCCCGTAAAAGCTCCATCAAAAACATCAGGTTCCTGCAAAGCCTTGACTGACCACTAAAAATATCTCCTTCCTCTTTTACTCTCCCCCTCTGCAATGGATCACTACGCAAAAGGGAAAAGAGAGCTATAAAACGATTGAAAAAGACAACACCTGAATTGTTTGCCTTGCAGCCACTTTTTGGTAGATGATGAAAATGAGAGAAGGTGCTCTTTCAAAGGTCTCTATGGTCCCACCTTCCCTCCCTAGAACCAAGCACCCATCCTACTCCGAGTCATAAACCCATTTGAATGAGCCCAGTGCCACAGAAGTGCTGGAGTTTGCCATGATGCCATCGCTTCTTATCTGTTCTCAACTCTGAAGTACTTTATTTGATTCCCTTCTCTCTGGGGAACTAGTAAGTGAAAACTACTATGCTCATGTGTCAGCACTTGCACTAACTGTATTAGTCAGGATAATACACCAGCTTATCAACACAGTGAAAAGCCAAGAGAAGAAAAGTAAGGCCTGAATAGGAAATTATTCTTAAGTGTGCCATAATGAAATTGCAGCCCTCAACAGGCATTATGGAATCACTCAGTAACATTTCTGTAACTGCCTACAGTATAAAATGTTAGGTTTCAACTGTAAAAAGAACTCTGTACAGGAAAGTGAACAATATTAATAGCTCACACAGTTTAAGAGAAAACTTTAACCCTGATGAGCTGCTAGACAAAAGCACCTGGTCTCTGAGTGAATAGCTCAAATTTATGTCCAAACCAGGTAATAAGTCACTCCATTTGACAGTGTCAGATTTAACTTCTGAGTCCAAAATATTCATCAACGTGTCAAAAGAGAGACACAGCAATTTTTTTGCCTATAACATAAAGTAACTAGAGGCCTGGGTGAAGCACTTCACTGTTTCTAAAGTCAAGTGTATGTAACTCACAAGTGTATAATATTGAAATACGTACTTCCATTGTTTCTGTGGAATTTATCAGAAATTTAGAGACAGTCAAGTAAACTCATAAAACCCCCTGCCTTAATTTTTTTTCCATTTCAGTGGAGCAAGCAGTTTCCCATTAACAGCCAAAGCCAGTCTAACATTTGGGCAAAATGCCTACTGGGAAAACAACATGAGGCTGATTCATTGTGTATGTTCTGATTTCCACTGGCTTTTCTTGGTAGGACACCAGATGTAGCTTTCTGGTAGCAATAAAACTATTTGTACAGCGTGCTGCAAACTGCCTGCCATCCTTACTCCATCAAAGAGCAGGAGCCTATTACAGTGCAAAGCACTGAAGAGATACACTGACTCAATGAAAAAAGACTCTCCGGAAAAAAAGATACAGCTACATTAAGTTTACTCAGCTCAGGAATCCCTGCTGTAGTTTTAAAGCTGTTGCATTCTCCAAGAGAAGGAGAACCTTTGTCTTCTCTACTGCTTAAAACAGCAAACAGTTAACTGTGTCAAAAACCTTGGGCAGTGGGAATACAGGAGAGATGGGGCATAAAAGCCTCACGGTATTTATTTTTTCAAAGCAAATTCAAAGTATTTGTAATTAATTTTAGACATAACTAATGCAAATGTGAATACAGTAACTTATTCTCCAATTAGGCCTAGATTAACCCAGTTCACGTTTTGAGATACTTTTTATAAACTCTTCCTGTACATCATGGCTAACTGTAACAAAACTCCAGAACCAGCCTGTGAATCTACCATCTTCCTTCAACACATTTCACAAGAGAAAACTACACAGTAGGAAATAAGTAAAAATAGTTTGCTGTTTCAACCTTTATTTTTGGTGCACTGATCGTTCTATAAAAGTTATTTACAGTGCACCACCAGAAGTCTTGTGGATACAATAGGAAAAAGTACAAAAAGTGTTTAGTATAGTTCACTTACATAACCATGTTTACTCATTTTCTTGGGAAAGCTGAAATAAAGGAAAAGCAATTTAAAAAGCACCCAATTTTATTTTAAAGCAAGTCCCTTTGACTCTTTTGTGGTATATGTTAAATGTCTTCTTAAGATTTCTTGACGCTGCTTGCTGACTGACGAGAGGATTCACAGTAAGTGAGAAATACCCTGTTAATTTTTAATACATATGTAAGTAAGAAACAATACAGTAAGTAGCACAGACATGAAGTATGATGCTTGAATCAGGCAATAAGACTCACTTGAGAGGGTGTACTTGTTAGCTCCATCTTTTCATGGGATTTTTCCTTTGCTATTCGCGCAGCTTCTTTGAATTCCTGAAATTTTTCAGCAAACTGAAGGTACATATGTTTAAAGAATAAAAAAAAGAAAAGAGAGTAAGAGTAGGAGTGAAATAATACATCACATGCAGAACAGAATGCTGTACTTTGCATTTCACAAAGTCAAATTCTGTCAGTAATTTTTAAAAATTTTTCTCCTTATTAGACACTCATTTAAATGACTTACACAGTGACATACCTTTCAGGCATAGTACACACTCTCTATATGTCAGGAAAATGACAATGCAACGAAGCATGATCTGTTGCTGGTAGTTTTAAAAAACTCACCTCAGAAATGGCTAATAATAGGGACAAACTGCCTTGCACACCTGCTTTCAGATTCAGGTTTTACCCTCCTCAAACAACAAATAATCTGCTTCTGAAGCCAAATGCAGTCACCATGAGCCTGGAGAGCTTTCTGTGTACTTTGTTCTTTCATGACTGAAACTGAACACTGATTTCTTCCCAAATTTTAACTGCATTTATAATTTCAGTAACTGATTAGAAAAGTAACAGTGGAAATACTGTGTTCATTTCTAGAATGGTCATTGACATCAATCAAGTTAAAGAACAAATTCATTGAATTAGATATATGCATATACTGAACACTAAATCATGAAATTGCATAAGGAACTGCAATATGAGGCTTTATTTCTATGCTACATGTACCTCTTCAAGAAAATAGCTAAACCAGCAATTTAGAAATATATGCCCCCTTAAACTTGAGAGACTAAATCAATTTGTTAAGAGTAGGGCCTGGTTTCTCTGGCTAAAAAAAAATTGACTTCACAGTTCTCATCTTTCCACTACACTAATTTCTAGACTAGCGACACATTTGTTTTTGTGTCCTACTGCTTTTACAAAGAACATTATCTTATTATGATCAGCTTAAGACTGAAATGATTCTGCAAAAATATCAGAAGCTTCTCCAGCAGCTTCTAAATCTGTTTGGCAGCAGCATATGAAGAAATTGTTTTGCACTCAATGTATTTAGACGGTACAAAGGCTACCTTTTGTGTGGCACAACCTCACCAATTATTTTCAATCAGAACTTCACTTACTATGCATGACCTAAAAAATCTTACAGTCTATAAACCTTCTTCTAGTAGGCTACTAGTATTGGAGGAAATTTAATTTCTCTCCACTTGTATCCTGTACTTCACATTATTTGAAAGCTTATTTTCCCTGAAAGTTTAATCCAGCATCAAAAAAAAGTCTCAGAGTAGATGATGAAATCGGCAACAGACCACCAGAACCAGATGATACTTTTTTAAGACTTGTGCCTAAACCTCAAAATCTCATGGGTAACCTATTATTTAGATCAGCTTTAAGACTAGAGGATTGTTAAAATGGCAAGTATGATGCTGAGGTTTGGAATAAATGGATGAAGACAAAAGCAGTAAATATGATCTTCTGTATCACAGTCGCAGAAACGGTTAAAAAATATATATAATAGATCAATAGACAGCATTCTAAGAAAGAGACAACAAGGCCAATTTAGTGGAGATTTTCACAAATTATCTAGAATTCCTTGAGATAGTCAGGTGATGGATAAGAACTATCTTTTGATAAAATTCCTGAATAACAAAGATGAGGTCTCATGTTACAGAAGGAGAAGTTCTCTGGAAGATCAAATTTTTAAGGAAAAGATGAAAAATTGTGCATGGAGACTACAGAAGGCCACTGCAAGCATCCATGGTGGCATTTCCCATTTAATTTGAATCAGGCCAACTAACTCAAGAGGGTAAGACAGTAAACCCTAAAAGGAGTATTTCTTCTCAAACACCAGGATACTATTAAAAGCATAGACATATTTTGAATGAGAAAGTAGTCTCAGTTTTTCCTGAAAGTGAGGGGACATTCTGTTTCTCCAACTGCAGCAGCAAGGGGGACTCTGCTAACAAATCATGTCCTGTGAATATTCTCCAACATAGCTATCTTTCAAGTATCACCAACATCTGATGGAGCAGTCTTGAAGTGAATTTGTGGTCTAACATATTAAGAAAAGGCCTAGAAGAGGAATAAATGTTTAATTTATTTTCCTCTATGCTGTTTGTATGTGAAGTTGATTAGAGTGACATTACTTTTCCATCAGACAGTCTCACTCCACTAATTCCTATTCACAATAATTGTACAGAAAAGAGGTTCCCATTGTTGCACTCTACCCTAGCAATTAGTTCCGAAGGACAAGGGCATGTGACCAAAAACTAAACAGTACAAAAGTCAAGCATGTGCTATAAGATATGCAGACAATCATGTGAGAATAAACAGTTTACTTTATCTGCTCTGATTATTTTTATCATTAAACTGTGGAAATCGGCCACAGACTACACCAACGTTTTTTTTATGTGGTTGCAGGCTGCCTTTTGCTCCCTAGAACTTAAAACATTTAAAATCCTAAAGTGCTAGCTGTATTGGAGCGCTCTGGTAAACCTAGTTATGATGCACAGAAGCAAGAGTAAGTAATCTGAGGGAGAGACAAAACAAGAAAGAGAATATAGACATGATTTTTCTAAAGTTACAGGGCAGATCTAATTCAGTTCTTCTGATGCCCAACCAAACATATCTATCAGCTCCAGAACAGCTTCTAATCTAAAGAAAAATTTTCTTTCCCCATCAATATGTTTATCATTTTTTTAAATAAGACAAAAAGTTTTATCTTTAGGAATTTTAGTGGCAACAATTGGCAGTTGCAACTCACATGAGTACAGTTTAATAATTAAGATATAATACAACAGGAACAGTGTGCTGAGAAGGGCACATAGGTTCACCATAATCTTCAGTAAAGGTCCGTGACTCTGTATTTCTCTTAATAAATTTGCTTATTCTCCAGAAAACAGCAATCTGAGTAACTGCTCAGCAAAAAAAAAATTAGGAAAAAATGTCTACGGTAGCCTTTCGGATTAATTTTTCAACAGCAATATAGAGCTTTATGTCAAAGGCATATTTAAAAGTCCTAGACATCTGCTTGAGGGCAGTGAAAAGAATGGGATTGAAAGAACTGTAATTAAGAAGATGACAGAGGGAGGGCAAGAGAAGAGTTCAGGACAAAGCCGATTAAAAAAAACCCAACATACTTTCAGTGGCAAGGATAACCTAAAGTCAGGCAAACAGAGTGTGCATGACTACAGGAGGATGCTTAGCCTCCAAAGAAGCATCTGTGAATAAAAAAACTAAGCTAGTCTATGAGAGAAGTAAACTAGATCAGCATTTGTGCTAAAGCCATTGAAACATTAAGAAAAGTTATTACCATGTTGGTAAGCAAGTGCTTCTAGGACATACACACCAAATTAACTGATGAGGTTTCCAAGTTCACTGAAGAAAGGATAGGTGTGCAACTGCAGGTGCAATACCAGAATCATTCAGAATTTCCTGTGTTTGTGTTGCTTTGTGGAAAGGAAAACCAACTGATTATGAAAGGAAGAATCTTACAAGTTTGACACTTGCCCAAATAAAGTAGCTGTACTGGGTGTCATTTTAATGTTTCTTTGGCAGGCCATGCTTATCCTTGGATAGTGACAAGTACTTTCTCAAAAGAGGTGTTATGATCACTCTTCCTTCCATATCTAGCCACCATTATTCCTTACTTAAACATGTACTATGTATTTGTCTTATTGCACTTGGGTGTCCAAATCCTTTCTTTATTTCAAATATGAAAATTTTCTGCTTAATATAAACACAAGTTCTTAAACTGAACTGAAATTCCTCATCCGAGGAAAAATCACACTTGTCCAGATTCCTGGACTCATCTAGCAGAGCAGTAGCAAAAACAACAAGTAACATAGAAAGGATGCTCAGAGGAACTATGCCATCAGTTTGAGAAACAGAGATTACTGCTTTCCTTGGACTGGGGTCTGTTTCCTTCCTGCAGAAGTAGACTAGAAGAGAAACTTATGCATGGCACACACGGCTTTAGCAAACATTTCAACTTTTGCATTCCAATAGAAAATGTATTTTTCTTTTACACTGAATATATTTCCTACCAGCTTTACTTCAAGGCTGCAAACTTTGAAATAACAGTAATTTGATGCACTACATAGTAGAAAAGTGAAAGTGAATGTAGCTTAAAAGACAAAAATGCATCTGAAGGCTACCAGCAGTTTTTTCCTAGGAGATCTAAATACATAAGAAACACCAAACAATTTACTTCTTTAATTTCTATCATGAAAAACTGTAATGGAAGAACAATTTTTAAAAAAGAAAAACCTAACTAATCTATAATTAGAAAGCATTAACAATGTAAGTGTAATAGGTTTTAATCTCTCTCCCTTTCTCCATCAGTTAAAAGAAATTTGCAGGTACCACACTTAGTCTTACGTTTTTCCATTATAAGGACTACATATAAGGATACAGAACATTTTTTCATAAATTATTTTTAATTAACAACAGTAGTGGATACTGAGTTAAGATACAGTGAGCAGGAATAAAATACACTTAAGTAGCTTCACCAGCTGAATAGCTGCCACTGGTCATACTTACTTTTGAAAGGTGATGTTCAGATGAAAATCCCAAGCCATAGACTGTATTTGCCCTGCTGTCTGCCCACTGGCCAAACTTCTGAGATGTTTTAGTAAATGTCATGTTGGGGGTGATGGTGCTGTTTATTATTGCCTGAAAAAGGTAATAATTGTAAAAATGAGTTTTGTGGTCTTGATTTTTCTTAAAGACAACTCATAATTGAAAATGCCAATATTGTAGGCAATTATCTGAATACACTGAATGAGACACACACTGCGAACTAGGAAACAGTTTTCTAATTCAATCCCAGCTAAAATTGCAAAGGCATATTTCTGCATACATTCTGTAAAAGGAGGAAAAGCTGGGGAGGGGAGTAGGCATCAACTTGCAATTGCAAGCAGTCTTTTAAGTTCTTTAAAGTATCTACATATAAGGACTATCAAAGTCCTTTTTTGTCTCACATTTGTATTTCTTTGTCCCCTAAGGCAACGCCTCTCAAGTTGCCTGGTGATCTCCACTGCTGCTCTCCCCCCACCCCTGTTGCATATGAGATTCTCACCAAAAAACACTCAATAAAACGAAGGAGCACATTTTCTTTTAAAATTTCTGTTCTACAAGAGCCTCTTTCCTTTACACACATACAAGCAAGGCTAACAATGGCAGGGTCATATACCAACTACAGAAGTGGAGCTACTCTTGTTATAATTTTTTTTCTCTAGTTCATCCTCCAGCATGTAACTTCTGATAATACAAGCACAAAATGCAATTATTAGGTGATATGCAGATTCTACTAAAAGAAACTGAAGTTTCTACAGTATTTCCATCATGTTAAAGAGTACATATGTGAAGCACTAACTGTACAGATGTGAAGAACATAACATTATTTCTCAGGATAATGACTGAGAAACTTTAACATCACAGAGATCAAGTACTGCTCTCCTAAGACCAAGATCCTCTAGAAGTCAAAATCAGTGTATACTACTTGAGTATAGACGGATATTAAAATAAGTAGTTATTTAAAAGAACTTACTTTGCACCCTTTGCTTTTGCTGAGAGATTTGGGTACCACTGCAGCACAGCTACCATCAAATTAACATTTTCTACGAATTATATGAATATTATTTTCAGGCAAGGGAAGCCTGAAAAAATTAAAGCTGAGGGGCCAGCTGAGCCCACAAACAGCACCTATGTTCATATGGTGATTCTCAGATGAAGTGGTGGATATTGCAAGAAAGTTCAGAAGAATACATTGTATTGCAACATGTAGAAAGACAAGCAAAGATACTGCAGCACAGATAAATTTAATAAAACTCTTTCTCGGTGACTTTGGCAGCTTCACTATACTCACATTAATTAAGATGAGCAAACCTGGACATAGCCAATTCCCTCTAATAATCTTTGCCTCTAAATACAAATTTTGCCCACCCCTGTGAACAACTCCTTTAAAATTCTGAAATGCTTGAAAGTTTACATTTGAGCCAACAAGCCTCATCAGATCAAACACAGGATTTGCTGTGTGACCTGAGAATGGAGAACCATCTCTAGCGCTAATTGTCCAAAAAACATCCCTCAGATTTCCATATAGAAGCTGCTCAGTGAAGTCAGTGGTAAATGAAACATTATTTTCCTTTCTTTAGGCATAAAGTTCGGAGCCCAGAATAAGCTAGCAGACTTCTATTTGCACCAGCACCTCCAAGTGACCACCTAGAGAACAGCTGTCTATACCACAGAGGACAAAAGAGATAATGTGAGACAGGTCTTCTCAGAAAGGAGGTGCTCTGGAACTCTTTTTCACTTCTATGTTTCTTGTCTTCTTTTCCACCGTTAGTGCTTGGAAGCCCATTTTTGAAATAACCAGGTGGAAGCCCAGAACAGAGCTGTGCAAGTTCATTTAATGCTCAATCTCACTTCCTGTGGAAGCCGTCAACAGTAATATGCTTGAAATTAAATATCCTGGGGAGTGTGTAGAACAGATTCTTCCTCCCAACTCGAGTTCTAGCTATGTTGTCTAGTCTGCTTAAGCCCAGACCCATCCATTGCTTGATTAATCGCAACTTGCATCACATGTTTGAGAGCATGAATATTATGCCATGGACTTAATTTCCTCAATTCAGAAGAAGACTCTGATGCCAGAGAGTTAAGACCTCAAAGCAAAATGCAGGTTTAAAGCCTTCAAAGCTGCCATTTCCTTGCAGTGACAGCAACATAGCTAGTTGCAGCTTAACTCAGCGGAAAAACGTGGGAGTCAACTGTCCACATGACTGGCTGCAGCACGGAGAACCTGGTGCCTGGTGCCGAACGGAATACCTCTTTTGACAGCAGTCTGCATTTGGGCTTGATTATGGCAACTGTCAAATTACTTTCTTGCAAGAGAGAAAGGTAGGAAGAAAACATTTTAAAACTAATTGTGTTGACAAAGAGTCGGCTGTGATTCTTCCCCTTATTTTCCAACAGAGAAAAATAAAGAGGCTTCATTTCAGTAGACAGCATTAGTGCAAAGACTGGGAAGACTACATTCAGATCCCAGTGCTTTAAAAAAAAAAGTGCCCTTTCATTAAATTTACCAATTTTACAAGGAAATCAAGGCTTTCCATCTTTTCTGTATTAAAAGCCTTGGTATTCTAGATCTCTCACATGCAAAACCGTGCCTTTAAAAGCATAATGCTAGAGCATCCTACAAATACAGTCAGTGTCAGCTATCTCTGGAAAAAACTAGATACCAAGCCATCATATCTTTACCTTAAAAAAAAACCCATTTATTTTTAAAATCAAAATTTATAATTAAGCCTGTCTCATCCATTCAAATAGGTACTGCTTTAACTGCTCTCCCCTAGTCCACATTTCATCGCAGAGTTATCAGTATAGCAAATGTCAAATATTTCATCAACTTTTAAGAATGTGCTTCTAGAAATGAACAAGAAGATCTTAAAAACAGAACAGAGTCAATCTGACAGGCAGACATTTAGCTTTAGAAGAAAACTGATTTAGTTACCTTCAGGCTTTTTTGGAATTATAAAATAGCTTTCATGTTTTCCTTTCATATTAGTTTAGCTATGAGAAAATAGGGCATGTGTCTGAGCTGTTCATTTTACTGACTGCAAACCCAACAGCTGCAAGATATATAGTAGTGGTCAGACACGATTTTATCTTGTGCTAAAATTAATGGCAAAAATAATTTAAGACACAGAATTGTTTAACTTCTTCAAAGGAAAATCGCTGAACACTTGTGCTTACAGGTCTTACCTAAAACCTTTATCAAGCATTTAAATGGTTGTCACTTTAAAGTGAGACAGTGATTAAAATAAAAATATCATCTACTGCAGTAACACTGATGGGAGACAAGACTAAGTAATAACATATACAAGGTTCATGGAACCTGCAGACTGGAAAACCACTCTTTTCCAGAGTCTTCTCTTGTTCTAGGTAAACATAAAATTTTAAGGTTTTTTCCTACCTTGTGTCTGTGAAAAAAATCAGGGAGTTAACTAGTACGGCAAGAACCACACTACACTTGATCTCCTTCCTTTTCTCAGAGATGGTCAGAGACTAAATGGAAAAGACAGTGGGACTCAGAATAACCCTAACATCTGTCTGCGCTGTTCCTGGAGAAATAATGGAAGCTTTGTTCCATCACCCAGGAGAAAGAAGTACTGAAACATATTTTTCCAAGGAACTCTGAAATGAGCATATAATTAATAAGAACTGAAAGCCTTAGCAACAACTGCTCAATGTTGTCATGCCATACTACATAAGAAATCTTCTTTTTCAGGCTTTCTCTTTATTTTGGGACTAGTAGGAGAAAAAGGTCACATAAAAGATATTTACTAAAGAGGTCAGAGAAACCAGATTCAAGTTCTATCAAATTACTTGCATCAAGATTTCTTTGCCATGGGCAACAGGGCTCCAAATATTGCACATGACTATAAAATATATAGCCTGTACACTGACACAACTTATGGTCCTAGAACAATTTTTGTAGTCAAGATAGAGGGACATGCATCATATCTGGTGCAAGGTATTTCAAGAGGAGATTGTAGCTTCAGAAAACATGACACAGAATGCATTAAAAGTAAGCAAGAGTTGTGTCTGTAGGACCTGTCTTGGCTAAATCTCAGCACCTGAGAACTGTGCAGTCACATGCACATCCTTCTCTCCACCATACAAATCCAAAGGGTGCTGTAAATCCTGCCAGCACCCAGGTATACAATAAAATCTGGCTGGATCTATTCCCTCTAAGGGAAGAGCTTCAAAACTAGTAGGGTTTGACAAGTGGTTTTGGCAACATGTATATTGTCAGTAGTGTTACTGACACCCAGCTATATACCATATATCAGAGACACTCTCTGGGTGCACTCAAACTTAAAAATGCTTTATATTTACATTTAACTCTTTGCACATACCACATATTGCATATGTGCAGACAAAGAAGATGCTAAAAAAAGATGGGGTTTTAAGTAAAAAAAAAAGAACTCTCTGGGAATTATACTGGAAACCCACTTAAAATTCTTCCATGTGTCCCTCTGCTATTCACCTGTATATGTTTCACAGCAGTGTTGTGAATCCTTGAAAGAATGAGACTCTCTTAACCATGACTGGGATTCTAGGTCTTCATCTAAGACTTGGATGAAAACATTACTAGGATTGCAGCACCCACAGAGTAAATAAAAGTGATAAACTGTATTATCAGTATACCTTGCCAATAGTACTGAATGTAAAAGGAATGCTGCACTAGACAAAATAACAACTAAACAGATGAACAACTACTTGACACTTTAATTCACCAGGCACTCAGCAGGAGTTGCAGCATCAGGATGAAGGCAGAGGAACCCCAGCGGATATCAGACTAAGGATTTTGTATGTTCTCCAGATCAGCTAAAGCACTACATTTTATAACTGGTAGTCTTGATTTCATACATCATCTAGTCCCAATCCCACTGTCTTTATTCATAAATACTGACTCAAAAGGTCAATTTTAATTATTTGACAGAACTAATGGGATCATCTGAAGGAAGGCTGAGAAGGAAAAAAACAAAGTAAGACTTAAAGCTGGAAAAATTCTGGTAGTCTCTGATATCAGTCTCAGCCACTTGAAGCAGAGATTTTTGACTACGAGATCAATTTCTATATACTTCTTTGTGATAGAAATTCTCCTTTTACATTTAAAATAGCAATACTCTAGACATTAAAAAAAAATGCAGGGTTATAATTTTCAGCTTTCAATAAGTAGTTATAAAATACTCTCTGCATACTGCCATGCTTTTAACAGAGTATTTCAGCTCCAATCATTGTGAACTGATGCATTTCCAAAAGCTTCAAATGAAAGTCTCTGGAAAGGATCACCACTTTTGATTACAGTCTTTAATGCCCTTAGTGCAGAGTTTTCGGCGGCATTGTTTGTGAAGTTACTGTTACTACAGCTACTTGGGTAGTGTCTTGGGGTGACTC